>JAZHEH010002529.1:0-421732 GCA_036589455.1 Ateles fusciceps | reverse complement strand
CTTAATGTTTACCTCTCTTTTAAAAAAACCTTTTTGAAAAGTTTCTAGGTGACATTTTAGAATTTACTGATTCAACTTAAAATTACCTGCATAGTCCAAATAAACATAATTGTTACTCTTCAAGTCATGTGAAGAGTTGTGAGAAAAGAACAGTACTATGTGTTTTATCCTTAGAGCATTCTCCTGACAAGTGAACTACTTTGTTTCTTATTAGTGAGAGAGAAGATGAGTGAGAGTGTGTGTGGGATAAAATTGTAATGGCCTTAAAGTTGTTACCTGGCATTTCTGGTTTCTTAAAATAGGCATCCCCACACTCCCTTTACATTATTCGTTATACATAAGCTGCTCGGTTAAGTGGGCCAATAGGAAAATCTCAAAAGCAAAACGACAAATTTAGATTAACCACAGGAAGCCATTGTGTATCCCTGTGATTTGTGATTCTTTGTGTTTTTTTTTTTTTTTTTTTTTTTTTTTTTTAAATATATACGTGTGTGCCATGTCCTTTTGTAGCCATGGGAACATCTGAAGGGAGAAAAATGGCAGGGCACCATCATGAGGAAACAATTATACTGCATTAGTCAGAGGAGAGCAATTTTCACCTTGACTTCTTCCTCTCTGAATGGATAAACTTGTGAAGGGCAGCTGCCTTTTCCTCCTCTTAACCTGGCTTCATGTGACCTTAGTTTATATTTCTAAAAACAAGCAGTATTAGGTTAGGGGTGCTGGAAATGTATGTGTCTTTTCTCTGGAGGAAGGATTCTAACTTGGTTTAGACATATAGAGATTCTCTTTTGTTTTATTCCTGCACTTGAGTGTTTAAAATCAGCTGAGGTTTATTATGCTAATATGAATAGTGTTTCTTTTCTAGATTTCCATTATAAACTCCAAAAAAACACATTCCTGCAGGTCAGAGAAAGTGTTTGATAAAAGCATAGAATTATGGCTTTGGAAATAGAAATTAAGTCATTTGTCAGTTTAGCAAGACTGGTTGGTGATTAGTTGCAGCCCTCACAGTTTCTAGATGAGAAGATTTTCTTATCCTGATTAACTTTAATTGCTGTAACTCAGTTATACTGAAAATTGCAGATAGGCTATCCATTACTAAACAAACTAAACAAAACAACAAACGAGAAAGCAGCAATACCAAATCATCACTACTAGCTAGAACAATTAGAAGGATTGAATTTCCAAATATATGCTTATGTTTAACTCTTCCAATCACATTCTCCTTGTCCTTTCTCTTGGATACAGATTGCTAAGATAAACAGACACTGATTAACTGACAGAAAGAGAAAGGGTAAAATGCAACTGGAAGGGAAAGAAAAAAGTAAGAAGAAGCTGGCCTATGGATGTGGCTCTGAAGAGAAGACAGAATTTTGGCAGTCCTTACTAAGCACATTCATTGGAGTACAGCCATAAAGTTTTACAAAAATAAATGTGGTAAATTAAAAGGAAATTAGATGTTGGATCTCAGACTAGGGCTACAGTTCTCTTATTCACACACCAGATGTTCTGCCAGTGAACTATTGTCCGGGCGTTGGAAGGAGTTAGTTAGGTCTTTTTTTGTGTGTGTGTCTGTGTGAAAATCTCCTAGATCAGTAAAACAATTTTCTAGATATAAAGTGGTTTTATTTGGGCTCATCACCATTGCCCGAAGTGTACCGAGCCTTTCACCAAGTGCTCAGCATTGGCCTCCTGTTCTCATTTATTCATTTTATGAGATGGACTTGGACATAACTAATGCAAACAAGAGGATTCATAAATTATCCTGAAGTTTATTTAGTGCCTTGCCTCAATGGAGCTTAAAGCATAGCACATAAATTTTATCTTATTTAGCCCTGGAGCATCACTAAGAAGCAGCTAGGAGCTATGGCTTGCCAGACAGATTATGCTTGTGCCAAAGAAGTGGAGAAGCCTGAAATCTCTTGTCAAGTATCCCACAGGAAGGAAAGGCAGTCTTTGGCCTTTGGTCTACTGACCTGTGGATTAACCTCCATCCCTTAGGTTATCCCATTTCTAAATACATTTATTCAATCAGTATTTCTGTAATCACTTAACATTTGCTAGGCTTCTTCCTGGATACATTTAACATAATGCCTCAGTTGCATATTAAATTATGGAAGAATATACGATTGCTTCATACAACAATATCCTCTTCACCAGTGACGGTGTCCC
This sequence comes from Ateles fusciceps, assembly GCA_036589455.1. Classification (NCBI taxonomy): domain Eukaryota; kingdom Metazoa; phylum Chordata; class Mammalia; order Primates; family Atelidae; genus Ateles; species Ateles fusciceps. The sequence continues at coordinate 419,557 of JAZHEH010002529.1, read as the reverse complement.
ACTGATTTGAAGAAGGGTATTCTTGGATTCTGCATTTTATATCTAAATGGTTATTGTGAGACTGGTTGTATTTTCTTCTCCTATTTGTGAAACAATGGAACCGTCATTTTAAGGACAATAAAAAACTGGTTGAAGGCTTTCTGTTTCTTTTTTAAAAATATTAAAATGTGTTAGATCTATTAACATATTTTGTCCTGTTTTAGACAACATTTGCCAAAAACAGTGTACAGTAACTGTACTATACTAGCTTTCTTGGCTTAGAAAAGTGGGATTTGAATGCAGTAATTTTCTCCATAGACAAGAAGGTATTTACGAGGTTGTCATTATATTTTCTTCTGGAATATAAGTCAGCAGATGTGGTTTACTGCCTTTGTAATAATATTTCTATAGAGAAAAAGAGATGCCTCTGAAGAAATTATCAACGATGATAGGGGACAGGGCTGATCTCACAAAAGTGATAATGAACATCACTGTTACTATCAAATCAAAGAATCTCTGTGTTATCATTCTTTAACAATCCAGTTAATTTCTAGTCATTCATTCAGCACACAGTAACTGAGCACCCATTATATTTAAATCACCAAACTAGCTATATTTAGGTGGATAACATACAGTGTCTGGGCTTCAGTGAACAGTCTAGTCTAACATGGGAGATGGGTGTATATATAAACTGTTTCAATTACCGTACTGAGTGATAATGATATATAAGTACATCATATTGTGATTTGAAACACAAAGAATTATTCAACTTTAGTCTGGTGGATACTATTGGTGTTTCCTCTGTGCAGATCCCAGCAAATTCCTTTTATTGGGTGCTCTTACCTCATTTTTGGTCTGCTTTTGTTTCTAATTGGCTGTGGCTCTCTAGGATGGCTTCCCTCATGCTACTGGAGCCTCTTTGCCCAGTGCACTTTCAGAGAATTGGAAGTGCCTGGTGACCCTTAGACAATGACTGAGTGGTATGGGACTCTGCAAGCCCAATTACCTCCTTGAGTTCAGACAAATCCAGAGGCATATAATAGAATTTATACTGATTTCTCTGTGGTATCTTTCAGGGTTATGCTGACAGTGCAGATTAAGTCCCCTGTTGATTATTTTAAACACCTTTCTGGCACTGATATGTTCTAAGATCTGGAAAAGTACTAGTTTGTAGGATTCTAGGTCAGCCCATCTGTGTAGTAGATCATATCATCATGTACAGGAAATGGACATCAGATGACACAGAGGTTGTGGGTAATAAGTAGCTGATTACGGCCTGTTTGTGCCCTTCTTGGAGAGTTTGTTCTACTTTCCAAGCTGATCCATGAAATGAGAATTTTTGTGTATAGGGTAGTGGCACAAGGAAAGATGCATATAAATGACAGTGTTTATGAGTGATCTTTGGGATGTGGACTGGAGGAGGAGCTTTGGGACAAAGAAGGCAAGAAGTGTAGAATTCTTGCTGTGGTCTATGTAATTTTATGAGAACCAAGAGGTAATGAGTTTGCTTAGGTTTTTAAATATGTATCTAAGTGGACCTGATCAAAATTTGCAAGAGGCTGTTTCCAGTTAGGTTTAATATATTTGCATGTGCCTGAAGTTCACTTGCTTTCTTTATTAAGATCACACTAGCTGTAGAAACCCAATTTATTTCTTGTTTTCATTACATACATAATGGGTATTAATGATCAATGAGTTTTTCTCCTCTAACCGATGACTCAGGGACCCAGACTCCTTCCATATTATGGTTCTGCCATTTTCAACACATGATTGAATGTATGCTCATCTATAAGAAGCCAGTGGAGGGAAAAAGGCCATGGAAGATATCGAGTGGAAGACTTGGGATTGTCCTGGATGTTGTCTACATTACTTCTACTCATATTCCATTGGCCAAATCTAACTGTAGGGGAGGCAGAGACATGTAGTCTAGCTGTGTGCCCCAGAATGAAGAACAAATGGGTTTAGTTCTTGGGGGAGCATTCCCAGCCACACCTTATAAAGTGAAGTATGGGACAGTAACTTGGAGCTCTTCTGAATTTAGAAAATTGCTTTTGAGCACAGCACAATGAAAATTGAAAATGTCATTGGTAACCTGCAGTTAATTCTGTAGGAGTCTTTTTAATTAACAGCTTAATTGGATAATTTAATCCCCTTTAGAATTGGAGATATGAAAATGAAAATGAGATACTCCCTGTGATCTGACAATACTGTGCTTTAATAAACACACCAAAGTGAGCCCGGAAATGAGCACCACAAAAGCATTACCATAATTTGTGATCAGTGAAAGAAAACCTGATCTATAATTTTAATTATTCCTAAATGGTTTAGATACATGTTTCATTTGAATGTGTATTTTGTTTTGTTAATTGGTTCAATTAGAAAAGGTAACTGAGCATAAGAATCTGTGGCAAAGCCATGAATTTATAATATGTTCTAAGCTTTTAAAATATATACCATTGAGAAAGTAACTAAAATATCCTACAAAATACTGTTCAAAGTGCAGTATTTTCCAGTGTTTTCAGAGAAATTATATACAATAGTTTTTACTTCTCCATTGATGATGAGATGAAAAATAGTATTCACCATATTCTTGTGTTATGCTTTCTCCACTTGAATGAGAAATTGAGACTCAGAGTCCAAGAAATGAAAATGAGTGTCCATGTACAAGCCACAAAAGTGCTGTTCTAATTCATTCTGGCCAGAGACTCCACTTACATAGAAAGAAAAACTGAGTAAGTCAAAATCCCAGTATAAAAAGCTACCTAAAATATTAGTATAATTTGTCCTGCCAGTTTGTCTGCAAATGTCCTAGACAAAAAAGTATAGTTTATGATTTAGAAGTATACTGTGTTGAAAAAAAACTACTGCCAGAGATTACTATACACACCTCTATGCAAATAAACTAGAAAATCTAGAAGAAATGGATAAATTCCTGGACACATAGACCCTCCCAAGACTGAACTAGGAAGAAGTTAAATCGCTGAATAAACCAATAACAAGTTCTAAAATTGAGGCAGTAATTAATAGCCTACCAACCAAAGAAAGCCCAGGACCAGATGGATTCACAGCCCAATTCTATCAGAGGTACAAAGAGGAGCTAGTACATTTCTTCTGAAACTATTTTAAACAATAGAGAAAGAGGGACTCCTCCCTAACTCATTTTATGAGGCCAGCATCTTCCTGACACCAAAACCTGGCAGAGACACAACAGGAAAAACAACAACAACAACAACAACAACAACAACAACTTAGGCCAATATCCCTAATGAACATTGATGTGAAAATCCTCAGTAAAATACTGGCAAACCGAATCCAGCAGCACATCAAAAAGCTTATCCATTACGAGCAAGTAGGCCTCATCCCTGGGATTCAAGGCTGGTTCAACATATGCAAATCAATAAACATAATCCATCACATAAGCAGAACCAATGATAAACCCACATGATTATCTCAATAGATGCAGAAAAGGCCTTTGACAAAATTCAACACCCCTTCATGCTAAAAACTCTCAATAAACTAGGTACTGATGGAACGTATCTCAGAATAATAAGAGCTATTTATGACAAACCCACAGCCAATATCATGCTGAATGTGCAAAAACTGAAAGAATTCCCTTTGAAAACTGGCACAAGAATGCCCTCTCTCACCACTCCTAATCAACATAGTATTCAGAGTTCTGGCCAGGGCAATCAGGCAAGAGAAAGAAATAAAGGGAATTAGGAAAAGACGAAAGTCAAATTGTCTCTGTTTACAGATGACATGATTGTATGTTTAGAAAACCACATCATCTCAGCCCAAAATCTCCTTAGGCTGATAAGCAACTTCAGCAAAGTCTCAGGAGACAAAATCAATGTGCAAAAATCACAAGCATTCCTATACACTAATAACAGACAGCCAAATCATGAGTGAACTTCCATTCACAATTGCTACAAAGATAATAAAATACCTAGGAATACAATAACAAGGGATGTGAAGGACCTCTTCAAGGAAAACTACAAACCACTGCTCAAAAGAAATAAGAGAGGACACAAACAAATGGAGAAACAATCCATGCTCATGGATAGGTAGACTCAATATCATGAAAATGGCCATATTGCCCCAGAGTAATTTATAAGATTCAATGCAATCCCCCATCAAGCTACCATTGACTTTCTTTACAGAATTGGAAAAAACTACTTTAAATTTCATATGGAACTAAAAAAGAGCCTGCCTGGCCAAGACAATCCTAAGCAAAAAGAACAAAGCTGGAGGCATCACGCTACCTGACTTCAAACTACACTACAAGGCTACAGTAACAAAAACAGCATGGTACTGGTAAAAAAACAGCATGGTACTGGTACCAAAACAGATATATAGACCAATGGAACAGAACAGAGGCCTCAGAAATAACACCACACATCTACAACCTGACAAACCTGACAAGAACAAGCAATGGGGGAAGGGATTCCCTATTTAATAAATGGTGTTGGGAAAACTGATGTCATATACAGAAAACTGAAACTGGATCCCTTCCTTACACCTTATACAAAAATTAATTCCAGATGGATTAAAGATTTAAACATAAGACCTAACACCATAAAAAACCATAGAAGAAAACCCAGCCAATACCATTCAGGACATAGGCATAGGCAAGGACTTCATGACTAAAACACCAAAAGCAATGGCAACAAAAGCCAAAATAGACAAATGGGATCTAATTAAACTAAAGAACTTCCTCAGAGCAAAACCAAAACAGAACAAAACAAAAAAAAAATATCACTAGAGTGATCAGGCAACCTACAAAATGGGAGAAAATTTTTGCAATCTATCCATCTGACAAAAGGCTAATATCTAGAATCTACAAATTTACAGAAAAAAAGCAAACCACCCCATCCAAAAGTGGGCAAAGGATATGAGCAGACACTTCTCAAAAGAAGGCATTTATGAGGCCAACACACATGTATGAAAAAAAGCTTATCATTACTGATCATTGGAGAAATGCAAATCAAAACCACAATGAGATACCATCTCACACCAAGTTAGAATGGCAATCATTACAAAGTCAGGAAACAATAGATGCTGGAGAGGATGTGGAGAAATAGGAACACTCTTACACTGTTGGTGGGAGTGTAAGTTAGTTCAACCACTGTGGAAGACAGTCTGACGATTCCTTAAGCATCTAGAACTAGAAATACCATTTGACCCAGCAATCCCATTACTGGATATATATACCCAACAGATTATAAATCATTGTATTATAAAGACATATGTACATGTATGTTTATTGCAGCACTGTTCACAATAGCAAAGACTTGGAACCAACCCAAATGCTCATTAACAATAAACTGGATAAAGAAAATGTGGCACATATATAACATGGAATACTATGGAGGGAAAAAGAAGGGTAAGTTCATCTCCTTTACAGAGACATGGGTGAAACCAGAAACCATAATTCTCAGCAAACTAACACAAGAACAGAAAACCAAACACCGCATTGTCCATGTGTTGAACAATGAGAACACATGGACACAGGGAGGGGAGCATCACACACTGGGGCCTGTAGGCGGTAGAGGGCTGGGGGGAGGGATAGCATTAGGAGAAATACCTAATGTAGATGATAGGTTGATGGGTGCAGCAAACCACCATGGCACATGTATACCTATGTAACAAACCTGCACAGGTTCTGCACATGTACCCCAGAACTTAAAGCATAAAAAAGTACACTGTGTTAATCTCCAAATTGATTTAGAAGTCAATGGAATCCCAGTACTTGGATAACAGTCAGACAACCCTCCCACCCCAGTGACATTTGATGAATGGCAAAAGAGCGCAAAGCATATTTATTCCAAAGTTGACCAGATTTTCAATTGGCCTTTGTAATTTTCTTTGCCTAATAATAATCATAATGAAAATGGCTTCTGTTTGTTGGCACCCACTATGTCCTAGGCACTCTGGCGGGCAGGGCATGCCTGCTTTATTGCCAATCCTCACAACAATCTTGCACATAGTTGTTGCTATTCTAACTTCACAGGTACGAAACACGTGACTTGTCAAGACCACATTAGTAATTGCAAGAGCCAGAAATAGTCAATTTTGTCTGACTTCAGAACCCATTCTCGAATGTTCTCCTGGGATATAGAACTATGTTAACAAACATGGTCGTAACCTGTGACTTACTGAAGACTTCAGGTTATACTTCTATAAGTAATCTGTTAGAAAACAATGTTAAGGAAGGAGTCAGTTTACAAAAATTTATACTTAATGGTAGTTTCATTTCATGTCCTTCAGAAATTATTCTAGACCCTGCTATTTACTGATAATGCTTGTTACCATTTATTATATATAATGTGCCAAACATGCACTAAATACCCTATTATCACAACAACTTAGATACATATTATTATCTCTACTTTACAGGTAAGAGACCTGAGGCTTGGAGAGGTTAATGACTTTATTCATGATTATTTAGCTAGCAACCGGCAGCGTGGATGTCAATCCAGTTTGGTCAAAGTGCTTTCTTAGGCAAACATAACTATGGTGACTCTAAGTCCTGGATGTCCAGGCTTCGGCATCCCCCTCAGTTCAGTTGGCAGACCTCCCTGAAATCTACCTGTGTTCAGCCCCATGACTGCCCTCATCCTCTCTGTTCAGTCCTTGAAACCAGAAAGTTTGGCAGGTTCCTTTCTCCAGAGAAGAAAAAACTTTGTTCCTCTGCCTGTGGGTAGTTGAGAGACTTTTTTAGCAATCACCTTGGTTTTGACTCTATGATGCATTCTTTTTAAACATTTTTAAGATTTGACGACATTGGGTGCATTTTATCATGTACAACACAATGTTTTCAAGTATATATACACATTATGGAATGGTTAATCTCACTGATTAACAATTGCATTACCTCATGCAATTATTTTTTTTGTGGGGGAGAGCACTTAACATTCACTCTCTTTGCATTTTTCAAGAACATAATAAATCATCATAACTACAGTCACCTTGCTGTACAATAAGAGCTTTTGAATTAATTCCTTCCATGTAACTGTAATTATGTATCCTTTGAACAACCTCGTCCTACCTCCCTACCCCCCCAATCTCTGGTAGCCACTATTCTACTCTCTACTTCTATGAGAACAACTTTTAAGATTTCCACAGGAGTGACATCATGCAGTATTTGTCTCGTGTCTGGCTTATTTCACTTAACGTCCTCCCAGATTCATCCATGTTGTCACACATAACAGAATTTCATTTGTTTTATGGTCAAATAACTTTCCCTTGTGTATATATATCACATTATGTATTCATCCCTTGATGGACACTTAGGTTGAGTTCTATGTCCTGGCTATTGTGAAGCAGTGCTGCAATAAACATAGGAGTGCAGATATCTCTTCAGCATACTGATTTCATTTCCTTTGGGTAACATACTCAGGTAGTGAGATTGCTGGATCATATGGTAGTTCTAGTTTTAATTTTTTAAGGAACTTCCATGCTGTTTTCCATAATGGCTGTACTAATTTACATTCCCACCAACTGCATGTAAGGGTCCCTTTTCTCCACATCCTTGCCAGCCCTTGTAGCTTTATCATGCATTCTGACATTTACTGTTACTTAGAGCTTCCAAATCCTGAGACCTTCTGGTATTCTACAGAGTATTTCAGTTTGCTTCTAGTAAGGGGACCATTATTTTTGTCTATGTGGGCTTATACCTTTCAAAAAATATATTAACTTTTTTTTGTGTGTGTGTGAGATCCACATCCAGTCTCCTACATTTAACTGGAAGTCTACATTTCATTTTTTAATGGGGAAATTTAGTAAAAATTTATTTAGAAAGAAATGCTGCTATAGATGCAGTTCTATATGGAATTATTGCCTTTCCCCAGTAAACTTTGTAACTAAAGAGTCTAAAGTTTCCTTTAAATTGCTGAATATTAGGGGGTTTTATTTTACAAGAAACACATCCTTTTTTTTTTCTTAATAAAACACCCATCAAAATTTGATATTTTTCATTTCTTGTAAAGATATTGAACTTGGCCTTTGGAGAATTCATCTGAGATTAAAGTAACATATCTCTGTGTACCTTCCAAAGTTGCTTAGGAATATGTCTAGGAGAATGCTAGAGTGGATTTGTCACAAATGCTCTGGAGGAAATTTTTACATATCGACAAGGGCCAAGCTTGGTCCTTGGAGATTCACATTTCAACTCTCATTTGCACACACATAGAGTCTCTGGTGCAGATTGAATTTAATGTACATAGCTTGTTGGGAAGAAATCAATCAAAAACCTTTTTAAGCATAAATGGTTTTTTAGGAACGGAAAGTTCAGTATCTCAAATTTTGTTGTAAGCATTGAATAAAAACCACTTTAAAGCATTCAGCATATTAAAACTACAAACGGTGGTAATAATAAAGGTATTTATTCCCTCACCTAGGTAAGTTGGTGATATGTACAAAGTGATAAGTAGAATAAGGAAAAAAAAACTGTCATTTAACGTCTACCTACAACACGAGGCAGAGTGCTAGTTGTCATATTGCAATTTGATTAATTCAGGACTCTGGTGACTTTAGCCCGAAACTTCACGAACAATAGCGTAACAGCCTGTCATTCTTAGCTTAAAAAACCTTTAATGAGATTTTTCCTTGCATTTACAATAACATCCAAACAACTTAACCTGACTTAAAGGGCCTACAGGATCTGGCTCTCTGCTTATGCTGTCACTTCTTCATAGCCTTTTTCTAGCTCCCATTGGTCTTCTTTCTGTTTCTCTAAACTTACTAAACTTTCTCCTAGCTTCTCAGTTTCAGGGTCTTTGATGTTTTGCCTGAAATGCTTTTTGTATGTTTTTCACCTAACTTCATTGAAATTAGGTCCCTTAACTATATAGTCCATCACCTCACCTGGCTCACACCTTCGTAGATCTTACCACTGTTGCTAGTTTTCTCCTTCCTCCCTGCCTCCCTCCTTCCCTCTCTTCTTTCCTATTGTTTGTCTTCCTCTACTGTCTTGTAAGTCCCATGCTATTAAAACTTGCTCTTGGGCTAGGTATGTTCACCTGTACCTATAATCCCAGCACTTTGGGAGGCTGAGGTAGGAGAATTGCTTGAGGCCAGGAGTTCCAGACAAGACTAGGCAATATAGTCAGACTCAGTTTCTAAAAAAAAAAAAAACAAAAACCAAAAAACAAATTTAGCTGGGCATTGTGGAGCATACCCATAGTCCTAGCTACTCAGGAAGCTGAAGCTGGAGGATGGCTTCAGATCAGCAGGTTGAAGCTGTAGTTAGCTATGATTGTACTACTGCACTCCAGCCTGAGTGACACAGTGAGACCCTGTCTCTAAAAACAAAACAAAACAAGCCTTTCTCTTGCTCATTACTATGTTTCTAGCATCACTACTATATTTCCAGCACTCAGAACAGAGTCTGACAAATAATAGGCCCTTGAATATACATTCAGTAAATTTGTTCTTTCATTTCACCAATAAATATTGATCATTTACTGTGTGATTGGCATTCTTTAGGGGCTGCTGAGGATATTGCAGTAAACCAAACAGATAGAAGTTCTTGCTTCCACAGAGCTTATATTCTAGGAGACAGACAATAAAATAAATAAGTGAAATGTGATATAGTAGATGGTAATACTTGTTATGGAGGAGAGAAGAAGATATAATATGTGGATGTCAGAGTACTGCAAATTTAAATAGCATGGTCAGAAGATGTTTGAGCAAACAACCTATCTTGGAGAAGAGGCTTCTAGGCAGAGGCAGGAGTGAATACAAAGACTTAGAGGTAGGAGGGTCCCAGGCCATTTGTAGAAGGGCAAGAGACTAGTGTGGCTAGAGCAGAGCAAGCAAGGAAGAGAGCAGAATGAGATTATGTCAGGATGAAAACAACATTCAGCTTGTCTATGGTCATATAGGCTGCTGTAAGAACCCTTCTTTTCACTCTGTGTAAGATGGGAAGCCATTGGAGACTTTTGAGCAGCAAAGTGAAAAGATCCAACCTGTGATTTCCATGATGACTCTGGCTGCGTTGAGAATAGACTGTGGTTGAACAGGGGAAGAAGCATGATCAGTTAGGAAGTGGTTGCCATCATCCCAGCAAGAAATGATGGTGGCTGTGTCCAGGAGAGGAGCAGGGGAGGAAATGAATGAATAAACGATAATAAAATTTAATAAAAACTTTCCATCATCCTGTTACTTTGAAGTTTCCACCTATTTCTTTTGTATTTGTCTTTTTCCATGGCCCCATGTATAATTATATGGCATAATTTTATTCTGAGCATAATATGATTTTTAATCTTTTTCATCTAAATGCATTGGCCTACATCCATAGGTGCTTCAAAATCTTCTTTTTTTTTGTTTTTGTTTTTTTGAGACAGTCTCGCTCTTTTGCGCAGACTGGATACAGTGGTGCGATCTTGTCTTACTGCAACCTCTGCCTTTCAGGTTCAAGTGATTTTGTTGCCTCAGCCTCCTGAGTAGCTGGGATTATGGGCACGCGCCACCACACCAGGCTAATTTTTGTATTTTTAGTAGAGATGGGGTTTCACCATGTTGGCCAGGCTGTTCTTGAACTCCTGACCTCAAGTGATCCACCCACCTCGGCCTCACAAAGTGCTGGGATTACAGGCATGAGCCACCGCACCCTGCAAAATCTATGGCAGAATGATATTCAGAGTTTGTGACATAATTTGTTCAATTAATTCTATTTAGAAATTTATTATTGATTTCATTTATCACTATTGTAAATAACAGAGATGAAAATCTTAATGTATAGAGTTCTTTTCTTTCTTCTAGATTGTTTCCTTAGAATAAATACTTATGACTGAATTTACTTCATCAAAGGAGGAATGTATATGCTTTTGTGGGTTTTGAAATGCACTAACAAACTGCATTCTAACAAGGTTCTATGCATGAGGGTACCTACCCATTTTACAACAGAACTGGATCAGAAGTAGGTCCTGCTCCCCACAGTTTCTTCCCACATTATATTGTGGGAAGAAAATGTGTCAACCATCAGCTATAATAAAAAGCATAATGAAGAACAGTGTAAGAAGGCACCACATTTAGAAAAACCTTATCAGCTTTAGGTGTTATTAATTTCATTTTTAGTAAACTTTGCATCCATTAAATAAATAAGGCTGAATGCAATGGCTCACGCCTGTAATCTCAACATTTTGAGGGGCTGAGGTGGGTGGATTCCTTGAGCCCAGGAGTTCAAGACCAGCCTGGGCAACTTGGTGAAACCCCATCTCTAACAAAAAATTTAAAAATTAGCAGGGCATAGAATGTGCACCTGTAGTTTCAGCTACTGGAGAGGCTGAGGGACGATTACTTGAGCCCAGAAGATTGAGGCTGCAGTGAGTCGTGATTGCACCACTGTACTCCATCCTGGGTGACAGAGTAAGACCCTGAAATACATACATATATACATACATACATATGTACATACATACATAGAAGTGTGACTGGTTGTTTAATTTTACCAATTTGCTTTTTTGTTTTTAACCTCTCTTGATATGAATTACCCACTATCAAGGCCCTTCACCCATTAAGCTATTAAGATTTTGATTTTTTCTCATCCTACTATAAAGACACAAGCACATGTATGTTTATTGCAGCACTATTCACAATAGCAAAGACTTTAACCAACCCAAATGCCATCAATGATAGACTGGATAAAGAAAATGTGGCACATATACACCATGGAATACTATGCAGCCATAAAAAAAGGATGAGTTCATGTCCTCTGCAGGGAAATGGATGAAGCTGGAAACCATCATTCTCAGCAAACTAACACAGCAACAGAAAACCAAACACCACATGTTCTCACTCATAAGTGAGAGTTGAACAATGAGAACACATGGATAGGAATATCACACACTGGTGTCTGTAGGGGGTGGGGGAGGCTAGGGGAGGGATAGTATTAGGAGAAATACCTAATGTAGGTGATGGATGCAGCAAACCACCATGGCACGTGTATGCCTATGTAACAAACCTGCATGTTCTGCACATGTAACCCAGAACTTAAAGTATATAAAAAAAAGATTTTCATTTTCTCTTATTGAGTTTTTATTGCTTATTATTTGTAGTCACTTATTTGACTAGAAAACAATTGTGCTACTTTCTGATCCTCATCTTTGTACATTTGCAAGTAGCAGTGTTCCTTTGTAAGGTAATGGAGACGGGCAGAATAATTCACATAATTTGTCTTACTGAATAAACTTTATACAGAGAAGTACGAAAGAATTAACACAAATTTAGGAGGAATACCATGTTAAGTGTATATCAGTTAACGGAACAAATATCGTGTGGGAGTCTAAGTCTCTTTGTAAGTCATTAAGAACTTGTTTTATGTATCTGGGTGCTCCTGTATTGGGTGCGTGTATATTTAGAATCGTTAGCTCTTCTTGTTGCATTGATCCTTTTACCTTTATGTAATGTCCTTCTTTGTCTCTATTGATCTTTGTTGGTTTAAACTCTATTTTATCAGAGACTAGGATTGCAACTCCTGCCTTTTTTTTTGCTCTCCATTTGCTTGGTAAATCTTCCTCCATCCCTTTATTTTGAGCCTTTGTGTATCCTTGCATGTGAGATGAGTTTCCTGGATACAGGACACCAATGGGTTTTGATTTTTGTCCTATTTGCCAGTCTGTGTCTTTTGGTTGGGCCATTTAGCCCATTTATATTTAGGGTTAATATTGTTATGTGTGAATTTGATCCTGCCATTTTGTTGCTAGCTGGTTGTTTCTCCTGTTAGTTGATGCAGTTTCTTCATTGCGTTGCTGTTCTTTACCATTTGGTATGTTTTTGGAGTGGCTGGTACTGGTTGTTCCTTTCTATATTTAGTGCTTCTTTCAGGAGCTCTTGTAAAGCAGTCCTGGTGGTGATGAAATCTGAGTAACTGCTTGTTCATAAAGGATTTTATTTCTACTTTGCTTATGAAACTTAGTTTGGCTGGATATGAAATCCTAGGTTGAAAGTTCTTTTTCTTCAAGGATGCTGAATATTGGCTCCCACTCTCTTCTGGCTTGTAGGGTTTCCGCTGAGAGATCTGCTGTGAGTCTGATGGGCTTCCCTTTGTGGGTAACCCGACCTTTCTCTCTGGCTGCCCTTAGCATTTTCTCCTTCATTTCAACCCTGGTGAATCTGACGATTATGTGCCTTGGGGTTGCTCCTCTTGAGGAATATCTTTGTGGTGTTCTCTGTATTTCCTGGACTTGAATATTGGCCTGCCTTGCTAGGTTGGGGAAGTTTTCCTGGATCATATCCTGAGGAGTGTTTTCCAGCTTGGATTCATTCTCTCCGTCACATTCAGGTACACCTATCATACGTAGATTAGGTGTCTTTCACATAATCCCATATTTCTTGGAGGCTTTGTTCATTTCTTTACACTCTTTTTTCTCTAATCTTGCCTTTTCATTTTATTTTATTGAGTTGATCTTGACCTCTGATATCCTTTCTTCTGCTTGGTCAATTCGGCTGTTGAAACTTGTGTATGCTTCACGAAGTTCTCGTGTTGTATTTTTCAGCTCCATCAATTCATTTATGTTCCTCTCTAAGCTGTTTATTCTCCTTAGCATTTCGTCAAACTTTTTTTCAAGGTTTTTAGTTTCTTTTCATTGGGTTAGAACATGTTCTTTTAGCTCAGAGAAGTTTGTTATTATTCACCTTCTGAAGCCTATTTCTGTCAATTCATCAGACTCATTCTCCATCTAGCCTTTCTCCCTTGCTGGTGAGGAGTTGTGATCCCTTGGAGGAGGAGAGCGTTGTGGTTTTGGGTGTTTTCATCCTTCTTGCACTGGTTTCTTCCCATCTTTGTGGATTTTTTTACCTGTTGTCTTTGTAGTTGGTGACTTTCAGATGGGGTCTCTGAGTGGATGTCCTGTTTGTTGATGATGAAGTTATTTCCTTCTGTTTCTAGTTTTCCTTCTAGCAGTCAGGCCCCTCTGTTGTAGGACTGCTGAGGTCCACTCCAGGCCCTGCTTGCCTGGGAATCACCTGCAGTGGCTGCAGAACAGTAAAGGTTGCTGCCAGTTTCTTCTTCTGTTATCTTTGTCCCAGAAGGATACCCGCCAGATGTCAGTCTGTGAGCTGTCCTTTATGAGGTGTCTCTTTGGATATACAGGGGTCGGGGAGGTGCTTGAGGAGACAGTCTGTCCTTTATAGGAGCTCAAGTGCTGAGCTGTGAGCTCTGTTGTTCTGTTCAGAGCTGCTGGGCAGGTATGTTTAAGTCTGCTGCAGCAGAACTCATAACCGCCTTTTTTTCCCCCCAGCTCCTCTGCCCCGGGAAGGTAGGGCTTTTTTTATAAGTTTCTGTCCTGCTGCTGCCTTTTTCTGTGATGCCCCACCCAGCAAGGAGGCAGCCTGGTCACAGTAAGCCAGCAGAGGCATTGCTGAGCTGCTGTGGGCTCTGCCCAGCTACCATGTGAACTTCTCTGCAGTCCTGTTTATAGGGGTATAGTTAGAACTGCCTCGGCAATGGCGGGCTGCCTCAGTAATGGCAGACGCCACTCCCCCACCGAGCTGGACTGTCCCAGGTTCAGCTGTGCTTGCTGTGAAACTCTCAATCCAGAGCGTTTCAGACTGCTGGTCTTTGTAGGAGTGGGATCGGCCGAGCCTGATCACCTGGCTCCCCCGCCTCAGATACCTTTTTTTTTTACAGTTTAATGGTGACTCTGTCTCCCAGGCACTCCAGTCACCAGTTGAAACAGCACCTGGATTTGTGCAAGTTCTTGTGCGGAGACCCCGCAGTGCCGGCTGAAACAGCCGTGCTGGAGACTTGTGGTTTTTCGCCTGGGAATCCCCTGGCCTGGCTCCCCTGTTTCAGTCCTGTTTTTTTTTAGTTGAATGGGTGACTCTGTCTCCAAGGCATTCCAGTCGCCAGTTGAAAAGGTGCCTGGATTTGTGTGAGATTTTCTGCGGAGACCTGCTGTGCCGGCTGAAACAACCGCGCTGGAGACTTGTGGCACTTTTCCTCCCGGGAGTCTCCTGACCTGGCTCCCTGTTTCAGTCCTGTTTTTTTTTTTTTTTTTTTTTTTTTTTCAGTTGAACAGGTGACTCTGTCTCCCAGGCGTTCCAGTCACCAGCTGAAACGGTGCCCAGACTCGTGTGAGTTTTTGTGCGGAGACTCGCCACACCAGCCAAAACAGCCGTGCGGGAGACCTGTGGCATTCCTCCGCCTGGGAATCTCCTGGTCGGTGGGCAATAAAAGTCTGTCTGGAAATGCGGTGACCACTCACCCTCCACGCTGCTCTCACTAGGAGCTGCAATCCAGAGCTGCTCCTACTCGGCCATCTTGGATCCCTCCCCAGGACTATTTTTTTGAGATGAAGTCTCACTCTGTTGCCCAAGCTGGAGCACAGTGGTGCTATCTTGGCTCACTGCCACTTCTACTTCCCGGGTTCAAGTGATTCTCCTGCCTCAGCCTCCCGAATCACTGGTACTACAGGCACACACCACCATGCCCAGCTAATTTTTTGTATTTTTTTAGTAGAGATGAGGTTTTACCATGTTGGCCAGGTTTGTCTCGAACTCCTAACCTCAGGTGATCCACCTGCCTTGGTCTCCCAAAGTGCTGGGATTATGGGCGTGAGCCACCATGTCTGGCCCACCAAGGACATTTTCAGTGAAACTGACATTTTCTTTTTACTGTGTGGCAGGAAGAAAATGTACCAACTACTAGCATAGTTTGGTCCCATTACCTTGATTCATGCTAAGGTGCCAGCAGTTTTACCCATCATTGCTTTTGCACTATTATCACAAATGTCCAATGATGAAAAAGGCAAATAACATCTTTCCAATATTATGGAAATAGTTTTGACCTCAAGAACCCTCAGAAAAGGCCCTGAGTATCCCGAGGTGTCTGTGAACTATGTTTTGAGGACCACTGCTCTTAAAATTTGCAGAAGGCCAGCCCTCCCCAGGATGCACAATGTAGCTACTAGTACATTTGGGAGGAGAGGTGAGGTCTCCCTCCAACAGGGCAATTTGCCTTCTTTTTGGAGCCCGAGATGGACTTTTTATTTCCTTGCAGAACTGAAAGCATCTGGCTTGGGAGCACGATTATTCTCCACTCACCTTTAAACTGCCTCAGCTATTACTAAGTCTCTGGCAGTGATATGTTGATTATGTGAATTTAAAGCCCATAGGACCCAGAGGAATGACAGATCAGATTCTCTTAAATGAGAAATAAAATCCAGGAGCCTGGCAGTGGGACATACAGCTTTCGCTCCTGCTGACCTTTGATGTCACTCTGGTAGAATGACTGCTTCTAGGCCAGATGGCATGTGGCTTAAACGGAGATGTCTCAACCTGTTTCCTAGTATTAATTGTGCACATTGATACTCCTTTGTTGTGTAGTTCATAATTCTTCATTGTCAACCTCATTTAGATTTTTTTTTGGAGAGGAAGCTGAATTCCAGCAGGCCTCCATGAATTCAAGCTATTTCAAAAACTCCAATTTCATTTAAGTCTCCAAACCCAAACTTTTTCTATCCAATCACTGTTATAGGCTGACAGACACTAAATCTCCCTTCTGTCAATTGAATGTAAGTCTAGCAACTTTTAAGAGCAATGAGATTGAAGGAAAGAGTGAGTCTCTATGCCCTAAAGGAGGTGGCTGAATGGAAGCCCATCTAATTTTTTGTTTAAAGGTACTAAATAAGGGTCAATTTGTAAAGGCAGCTTTCTGAGTGTAGCAAGATAGCTTCTTAAATCTGATAGAGATAAATGGGAGGTCAATATCCTTTTTCTTGTCAACAATTTCACCAAATAATATTTACTAAGAACTTTCAGGTTGGGTTTCTCAGCTATAAACAAGCATATACTCCAAGCAGAGATATTGGAAGTGCTGAACCAGGGCAGTTTCTGAGTATGGAGCTAGAAGCTAATTGCTTGTCTATGGAAAAGCATGCTTTCATTACTCAAAAGCCAAACTTATAATTTATTTCTAAATTAATTAGAAGCAGATCCAATGAACAACAAATGCAAATGGAGTCAACTGGGAAAAGGAGCTGACTTTTTTCACTCAAGGTCATTCTGTCACATGAAGAAGTCTCAGTTTTGACAAAAAACAAAAACAAAACTGTTTCAAGGAAAAAGAAAATAAGTTGTGGACGTTATATCTGAGAGATTTTTCACTTTGCATTCATGGCATTTGAATTATATGCACGTCACTTAAAAAAAATTGAACCCTCAATAAAGAACCTGGTAAGTGACTAATTGTAATGTTAAAATAGGAACATTTGCATATGTTTTATTGCTGTAAGTTTAGTTTTTGCTCAGAATTCCGGTCCACTGTTTATAATAGGGCAGATCATCCATGCTTTTTTAAGAACCACTTTGGCTTGTAAAAAATACAGTACCTAACCCCCTACTCCCTGACAGGCCCTGGTGTATGATGTTCCTCTCCCAGTGTCCATGTGTTCTCATTGTTTGACACGATTTATAAGTGAGAACATGTGGTGTTTGGTTTTCTGTTCTTGTGTCAGTTTGCTGAGAATGATGGTTTTCAGCTTTATCCATGTCCCTGCAAAGGACATGAACTCATCCTTTTTTATGACTGCATAGTATTCCATGGTGTATATGTGCCACAGTTTCTTTATCCAGTCTATCATTGATGGGCATTTGGGTTGGTTCCAATATACCTATGTAACAAACCTGCATGTTCTGCACATGTACCCCAGAACTTAAATAAAATTAAAATAAAAAAATAAAAAAAAATACAGTACTGGCCAGGTGCAGTGGCTCACACCTGTAATCCCAACACTTTGGAAGGCTGAGGCAGGGGGGATCACCTGAGGTCGGGAGTTTGAGACCAGCCTGACCAACGTGGAGAAACCCCATCTCTACTAAAAATACAAAATTAGCTGAGCATGGTGGTGCCTGGGTGTAATCCCAGCTACTTGGGAGGCTGAGGCAGGAGAATCGCTTGAACCTGGGAGGCGGAAGTTGCGGTGAGCTGAGATCACACCATTGCACTCCAGCCTGGACAGCAAGAGTGAAACTCTCAAAAGAAAAAAGAAAAATACAGTACTGCTTTAAAAGTTTCTAAGCCAACAGAATTTCAAATGATCTAACACTTAAATCAACATGTAATAGGATCCCTGGGTTGAGAGAAAAACATGTATCGGCCTTAGTGTTTAGAGGCTAGGTATGTTTGGAGACTCCGTGAGGTGAGCACATAAAGAATTTATTTGCATGAGGGATGAAGTTGCTTCCTGTGAATGAACGAACCTAAGAGAAAGTAGCATTGCTGGGATACTGAAAAGGTCAAGAACTAGGAGATGGTATCAGAGGCAAGTGACACTGTTCATTTAAATTTAAACTAGCCACCATTAGCTTATATTACTCAAGTACTTGGCAAAGGAACAATAACTAAGATCAAGTAAAATCTGAAAGAATGATTTCAGAATAATCTCTTTAAGACATTGGGGAGAATAAACTTGAAGTGTTTTGTAAGCCATGTAACAGCATGAAATGAAAGGGAGCACAGAGGTCCATTTATCTTCTTGGACTCAGTGGCACCTTCAGTGAGTATTGTGTCTTTGCTGGGGCAGTTATGACTGCATATTTGTGAGCATGGTGCCTTTGGTTGTTATCGGGGCATTGTTATGTTTTCATCATTAGTGTAGTCAAGAATAAACAACCCAGCCAGGCGCAGTGGCTCACGCCTGTAATCCCAGCACTTTGGGAGGCTGAGGTGGATGGATCACCTGAGGTCAGGAGTTCAAGACCAGCCTGGCCAACATGCTGAAACCCTCTCTCTACTAAAAATACAAAAATTAGCTGAGTGTGGTGGCGTGTGCCTGTAGTCCCATCTACATGGGAGGTTGAGTGAGGCAGGAGAATCACTTGAACCCAGGAGGTGGAGGTTGCAGTAAGCCAAGATCAGAGATCGCATCATTGCACTCCAGGATGGGCGACAGAGACTCCTTCTCAAACAAACAAAAAAAGAATCAACAACCCAACAAGCCAGAGCCAGAAAAAAGGAAAATGATCACTGTCATGTGGTAACCGAGTACTGAAACCAACATAATTCATTGTTGCTGTGTAAAACAATAATGGAAATAACAGTTTTCTGTTCCCATATTAATCCATTTTGAACATAAGCAAATTAGCTACTTATTCCAGCAAATAACTTTTCCTGAAAAATAAAATTGTAAAACAACTACAAAAGTTTACTTAAGAATACTACCTTCCCCATCAAAACCTGCTTCAATATTCTCCCCCTGCTGTGCCCACCAATCTACAGCTATCATGTCACAAAATCTACCCAATCACAATTAGATGCTTACTTTGCAAGTTTGCCCTGAAACTACCCAGCTTAGTCTCTAATAACCTTCCCTGTCATTTCCCTTCTGAGACATTGCCTAGACATTGTTAAGGCAGAGCTCTGTCATACTGCGGTAAGTCTCATAAGATACTTTGCTTTGATTGATCAGTGATCTTTTTTTTTTTTTTAGTATTTTGGGGGAGGGTGGGGAGCAGGAGTTGACAGCCAACAAAGCTAAAAGGGTGAATGTCTGCACATTCAGGAGAATAGAGGTGCCACAATTATGGGTGGAGTGGAGACAGAAAAATATGATGTGCTGCTATTTTATGAGCCAGTTTGTACTTAGAGGCAAGGTAAGACCTAAGGAAATGTGGCCTAAATACCCATAACCCTTTTTACATTTCAGCAAGAACAGCAAATGTCTAAAAAGGTCTAGTCCGGTACAGTTACCATCTATTCACTACTTTTATTTTCTTCTTCTTCTTTTTTTTTTTGAGACACAGTCTCATTTTGTCACCCAGGCTGGAGTACAGTGACACGGTCTCAGCTCACTGCAACCTCCGCCTGCCAGGCTCAAGCAATTCTCCAGCCTCCTGAGTAGCTGGGATTATAGGCACGTGCCACCATGCCCGGCTAATTCTTGTATTTTTGGTGGAGACAGGTTTTCCCATGTTGGCCAGTCTGGTCTGGAACTCCTGGCCTCAAACGATCTGCCTGCCTTGGCCTCCCAAAGTGCTGAGATTACAGGTGTGAGCCACAGCACCTGATCCTATTCATTACTTTTTACATGATTTTTCCTTGTCAAGATAAATCTAATGCTCCCTTCCTCCAGACAGAGGTGACTTTAAATTTACTGTATCGTGAAATCACAAAATGTTAAAGGTGTGTGTATTTTGCGTGTATGTACATATACATACATACACACACAGACCATCCTATCTTATTCCAATGAGAGATTTGAGGCAGTTATGAAAATGCAATAGGATAAAAATAAATAAGTTAGTCCTAGAAGGCAAAGCTCTGCAGGGCCTGCCGGAAATTTATTCCCCATGACTTTCAGTTTCTGTTTCCACAAAGACTCCTTTCTCTGTGAGCACTAAAGAGCAGCATTAGCAAACTCAACACTGAAACTTTTTCTTTCTCTGCCCAAACTCCCTCACTAGAGTGGTGGGACAGGGCAGGTAAGAAGAGAAGGAAGCCCTTAAAGGTCAAAGCAGTGGAGGGTTGGGGAGTGATCGGATCGCACTTCTGCCTTCTAGGCTTGGGAAGATGGTACGCATGTGTTTTAATGAGCACGTTATTGGCACATGATTCCCGGTCCCTTGTGTTCCAAACTTGGGTCCTAATGACGCGGATAATGGGTTACTAGGTACTCATAGTGCTGGATCGTTGGGGTGGCCTTGATGTTAGGAGAAGAATTCATCTAAAGGTCGTTTTGAGGAAGTAGACAAACCTAAATCTGTGTCTCAACTCCAAGGAATGTGAACAAGATGCCTGCTGGTGAACAAAAACGTGAATATAATGAAGGGAAGTACTACTCTAAAGGAGGTAAACTGTTGAGGAAAGAGAAAAACATTCCTGGTTACCTTTGAGGGGACATTAAGATCAACATCATAGGTAAAAAGGATTTACCAATTCATTTCTGTGACAAATGTCATTTACCTATTAAAATCTATGGGCGAATAATTCCATGCAAGCATGCTTTTTGCTATGACTGTGCTAATTTATATGACAAAAACGGATGTAAAATATGTCCAGGCTGTAGTTATCCTGTGCGTCGAATTGAGAAGCATAAACGAGGTTCTCTCTTCATGTGTAGTGCTGTTCAGGGATGCAAGAGAACATGTTCGTCTCAGAAAAGCTTACAGGCTCATATCAAACGCCTCCATAAGAGAGCTGGAAAACACGTTAGCAGTACTTCACTTGAAAAAGTCGTCCCCGTATTGCTCCGCCACGAACTGAAATCTCTGAAATGCCTAAAAGACTGCAAGATGAGGGCCATCTAAGCTATATTCCACCAGAGCAGCACACCATGATGCCACCACCGACTGTGCCACATATGCCACACAAGCACTATAATTGGCCACATAAGGATATTCGGGCTCCTCCCAAAGAATTATCTCCAAGTCCACCTTTTCCCTTCCAGTGGGAAACCGTTAGTATTTTTACAAGAAAACATGACAATGTAATAACTGAGCATATTCAGAAGAACTTCAATTCTGGTGCTAAGAAGCCATCACCTCCTGACTATTCTCCTGAGTATCAAGGTCAACCAGTGGTATCATACCTTAATCATATTATGCCTCGAAAACAGCATTATGCACAACCTCCATCTCCATCATCAACAGTAAACCATCCAATGCCATATCCTCCTCAGGATGTAGGTACTCCTAATTTGGTTTCTAGCCAAGGGCCAGCTCTAACCACGACCTATGATCCATCACCTGGATTTGTTATTGTCCAGGTGCCACTTTTTATGAAATCTGCCCTACCACCTGTTCCCCAGTCTCAAAATGGGAATCCATCTGAAAGTGAATTTGCTTTTCACCATTATAACCCTAACTTTTTACCTGAGTCCACTGAAAATCAAGAAACTTTGAGCACTCGACTTACACAAAGAGATGCAACGGATCGTAGATTATGGCTTGGATGGAAAGTACCTGCCACCTCCACCAATGTGGAATCCACCTTCTTCAAACCTACATCGTGAATCACATCATTCAGACCAGAAAAGAAAGAGACCATATGAAGGATGATAATAGTATTTTCAACTGAAGACCTGATAAGAAAAAAAAAAAAAAAAAACAACTTCAAGTTCTATACTGTATTGTGGAGAAGTGGCTCAGTTCAGCACAGCTGTAGTTTAACAACTTTGTTCCTCTGGTGTGGTAAATTGATCTAAAGGTGACCTCTGATGAATTCCTGGAATAAACATGTATTGTTACATTTTCAAATGTATTGCGGTTTTTATTTTTTTGGTGATATGTTTGTTAACTTGTATAAAAGGATTAAATTTCAATATAGTTGTAAAAATGCTATTTTATGGAATTCAAGCACAGTCACATGCTGTTTTATAAACATGTTTTACCACTAATTTCCCAAAGTACAATAAAAATCCTAGAGGTAAAAATCTACTACAATGTGCAGTTAAAGCAGATAGCTAAATGGTAGAGAATTACTTTACATTTTAGAAACAGAAATTTTGAGGTATAATGTCTATAGTGTATTTCATTTGGGTGCCTTTTCATTTTTAGGCAGCCCCAGAAGCACCAAAATACATTGGAATTCCAGTTCTATGATAGATTTATGTTTGCAATGTTAAAAGGCATTACTAAATCATTTGGAAAGATACGGCCAAAGTAATTGAATCTGTAGGCTCCAAGCTGGTGGGGACGATGTTACTTGTTAATGCTTTTTTTTACAGAATGGTTCAAATCACATAATGTAGCACACTTACTAGTCTTAAGTAGCATTATTTTATAGCACTGATAAGATGGTATCATTTAGATGAAGTGTGTTCTACTTTGCTCATGGCCCTAAATTAAATATTCAGGGGGGGCTGGAATAACTTTTTTATAATTCTTTGTTTCATGGCAGAGTTTGATCCTGTTTTTATGTGTTTTTTGTATATTAGGTTTTAAACTACAGTTTGAATGCCATGGAGGAATTTGGATAATCTATTAATGAGGAGGATTGTTACAGTTACAAACTTGCAGTTGCTTGGGTTTTATTATTGTGTGATGAGGGTTTTTCCTCCAACTTGAAATTAAAAACTATTAATTCTGCCCTATTTCTTTTATAGGTAAACAGTGTAAACTTGGGACGTTTTTGCATGAAGTTAACAGTAAAGACTACCAGATGACTTTGTATTGGAGAAAAGTAGTGATTTATATCAATTTCACTGCTTTATTACATGTCTTTAGAATGAGCCTTTGCATTTTAGGGGCTTATTGCAGTCCAGCTATGATGACCACTTACATTTACACTACCCTACTTTGTACAGAATTCATATGGACAAACTGATGTTCTTGGGATACTATATCATTTGAATAAACCCTCATGAAGATTTGTCCCCCTTAAATAGTACATAATAAAAATATGAAATGTTAGTATACAGATATTATTTATATTATTTACTAGAAAGTTTATATATATAAATTTAGGAGATATTTCTTTTTGGCAAAGGATGAACTGACTGCTAACTTATCAATTTACTGTGTTGGGTACAGGCAAAATTAATTCTTGTCTTGGCTGATCAGATGCTCTCTGAGCTTGGAGCTGAAGTTAGAAATATATAAATGGCCATTTTAACCTTGACCAGCCTAAAATAAGTAATAGACTCTTTTGAGTTATTTTTCATATCTAGCAATTTGAAAGTCTAACGTTAATGCAATATTTCTAGAGAAAAAGCCTTGTTATTATAAGAATGGCATGTGATGATGTGAAATGTTGGTTGGTAAGTGCTTCTATCACATTTATAGGTACTTGGACTGGTACACACTTGATTTCCTTTCTTGCCTCTACTTAGAAGCTGCTAAAATATTACTATTAAAATCCAATATAATTTTGGTTTCATGTAATAAAAGCCAAATTCACTTTAAGTCTTCTCAACTATCTATGAAGAGTTCCTCTATGTTTATTGACATTCACTAGGATCGAATGCATTACGAAACCACTTAAATGATGCATTAGACAAAAAAATCACCACCATGCTAAAATTTTACATGTTAAAAGAAGACTAAAAATTATTTTGTTAGGTTTAGCCAATATGTTATTTAGCAAAGCAGATCAGATGTGTTGTAGCAGACAAAATTTTTAAATGATATTGGTTATGAAATCATCCAGTCATGTTTGAATGATAGTGGTGAGTAAAAAATCACAAAATTACCATTAGTGTTTCTTTAAGGGAACCATAACATAAATCCCTTCCTTATATTCAGAGAAGGCCTTGAAGCTATAATGGGCATAAGTCTAAATTAAATGTATGTATGGTACATTATATTGCTCTGAAGACTACTGAGGTGACAGCTTAAGTCTTAAAAACAATATAGACCCATAAATACAAAAAAGTACAAATACCAGGGGAAAGGGAAAATGAAGGTCGGATAAATAGTAAAATTGAATCCAAGTTAGGTTGGAAGCAAAAAATTTGCACCACTAAATCCTGCACTGTTAATGATAGATGAAATGTGGTTAAAGCAAACAGGCAAGATAAAAGTATGCACATTTCACGGGAAGCATAAGTCTGATACTGAGCAAAAGTTCTCTTGTGGGTGCTCACAAAATGATCATTAATATAGGGTGCTCATTCCTGATTCTGACAGCATGAAAGAATCTCCTGGAGCATCAGCACAAATTAGCATTCTTTGCCTCAATTTTTCCTCAAAAGATTCTGAATCAGGTTTTGGGAATGGATAGGATTTAGTAATCTGTTCTTTCAGTAAGTATCCTAGGTGATTCAGAAGAAGCTGACTCAAAAATTTAGTCACTGGACACCCAGTTTCTAGGTCTCTTAGTCTCAGTGGTCTGTCATCCATTCTGTACACAACGACTGCGGTAATCATTTAAGAATGGAACTCAGCCTTCAGATGGTTTTGCATTGCACTTCAAGTCCAATTCCTTTTTCATGACTGTATGCAGTCAGACTCCTGGTGAATCTTCAAAACTCATAACCTACCCTTCTCCCTCCATTCCCTCTATTCCAGTCATACAAACTTTAAAAAAAAAATCTTTTGGACCACCACATTCCTTCCTGCCTCACATTTTAAACTTGCTGCTTTTTTTTTTCTGCCTGGACCATCTTCCTGCAAATCTTTTTGAGGCTGGCTCTCTCACTTCATGTTTCTGTTCAGATGCCTTCCCTGGCTACCCTGTGGAAAATAGCACTGCCCTCCACAGCCCCATCTCCTAACCCTGCTTTATTTTCCTTCATGCTCTATCACTACCTGTTATTACATAATTACTAATGGCTTCTTTTTTTTGTTTCTGCCACAAAAATATCATCTCCAGGAGAAATGGGTCTTTATAGTATTCCATCACAGAAGGATGAAGAGTGACATATAATAAAGCAATTTTATTTTTCATTCTTGCTGTTTTCATGTTTTATTCTTTCCACGGTGAAAATTGGGGTTATCTCTTAACTTTTCTCTACACTCTTAAATAAATGGAAAGTTCTCTGATCAGTTATGAAAATGCCCCGTCTGATCTGACAGTCAAACTTTAGAACTGATTTAAGGGTGAGTCCTTTCCTTACTTCTTAGCTGTGGCTGGTGGAAGACCAGCAGTTAGGGAGAATGTTGTGGTTAACATCTTGCCTTAACCACCTTTGCTTTGATTTCTTCTTCCCTATTTCATTAGATGGAGGTCTTGGCCCTTCAGAATTGGAATGCAAGGGATTGGGGCAGGAGAGGTGAGCGAAGTAGGAAAAGTCTCAACTTGGTTGGTACTGTAAGAAACTGGGTTAGTTACTTTCTGGGCCCAACTTCAGGTTTTAAGAATTGATTTTTTTTCTTTCATAGACACTTTCATGGATAGTAAGAAAGAACTGCTCTCATTGATCCTGATCTCTACTTGTAGTTCCCTTGATGAAAATGAATGCTTCTCTCTTCCAATTAGTTCCCTAGTTCTTCCACAGCCCCTAGAATCTAGCAAGACCTACAGCTTCTCTCAGCTGAGTTGTCTTTACTCCTCTAGCTCCCTGTAGTGAGGGGCAATATCTGGCCCATGAGAAACTTATCTCATTTTCCCTGATAAACTCTAGGTGTGCTGGCCAATCTCAATGTTGCCAGCTTCCTTTCCCTCTGCTGTCATATAAATTAGCCTGTCTCCTGCACCTTTGATTTTCCAGATACCAGTCCACAGTGCCCCTAGTGCTCCAAATATTTAGCCCTTGGAGTGGTCTCATTAAAGCACCTCTCTCCTGGGAGGTGATGTGGGGAGCATCCTTCATCACTTTTCTAAGAGGAATGGTGGTGGTTAGAACTCACAACATAGCAAAATTTAGTCAGGCTATGTTCTTATTGGCCAATGCCCATAACATACTGTTTGTTAAATAATTTTATTATTACTCTAGATCCAACCGTGCTTGATTTTCAAATGGCTCAGAAATCCCAGATGGGAAAATGCAATCTGTTTGCATTGCGTCTATAAAAACAAAGGAAGAAGTGTACAATTAAATGGATAATTCAGAACAAAAATGCCTCAGGTATTGAAATGTTCTTGGCAATATTTTAGTATCTGAATCATTCTAAAAAGTGTCAGAATTTGGCACATCTCCTAACGGTTTCAATAACCTTATGCTGAGTAAAACTATACATTTTTTTTCCTTTGACAAAATAGTCAATAAATATATTTCATTTCCAATAGAAAGAAGAGGAGGATCACACACTGGGGGCCGGGAGGCGGGGGGGGATGTAGGGGAGAGACAGCGGGGGGATGGGGAGGGTAGGAAGGGTGGGGAGAAATGACAGATATAGTATGCACCTAAAGTAAAATTTTTTAAAAAAGAATTGAGTCATTTTTTAAGTATCTTTCAAGGTCAGCTCTAGGTAAAAATGTGGTATAGATGGAGTTCTACTTGGATGGGATCAAGTGGAGGTATAGAACTTGTTCCCTCTACTGAATAAAACTAGTATTTTTCATCACATATCATCACACAATAGAAAACAGATAGTCTTCTTATTTTACTGACCATCACTCATTTGTGTTTAAACTTTTTTCCTAATATTTGACTGTGTATTCTGTTTGGCTTATGCATATGGCAGACTGATTAAAAAATTGGCCTCAATTCTTTATCCCTGCTATGTCTTCACAGTTTCTCCTATCAAGAGATGGAGTCAATTTTCTCATCTCCTTGATTATGATTTTACTTTGGCTAATAGAATGTGGTGGAAGTGTCAGTGTACCAGGTCTGAGGATAGAGGCCTTCTATCCTTCCACCTTCTTTTAGAGTCCTACCTCCATGAGAACAAACTTGGCCTACCTTGCTGAAAGATGAGAAAACACATTGAAAACTTTTTTCCCCATTCAAAGCCATCCTAGACCAACTTACAGTCAGCCAACACTAAAACATGTGAGAATGCCCAACCAAGATTAACATAGCAACCAACCCAACCCAAAGATGACTGGAGGCGCATGCAGGAGCCCACCTGAGACCAGATAAACTACCCAGATTACCTGTAGTTTGTGAGCAACAATATAAATGCTTAATGTTTTAAGTAACTGAGTTGGGATGATGGGTACACAGCAGTAGCTAACCGATACAAGCCATTTTTACTCCCATTTTCCCCCCTGTAGAGAATTACACACTGTCCAGTTTTACGATAAAATTCACACTAATGTGAGATATTTTCAAGACATGAATTATAAATATTTGATGTTTAGACATGAAAAGAACTCACCTTTGAAAGGGTTTATAATAGTAAACATTTTCTTCAGGTTTTGTTATCTTTACCCATTTACTTTTTAATTTTCTCATTAATAATCAAGTTATAAGGATGATTGACCTTCAATAAACTGCATAGTAACCTTGAGCAAATTGTGGAGGATTTAACTGAAACAGGCATTGCATATGTAGCTGGTGTTACCTAGAGTTTTGGTATATATGTGAAGTACCATGCTTATCAGCATATATTCTTATTCCCAATTTTATCTTCTGAATAGGTGTCTTCGGATCTCCTATATTTGTGGGAGCTATTTGTGTAATAGCCAAGCTATGGTGGCTTGATCTTAAAGATTTATCCCTACGCTTAGTGACAGGCCTGCATTCAGGCAGTATATACAGCCATAGTCACTACAGAGCATAGACTTTATCTTTGCATTTAAGGAGGTTGAACTCAGCATGGGCTACCTTGGAGGAAAGACATTTTAACTTCATCCTTTCATGGTTCCTAACAATTTGAAACAGCTTTCTAAATTGATGTCCTAAAACTTTCTCTTCCCTGTTTAGTCCAGCCTTCCCACCTCTATTTTAGCCACGTATGAGCAAGCTATTAGTCCCCTAGTTGTGCATAAGCCCAGATGACTGACATCAAGGCTGACATCACTTTGGATGCTACTTGGCTCTGTATTAGTGAGGAGGCAGTTGGGCAAACATCTGTTTTAGGAACCAATGTCTGCAAAATCTCAGGTTTCCAATTTAGAATATACTTAAAAATACTTGTGCTTTTTATTAAGAAAAATAGCTTTAAAATATTTTTCATGTTTTGGTTTATAACAGCACTACATACTCATTATTAACTGCTTATATAA
This sequence comes from Ateles fusciceps, assembly GCA_036589455.1. Classification (NCBI taxonomy): domain Eukaryota; kingdom Metazoa; phylum Chordata; class Mammalia; order Primates; family Atelidae; genus Ateles; species Ateles fusciceps. The sequence goes on along the minus strand of JAZHEH010002529.1, from coordinate 391,086 downwards.
TATAGGAAAGGATAAATGCAAATTAAAGCCATCTGTAATTCCACAGGTGATTTTTTTCTGTATATATTTTTACATGTATTTATATGGTGCTCTGTAAAATTTCCCAGAATGCACCTTTTCTATAATCTCTCTTATTATTTAAATTACAGGGTCAACTTTTATTTTTAACTTCTGAAAGCAAATGACTTATTTGTATTTTAGTACATAATAGCATTTGATATGCTTTAGTTAGGCTCAACATATATAAATTATTTAATTTCTTATTGCTGTGTCTACATGGTCTTTTGAGGCACAGTCTTGCACTGTCACCCAGGATGTAGTGCAGTGGCATGATCTCTGCTCACTGTAATCTCTGCCTCATGGGTTCAAGCAATTCTCCTGCCTCAGCCTCCTAAGTAGCTGGGACTCCAGGCGTGTGCCACCACGCCCAGCTAATTTTTTTTTTAATATTTTTAGTAGAGACAGGGTTTCACTATGTTGGCCCGGATGGTCTCGATCTCTTGACCTCATGATCCACCCGCCTCAGCCTCCCCAAGTGCTGGGATTACAGGTGTGAGCCACTGCGCCTGGCCCCAAATTTTATTTGGTGCTTTGATATCCTGGTAACTTATAGCTATTTAAAACTGTCATCTGGCCATATTCCCTTGGGTATAATGTAGGCACTTTATGCCCCATGAATCCTAACTCAATCATCACCACTCACAGACAGTAGGCTCCTCCTCTAGGCATTCCTCTCTTGGTATATGGTTCCAATAGCCAATCAAATGTGTAAACCTGAACCCTGGCAGTCATTCTCTAGTTTTCCACACTCCACTTTCACTTCCCATATTTCACTGGTCACAACATGGTTGATAGATTCTATCTTTATGCTTCTCTCATGGCCATGCCATCCAAACCATTGCCTTTACCATGGTGCTGGCATTTATTGCTTCTCTGGTGGGCTCCCAGAAAAGCCTTCTTATTGCTGTCTCACTTCTAGTCTTATCACCAGCCTTACTCATCCAACACAGCTGCCAAGTACGCCCTCTAATTCGTAAGTCTGTTTTTAGACATCAATGGATCACCCTAGCATTTGGGATAATGTCAGATTCCTTTGCTTAGCACAGAAAGGCCCTCTTATCTGGTCTCATTTCCTATCACCTGCCCATGGGCATCCTTTTCTCCAGTTAAGTATTTTCACTGTCCTAAAAACAAAAGCAGTTTCCCCTTTTATATCTTCCTATATGGGGTTGCCCTCTGCCAGACATATTCTTTTCCTTTTTTCCCCTCCTCACTTTTCTGTGTCTTGTCTATTTTTTATTCACTTCTTTTAAAAACTATTTCTCCAGTCAAGCACATAATTTTGATGCCCCTTCATTGTGATTGCTGTACTATTTGTATGCTTACATCATGCCTGTTAACACACTGTATTTTACTTGTTTACATGCCTTTCTTTTCCACTAGACCAGTGTGCCTCAAAATGACTCGCAATATCGGCATCACTGGGGGAATTTGTCAGAAATGCAAATTCTCAGGCTGCATCCCAGATCATAAGCTCTGGGGATGAGTACCCAGCAATTTGTGTTAAATCATTTAATATTTAGTGATAGGAAAAGACTGGCAGGCCATGGTGGCACGCCTGGCAATAATTTGGAAGAAGATGCATGAATGCTGCACAAGTACACACCAAGAAGTCATCATCTCCAACTGACATTGAATGACGATCCAAACTCTTAAACTCTAAGCTTTAAATTATACTACTTCTCCACAATACTCTTCCCAGCAGCACTACTTGTTACCTGATCTATGGTAGAATTCTCAATATGGTATATAAGTTCAGATCCTAATATTAATCAATTTTTCAAATACTTCTTTTTCTCATCACAATATTAATTCTGGTCACTGCCAACAACCTCTTTCAACTCTTGATCGGATGAGAGGGTGTAGGTAGGGATGTCTTTTTATTGATGAGCTGATGATACGGCCAAGCAGATGCTAACACAGCAGCCCTACAAGCAATCCTGTACAACTGCATTGGCGATAATAGCTTTATCTTAGCTATAGCGTGATTCCTCTTATACTCCAACACATGAGAACTTCAACAAGCATTTCTTCTAAACCCCACCGTTGACTCCTTCCCATTAATTAGTCTTCTCTTAGCAGCAGCAGGAAGGTCAGCTCAAATTCGGTCTCCATCCCTGACTCCCTTCTGCCATAGAGGTCCAGCTGCCCCCAGTCTCGGCCCTACTCCACTCCAGCACCACAGTCGTAGCAGGAGTCTTCCTATTCATCCACTTCTACCCCTTAATTGAAAATAATCTATGAGTCCGAACCTTCACATTATGTTTAGGGGTTATTACCACTTTATTTACAGCAAACTGTGCTCTAACACAAAATGATAGCAAAAATACTGTAGCAGTCTCCACCTCAATCCAGCTGGGCCTTATAATAGTTTCAATTGGTATGAACCAACCACACCTGGCATTCCTTCACATCTGCACCCACGTCTTTTTTAAGGCTATATTATTTTATGTTCAGGATCCATCATCCATAATCTTAATGAAGAACAAGATATCTGAAAAATAGGAGGACTACTCGAAGCTTTACCCCTCACTTCCTCCTCCCTTGTCATTGGTAGCCTTGCACTTATAGGCATGCCTTTCCTCACAGGCTTTTGTTCTAAAGACCTTATTATCAAGACAGTTGATACGTCATATACCAACACCTGAGCCCGTTCTGTTACCCCTTATTGCCACCTCCTTAACAGCTGTCTATAGTGTATTATTTTCTTTGCTCTAATAGGACAACCTCGCTTTACAACTCTAATTACTATGAATGAAAATAACCCCTTCCTAATTAACTCAATCAAGCGCCTAACAATCAGCAGTGTCTTCGCTGGATTCCTCACCACCAACAATATTAGTCCTGCTTCATCCCCCCAAACATCTACACCACTTCACCTAAAACTCACAGTCCCAGGTATGACAGCTTTAGGCCTCTTACCAGCAATGGAGCATAACCTTATAACTAACAATCTTAAACTGAAATATCCATTACTGATATTCAACTTCTCCAATGTATTAGGTTTTTATTTAACCACAGTTCACTGTATTACCCCTCACTGTGGGGCTTTTCTTAAACAGACCAACAACATTAAAGAAGTCCAGAATGCCCTGAAGCATTTCAACACTTGTATTCATCTGCTGCTATAGCAAATTGCCACAAATTTAGTGGCTTAAAACAATAAAAATGTATTATCTTACGATTTTGGAGGTCAGAAGCCGGAGGTAAGTCTCACTGGCCTAACATCAAGGTGTTGGCAAGACTGAGTTCCTCCTGGAGGCTCGAGGAGAGGATCTGTTTCTGAGCTTTTTCCAGCTTCTAGAGGCTGCTTTCATTCCTTGGTTCATGGCTTCTTCCTGTCTTCAAACCTGGCAATGGCTGGTTGAATCTTCTCCTGGTGCCGTCTCTCTGCTTCTGACTTTTCTGCCGCCTCTTCTCTATTTAAGGACCTGTGTGATTACATTGCATCCACCTGGGATAATTCAAGCTACTCTCCTCTATTTCAAGGTCAGCTGACTAGCAAACTCAATTTCATCTTGCTATGTAACATAACATAAACACAGATTCCAGGGATTAGGATGTGGACTTTTATGGAGGGTGGAGATGAACATTATTCTGCCAACCACAAAATGTATTCTTGACCTTTGGAGATTTGATTAAAGTTGATACTGCCTTTTGCCTTAACACACAAGCTCTTTGGAGAAATCTAGGATTCCCTTTTTGATTGTCTTTCCTTGTGAAGAAAATGGTTTGAAAACTTTGTGGTGATTTAGCACATCTATATTGAAAAGGGGATCCCATCCCCCCAGGACTTATGGTTGTGGCTAATAGGAGAGAAGGACCAGTCCAACATGGACAAGTGTGGACTCGCATTGGGCAGTATGGGAAATGCATTTGTGGATAGTGCACCAGTAACACAATGAAAGAAAGTAAATTGCAACCAAACAAGCTTACTATTATTTATTATCCTTAAGCAATGGTTTTATCCATTTTCTGGTGAGAAAAGAAGAGTAAACTAGAATCCCTCTAAACCTGTCTGTGACTATGCATGCCTAATATTTATAGTTGCCCTGTTTGTAGAATATGCTTAAGTTTATTCTGTACTGTAAATTCAATACTTAATCTTCAAATTAAGTGTAGGACTACTTATCTCAACCTGAGGTTATTGTGTACTGTGCATTCAATACTTAATTTAAAAAAAATATTTACTAATCCTAATTGAAAACTCCCCCTCAGATATTGTTAAGGAGAACAACGTGTACTAGGTAAAATATATCCGACATTTCTACTTATTATCTTACACCAAAAGAGAAAGCCTTGGCAAACAGTACCTTTAGCATCAAAGCAGAGGCCAGAACAAAATTTCCTTCAGTTTAAGTGTGTTGAAGGTAATAAAAAATGTGATTTTAGTTGAGGGAAGAGAAGTTGTGAGAAACTTAGCCAGCAATCTAAGCACAGAATGTCAAATTATTTACCTTATCTAGTTTTTATTTTAGGGTAATACATTGTTATGTTTTGATCTTGAGGAGAACTTTTTGGCTTTATTTTGCATGTGTTATTAGATCCAAACATGATCACCCAGATCATTATAACTGCAGAAGTTGAGGAGCCACTGAGGTTATGGATTCACTCTGGAAATAAAACGCATCTGTAATAACACAATGCAACAGTGACCTATGAGGCTAAGAAATGTTACCTGGGGTTCAACCCTTGGACCACTTGGCTAAACAGGAACATAGATTAGGAGAGTGGTGTAAGAGGACATTGATTTTTCACATTCCTACAGTCCTTTCACAAAGGGGATGTGTAAGACATGTTTTCTTTAACAGACCAGCTTTCATTCCCTTTGTTCATGAATCTGTCTCAGAGAAGTTCACACTTCTAAAAAATGACTTTACTCACACACTGGGGATCTGTTGGTGGGGGGCAAAGGAGGGACAGCGGGGCGGGGTGGGGAGGTTTGGGGAGGGAAAACATGGGGAGAAATGCCAGATGTAGGTGACGGGGGGATGGAGGCAGCAAACCACATTGCCATGTGTGTACCTATGCAACAATCCTGCATGTTCTGCACATGTACCCTAGAACCTAAAGTACAATTAAAAAAAAAAAAAAAGAAATGACTTTGCTCCCCTCACCAGGCTCCAAATGGAAACTTTTCAAGGCCATATTTGCTGTGAGAGATATTTATCATGGAAGTTAAGTAACTTACGATTTAATTCAGAGCGTCTTCTAAGCAATTGAGAATAGGTTATTTTCTCCAGGAGGCCCCAGCAGTTTCCTGTTTTAAAGAAATTGAAAAGAAATATATTGCTTTCAACAGCCCCCAAATCAATACCACTTCAAATGTAGATGGTACCCAAGTTTCTTATGCTTCTTATGTGGACTGAAGAATGGCGCTAACCTGAAGTCCTGTGTGATCATAATACTTAGACTGAAGCCATTGTACTCTGTGGTATGAATGATTGTGGCTCTTCCCTTGGCATTCCAAATTAAGGTGACCAACCCTTGTGCACACCACACGGTAATGATGGTCTCTCATCCATCCATCTTTAGAACTCCCCTATAGATTTAGGATCAGACCATTTAAACATCAAAATGTATTTTGTTCTCTTCACCTTTTAAAAAGCAACATAGGGAGAATCTTAGCCAGTCAGTGCTTTTTCTACTAAAGTGATATGTGTAATAAATATGGTAATTAGCTGTAAAGTCCTTCATAGCAGAGTACCAATGTTTTATTTATCTTCCCATCTTCCTCAAAGTTTAACTGTGGCTTTTACAGAAAAGCTCAATATATGCCTACTAAATAAATGAATCAGTAACTTCATACACCAATGCTACAAAAATGTCCACTTGTTTTTGGACTTGACATGTAAATTTTTGGTCCTAGGAAAAGGAACTTGATTCTTTTGTATAGTTCACATTTTTCCACTGCAATTGTGAAAAACTGAATTCAGGGAGCATGTTTAGTGTTTGTCTGATAACTCCAATATCCTTCCTTGTTATTCTATTTCCATCGTTTTTTTCTTCTACTGGTCTTGATTCACGTTATCTTATCTCTGGCCTGTGTGCTTCTGTTTGCATGTTAGACCTGGGATTTGAAAAACTGTTGGTAGAAATAATCTGAACCCAAGATGATGCTATTTTCCTCCTAAGAGGATTCCCATTTGCTTCTGCCAGATGCCCAAAGGCACTAGCAATCTTGATCACCTCTGTTCAATTTTAGGGATTGAGAGGATTAGACCTACAATCCCTGTAATAGCTCATGTACTTTCAGTTCACACTAATCTTAGGATGCAGACTTTTGGAGATCCAAGTCAAAGCGAGGACGGTGAACAGCCCCCCTCTACCACCCTCCCCCTTGGTAGCATCCAATGCCACTGGCCACTGTCTGTTCCCTCTAGCTTCACCAGGTTTACTGAATTACTGCTTAGCCTCTCAGATGTCCCCCTCCAGGACCATTAAACACCCCTAGAAGCAGAGCATGTAAACACAGGGTCCATTTCTCAGGGCATCCATTCTCCCCTATGTTTGTCCAGGCAATACTTCTCTATCTTATAACATTATAAGGCCCTTAATCAGATTTTAAAATATCTTGAATACTTTTCTAGTTGTTCTTAGTGAGAAGGTGTAACCAAATTACCTAATCTGTTATTAGTAGAAGTCCACTCGTCTTAATTTTTATTATAGTTCATATATATATATATCTTTAAAACATTAAAACATTCTTACTTGTTTGGTCCACTTTATTTCCTGTTTCTCTTGTGAGTCTATTATGCTAATTAGAAATGTTCATGTATTTGTTTTGGTGGCTAGCTTTATAATTATAATTTCATATAATGCTTTTTAATCTTCTATTTCTTCAGAAAAGTATCTATTAATCTCTTGTTTTGAGAAATGATAAAATCAGTATGCTTTTCTTATCCCCACCCTACTCACTTGATTTAACCTGATTGTATTTAATTTCTTAGTATTTACCATGACACTGTTAAATGTATTTCTATCACTTCATTTGTAGTTTAAAACAGGTATTTGACATATAGCTATTGAAAAGGACAGAATGGGCCAGGTGCAGTGGCTGATGCCTGTAATCTCAGTACTTTGGGAGGCTGAGGCAGGTGGATCTTGAGGTCAGGAGTTCAAGAACAGCCTGGGCAACATGGTGAAACCCTGTCTCTACTAAAAATACAAAAATAAGCCAGGCATGGTGGCAGGCACCTGTAATCTCAGCTACTCAGGAGGCTGAGGCAGAATTGCTGGAACCTGGGAGGCGGAGGTTGCAGTGAGTTTGAGATCGCACCATTGCAATCCAGCCTGGGTGACAGAGTGAGACTCTCTCTAGAAAAAAAAAAAAAAAAAAGAAAAAGAAAAAAAGAAAGGGACAGAATGTGAGTAATACATATGTGGAGTAAAAAGAAAAACAACATATTGGGAAAATGCTTTAAAGTAAAATATTATTTTTGAAGGTCTAATTTTTATACTACATAAATGGCCAATTAAATGTATTCCTTTTACTATGACTATGGGTGTGTCTATTTCTCCTTTCAGTTCTGCCAAATTTTACTTTAAATATTTTGAAGCAACAGTATTGTCTTTTAAAAAATACCTTCCTGGTGTATACCTCTTTTATTGTTACAAATATCTTTCTGGCTTTCAAATATTACTTTTGCTTTAATATCTACTTTGATATTAGAATAAGAGAATTGGCTTTCTTTTGCTTATTGTTTGCATGGTATGTCTTTTCTGCATAATTTTAATTTTGACTTTTTGTGTCCTTAAATTCATGTTTCTCTTATAGAAAATGTCATGGGTGTGACTGGGCTGGTGTCATGGGCAGTAAAGGAACTTACCAAGACAGTTGTACGTAAAAAAAGGCAGATTTATTAGAGAAGGCATGAAAATATGTTGCAAGGTTGCAACAGGCAGCATAGCAGAAAAGGAGCTGTTTGCAAAGAGGCAGGGGCAGGAGGGAAGTGTCATAGGGGAACAAGGTCATTGTGCCTGCGGAGGTTATTGGGTCCTCAGGTTGTTTGTGATTAGACATCCTTCAGAACAATTGTTCACTGTTCTTCTCCACTTGGGGCCCCTTTCTAGTTGTTGCTTACTTATCAGGACTCCACAGGAAGGATATACTTGGGATTTGATTTTTCAATCTACTTAAGACCAATTAAATTTAATGTAATTACTGATACATTGATCCACATTACTATGTTTTCTAATTGATCTACCTATATTGTGATTCCTTGTCTTGACTTCCTTTGGTTAATCAATGTTTTTTTATTATTCAATTTTTCCCCTCCATTAGCTTGTTAGTTTAACATCCTTTCACTCGTCACTTAATGCTTATCCTACGGATTATAGCACACTTCCTTAATGTATTCATTTAATACAAGTTTTTACTTTTTCCGCTTTTCTGACAATGCTTGGATCTTAGAAGAGTTGAACTTTATTTTCTTCCTTTCTGCCTTTGTAATGTTTTGCCATGAAATCTAATTAGACATATATTTTAAACCCCACAAAACATTTCTTTTATGTATTCAATACTCACTTAGCAACATACCTTTGTTGTTGTTCATCTGTCCTGTATTTCCATGTTTCTCTCTGAATTATTTCGATCTTTCCAGAAAAACTTCTTTCAGTGTTTCTTGTATTGCAGGCCTGCTGGTAATGAATTCTTTCAGTTTTTGCCAGAAGACATTTTCATTTCACCTAGAATTTTGAAGACGATTTTACTGCATGTAGAATTCTAGATTGGCAGTTGCTTTCTTTCAGCACTTTAAACTGTCATTCCCACAGGGAGGGGAACATCACACACCAGAGCCTGTCAGGGGGTGAGGGGCTAGGGGAGGTACAGCATTAGGAGAAATACCTAATGTAGATGACGGGTTGATGGGTACAGCAAACCATCATGGCACGTGTATACCTATGTAACAAACCTGCATGTTTTGCACATGTATCCCAGAACCTAAAGTATAATAAAAACTTTTTTTAAAGTGTCATTCTATTGCCTTCTGAGTTCTAACACTTCTGTTTTTATTATACTTTAAGTTCTGGGGTACATATGCAGGTCTTGCAGGATTGTCACATAGGTATACACATGCCATGGTGGTTTGTGGGAAAAAATTTTTGCAAGCTACCCATCTAACAAAGGACGAATATCCACAATCTACAAAGAACTAAAACAATTAACAAGAAAAAAACAAATAACCCCCATCAAAAAGTGGGCAAAGGATATGAACAGACACTTTTCAAAAGAAGACATTTATGCGGCTAATACTTCTTTAGAAAAGTCAGCTATACGTCTTAATATGTTACCTTCATGTATCTTTTTAACCTCTGATTTTAAGGCTTTCTCTTTGTCTTTGATTTTACAAGTTTTACCATCATGTACCTAGCTTTGGTTTTCATTGTCTGCATCTTTCTTGGAGTATAGTAAGCTGCTTTGAACTTGTGGGTTGTTGCTTTTCATCTATTGGAAAATTATCAGACATCATCTCTTCAAATACTGCTTCTGCTCCATTCTATCTTTCCTTTACTCTGTGACTTCAATTACATGTGGTTTAAATATTTTACTTGCTTCTCATATGTCTTATATTCCTTATATTTAGTATCTTCCATTCTTCCCTTTTCTCTGCACTTCAGTCTGTATACCTTCTATTGACCTGTCCTCCAATTCATGAATCCACTTTATTTGCTATGTCATATCTCTTATTAAACACATCTGCTTAGTTTTTAATTTCAAAGACTGTAGTTTTCCGTTCTAGATTTTCCATTTGCTTTCTTTTTATAGATGCCATTTCTCTGATAATATTTTCCATCTTTTAATCTATTCTCTCTCTTTCTGCTATTTTCTTGAACATATCTATCTTAGGTATTTAAAATTTTTTTGCTTGCTAACTCTAAAATTTGGATAATCTGTGAGGGGCCTATGAATATTATCCATTTTGCTCTTGGTTTGGGGGCTCTTTAAATGTCTGGTAGTATTTGGTTAAATGTCAGATATTATGTATAGAAAATTTTAGAGCGTTTGGATAATGCCATTTTTTTTTCAGAGGGGTTTTGTCTTTTCTTCTTCTAGGCACATGGGGGGAGATGATTACCTTAATTTAAGCCAGGAAACTGACTCAAGGTTGAGTTGTATTTTCTTAGCATCTGTCCACCTATTGTTTGCTTTATGCTTCTAGGGTATAGATCCCCAAGGGTTCCAACTGAGAGCCTGGGTTATTCTGTGAGGGTCCTCTACTGTGGCCAGTTCCAAACTCAGTCTCTTCAGTGTAGAAAGTCTGCTAAACACAACCCTCTGCTGTTTATAAGCTTTATGCCCAGCCTTACCTTCTTAGCTTCCTGTCTTATGCAGCTTCAGATTTCAAGAAAAATGTTTTGAGGAGAAAAGTGGTAAAGTGCAAGACTCAGATCTCTTTGTCCTTTCTCAATGGGATCCTAGACTCTCAAAGCTCTATTGTTTCTCTGCCTTTTAGTGGCAGTCCTTTCTCTGGGTAAAGCTAGTATTCTCAGCCTATCGCCCCATGGGTAGAATTGCCTATTGCCCTCAGGAAAAAGCAGATGCAGAATGCTGTTCACTTTCTTGGCAGTTTTGTCTTTTAGTGTTCTCTTTTTTTTAATGTTCTGCTTGTCTTAGCAGCATTCTGATGCTTCCAATCAGGCCAGTCTTCCTTCCTTCCTTCCTTTGTTCCTTCATTCCATCCCCTCCCTCCTTCCCTTCCTCCCTCCTTTCTCCCTCCTTCCATCTTTTTTCATGTCTATTCTCTTTCCTTCTTTTTTGGTGTCATCCATTTTTTATGTGCTTCTTAACAAAAATTTGGTCTGCTGCAAGTTACTCCTTTATAATTGGAAAAACATCCAAATTAAAAAACAAAACAAGACCATAGAAGATAAATGGTAGAGGGTGTAAATTTTTCTTTCATTTACTTATTTATTTATTCATTTATCCAACAAATATTTGATGACACACTAGCAAATACACAACAAACACAAAGATAAAAGATAAAACCCCTGTTCTCCAGTAGCTCACCTGTGATTATAATTATTAAAACATGAGTATCTGCTACTTTGTGCCCTGCATTATTTTCAATTTTATTTATCTTTAAAAATACAATTCACTCATTTTCCAAAAACTAAGTCTTGAAATTAATTATGTTGTTAATGCTGTTTTCAAGATTGTTTTCTACATATTTATTTTTACTTTTCCCATCTTTGGTTTTCCTTAGAGTTATTTTTTTGCCTTTTTCTTATGATGAAACCAATCTGGCATGTTTGATTGATTTGTCTCTAGTGTGGGCTTCCTGTATCACAATCACTTTCATTTCTACTAAATGGTAACAACCAATACAAATGATTATAATAGCTAACACAAATTACTCACTGTGAACTATTCTAAGGGCTTTACATACATTAACTCATTTTATTACCACAGCACAATTTTTTATGTAAGTATGATTATCAACTCCATTTTCAAGATGAGGGACCTAGGCATAGAACTAACTCGCCCAAAGTTACATAGCTAATAAGTGGCAGGGTTGGGATTCAACCTCTGACAGTCTGTGGCTTCAAAGGGTGAGCAATTAACTACTCTGATATCACCTTACCCCTTTCAATGATTCAGACTCTTAAATTTTCCTCTCTGACCACAATATCTTCACTTATACATCCCTGATATGGTGTGGCTCTGTATCCCCACCCAATTATCATTTCAAATTGTAATCCCCACCTGTAGAAGGAGGTAGGTGATTGGATCATGGGGGTGGTTTTCCATGTTGTTCTCATGATAATGAGTGAGTTCTCATGAAATTTGATGGTTGTATAAGGGGCTCTTCCCCCTTTTCTCATCTAGAATTGTAATACCCACGTGTCGTGGGGGGAGATGATTGAATCATGGGGGCAGTCTCCCCCATGGTGCTCTCATGGTAGTAAGTGACTTTTCACAAGATACAATGATTTTATAAGGGGCTCTGTGCCTTCCACGTGCTCCCTCTCTTCTCTCTCTCCCCCCCCCATGCTGCCATGTAAGACATGCCTGTTCACCTTCTGCCATGATTATAAGTTTCCTGAGACCTCCCCCCGCCATGTGGAACTGTGAGTCAATTTAATCTCTTCCCTTTATAAATTACCCCAGTCTCCGGTATGTTTTATAGCAGTGTGAGAACAGACTAATACAACCCCTTGCACCAAAACTTGGTTCTCAGCCCCTTCCTCAGATATAAGTCTGGTAATCTTCCTCCAAGATCTTCTCACCTCCTAACCCAGCCTGAATCTGAGGCTATCTTAAATTAAAAATCAATTCTTCTGGGTTCCTTGATCATTTGACTGTCTCAAACATCAACTCTTTGCCCAAGCTACCTTTATGTGTATTTTGTCCAAAGCCTAGCCTGCTAAGCCCCATTGGAGTCAATCGCAAGCCTATCTAGGTGAGCCTCCTTACAAATGATGCTTGCCAATCTCATGTAGATTCTCCTTACTCTGATAATTCTTTGTTTTTCCACTGTTTATTCATTTTCCCCATCTCCCCCACTGTGACCTTTCTTGAACATTTGTCTCTCTCATTAAAATTTCTGCCCAATCCTACCTCCTACAGCCTTAGCAGAAAACCTCAATCCCTATACCCTGAGGACAAAACATCAGAATTCAGTTTTCTAAACTCCCATTTATCCTCCAGAAAACCTATCTGTTGTGTCATTCATTCTTTTCTTCTTTTCTCCCATATTTATCAATTTCCTCCTTCCCTCCCATGCTTGCCCTCTTCTTCCTTCCTTCTCTTCCCTCCTTCCTTCCATGAACATTTGTTGAGCATATATATGCAAGGCATAGGTCTAAGTTCTGTGGATACCACAGTGAATATAACAGAATTCCTGTTCTCCTGTAGCTCAAAGTCTAGTAGGGATACAACTGACAAAAAAATCAATGTATATCATCTAAGGCAAAAATCAAAGCATTGAAAATAAAAGAAGTAGAATAAAGGAGATAGAGAATCCTGGGGGAGAGTGCTTTATTTCTTATATTTGATAGCCAGGGAAAGTCCCCTCTTGAGTAAGCCTTGAAGGTTAGGCAGCCAGATTTAGCAAATAAAAAGATGGATCCAGTTAAAATAAAGAACAAATATAAAAAAGTCCAGTTAAATTTGAATCAAGTATTTGAAACCAGATAATCAGTAATTTTTAGTATAAAATATTCATGTAATACTGAAAAATTATTCATTTTTTTATCTGCAATTTGAATTTCACTGGATGTCCTGAATTTTATCCTGGCAACCCTCTGAAGGACCTATGGTGATAAACCATTCATAGATCCAGAGGACGAGCTCCTTCAGGCAGAGGGAATGTTTTGGGGATATTAATTTTATGTCTGCAAAATTGTGGTAGGCACTGTGGATAACGAGAAAATCAATACTATGGTGTTTTGTCTCCTAACTGGTCTTGCTGTGCCACTCCTCTCTCTCCTCCTCTAGTCCATTTTTATACACGGCAGTTAGAGTGAGCCTTTGAAAATACAAATCATGTTTCTTCTCTGCTCAAAACCCTCAATGGCTTTCCTGTCTCAGAGTAAAAGCTGGAGTCCTTAAAATGGACTTCAAAGACCTAGGTCAGTGGCACTCATGTACGTCCATTATTCTGGAGCTCTTTAAAAACAATCTCCATGCTTGGGTCCCAGATTCCGTTCAGACTTGCTAGTGCTGTAGCATGGAATCAGGCTTTATCAGTTTCCCCAGGTCATTCTATACTCAACTGGGGTTTGAGACCCCTGCCTTACATGACCTTATACTCCTACTGCTCTCCCCAGCTCCAGCTCTGGCAGCTCCCCACTGGCTCTCTCCACTGCAGCCCTGCTGGCTCCACACTCTTCCCCAACACTCTTCTGGGTGCTGTTGCCTGGAAATGCTACTTTCAGAACAGCTACAAGGCCCCTTCTTTCACATTCATGGGGTCTCTGCTTAACGTCACTTTACCAGCAAAGTGTTTCCAGAATTCTCCTCACCCTCCACGCTGGTGCCTCATCCTCTTTCTTTCTGCTTAATCATTACCCATAGTTCTCAAGACGTCTTTTCGTGTTTATTTTTGTTTGTGTCTTCATGCCGTCTCCCCCACACTCTAGTGTAAGCCCTGTGAAGGCACAGTACTTTGTTTAGTTCACTAATTTAGTGCCTATGTACAGTGCTTGGTACATAGGTTGAGCTCAGCAAGTATAGGTTCACGAAGGAGTTCAGAGAGTAGAGGGAAATTCAGACCCATAAACAACTAATTGTAACATGACAGGATGCATCATTATTAGAAAGTGTTAAAACAGAATTCCCTAGGGACTAGATTGCTTTTTTTTGATTCCTGATTTCACCTTTCCCTTCCCTCTAGGATGTTTCCCAACCTACCTTTAAACATCTTGCTCTCCACAGCCTCCGCCTGCAAACCCAATCAAGCCCTTCACTCCCCCATGACCCTCAAGCTACCATTTAGTGAGATGCCAGGCATTGTATTAATACATTATGGACATCATCTCATTTAACTCATAAGAATCTCGGGGTAGGTATTAGGATTACTCCCGACATAGCTTGACACCTGTCCCCACCCAAATGTAATCTTCAGTGTTGAAGGTGGGGCCTAGTGGGAGGTAATTTGATTACTGGGGGCACTCTCTACTAATGGTTTAGCATCATCCTCTTGGCACTGCCCTCAAAATAGGGAGTGAGTTATGCTGAGATCTGGTTGTTTAAAAGTGTGTGGCACCTCCCCCTTTGTGGCCCCTGGCCATACCAATCAGTGCTCCCCCTTTGCCTTCTGCTATGACTGTAGGTTTCTTAGGCTTCCCAAAGCCAAGAGATGGACAGTACCCACGCTTCCCGCATAGCCTGCAGAACCATAAGCCAATTAAACCTCTTTTCTTTATAAACTACCCACTCTTACCTATTTATTTATAGCAATGTAAGAATGACTATACAGCTTCATTTTACAATATAAGAAAACGAGGCCCACAGAAGTTAGGAAACTTGGTGATGTGTCTCACTTCAAAGCCTGCACTCTCAATCACTGTGCCTTTACAGTTTCTACACCTGGCCTCTCCTTTGTCAGTCCCAGCTTCATTTGACCTGCATGCTGCTCTCCAGGACTCCTTCTGGCTGGATATATTGCTTGTCCTCTCCCTCCCCTCACCTCATTGTCCACAGGCCTTCTGAACTCTAGACGCAATCATGCAAGGGGTAAGGTGGGTGAGGGATAGCGTTTAACTCAACGGCTAGGTCAGACATGGCTGCTGGACTCTTTCATTACTCCTTGAGTGCTTTGATGCCACCATGTCCTCTGGGTTCGAGGCAAGGCCCCACAACGCCTTGGTCTTCATGCTTCCCAACCCATGACATGCTGGCTCTCGTCGACATTTGGCACAACCATTCAACGTAGAGATGTTATAGCTCATCCCAAGGGATCAGAGTGGAGGCTTCTGGCTTTCTTACACATGCATTTGATAAAGAGGGACCTTTTTGACTTTCTCAATTCCTTTTCAGCACACCAGTTCCTTTCCGTGTGGTGTGAGGACTTCAAGTGTGCTACTGCCCTTATCACACATCACCTCCTAAGGCCACCTTCTTCCGAGGTGTGTTGTCAGAAAATCATGATGGTGTAATTAATACTCATCCAATTAATATTTGGACTTACATTTTTTTTTTGCCTTATTTCAAATTATGGTATTTTGGCTAGAGATTTAAGCCTTGCAGATTTTATCTATCAAGCTTTCGAAATTGGTTTGGAATTTAATTATGTTTCCAGTTGTCTTTCAATACTGCAGCAGAGGTGTGGAGGACATGCAGACAGTTCTGGTACTCACCACTGGGTTTCCGTGTTCTGCGACAGAGGTGGAGGTGTTCTCTGGCAGCAGGTGTTTCCTCAGCCTCTGTGCGGCAGGCTGCAAGTGCCTGGGGCTTAATGCGATGGGAACCAATTTCAACTACCAGGGAAAGGAATAGGTGGGGTCAGCGCCTCAGCTTCCCTGCTGTCAGTCATTTCTGAGGTGTGTTCCACATTATTTTTAGATGGTCTCCAGGGTACAATTGCCCACAGAAATAACCAGCTTCTTAATGCATTGCTGTTTCTTCCCCCTCTGTTTCACTCTCCACCTCCTTAGAATGCTTTCTGGACCACTTCTCACATAAACTCTCACCAGCGTCTGCTTCTTGGAGATCCCAGCCTGACACAATATACATTTTGATTTTTCCTCTAAGGAGCAGAAAAAAAAAATCCCCTAATCCACTATCAGCACCTCCTTAGTTGTTACTTAAATTGGGCCAAACTAAGGTGGCCTGAAGGCACCTTCTCCTGCTCTTGACAACCAACTATACACCTCCCTGCACACGCTAAACTTCCTTTTGACCATTGAGGTTCTACCAATTTTTACAATTTTATAACCGTTTTGAAAGTAAATTTGGGCCTATTTTATTATATTAGCCACCCATTTGATTCATAAAGATGGATAAAATTTTTGGTTTGACCAGTGTGATCGGGGATGCTGTTGCCTAGGTAACAGCCTGCGTGGGTGTGGAATTAAGGATAATAGGCCTATGCTACATGGGAAAAGAGAACAGATTGTCTGGTACAAGCGAGGTGCATTAGGTATCTCAAGCAACTTTAGATGTCATTTAGTTCACTGGAAGAGGCCATTTTCTAGGCAGTTAGAGGAGGAAATGACTCAGTAAGAGATGCTGTTTGACAGTTGGGATTTCTGTAAGGGGACTTTCTGTCATCTTATTCCACTTCTTCCAGTTCAATGTAGTTGTGGGGAAACTATCGTGTACATACACGCACATATATAGGGAAAATACTGAGAAAGAAAGAAAAACATACCAGTGCCTGCCCATGTAGGTCATTCCTCCATGTCCCATTGGATAAAAGATTTCTATACAAAGGCAAATAGATTTCCATACAAAGGCAAATAGATGAAGTCTTACTTCTGTCTGTCTTCCCAGGGATAGCAATTGAATCAGAATATTCTGCACTTCTAGGAGGAAAGAAAGATTTATGCTGTGGACTCAGCTAAATGTATACAATATATATCAGGATTTGTTGAGCTTCCTGGCCCTGGCTGCACAAACAAGCACCATATTGCTTAGTGCTTCATGGCCAGCTTGAAATTCGACGACATTTGTCCAGCCAGGTTCCACACCCCCGAAAATCTTCCGAGCTGTGTCATTTGCTCATTTACCTTGTAAGGTGCTTGTATAACAGCAAGCACCTTACATGGGATTCCACGGCACTGAAACACAGTGGAACTGCATTTTATAGAATATTACTGTTTTCTAGAGTCTCGAAAGCATACCTTCGAAATCTGAGGGGTCGGTGTTGCAATCTGAAGATATATCATAAGCAAACAGCATCAGGGATTAAAATCTCGAAGATAGTATCTCTTCACACTGATAAGAATTTCGATTATCGGAGTCTGCATAATGTTAGCATCACTTCAGGGTTTTTGTATTCAAAATGATAATGTCATTCCAACCGTAATGGTCTTTCCTCTCCTGTCTCACCATTGGTGACCTTCTTCATCATATTCAGCCTCTCCATTAACCTTGTCTGGAGTAAACCCAAACCCCATTTTTGTATTTTTCTCCTAACGTCTTAATTTGCATGCCATTGCTTCAAGGTTTTAGTATGGTGCATTGCAAGGATTACTCAGGACCATCACCAATAACATGCTGGCATTATAAGAAATGGTTTGGTTCAATTAAAAAAATTCCATTCAGAGAAAAAAATGTATGCATGTCAAGATTTTATTTATTTTGACTACTTGCTGGGAATCTTTAATAATGTATTTTCATCTTCTTTATTCCTTCATCCCAGAATTCTGAATGTGGCCTAAATGTTTTGGATGATTTAGGATCATTATGGATCATGCAACGATATTGTGCTAAGTCTTCAGGCCCTACTGATGTAATCAAGGGGCTTTGCTTCTCTAAATGCCCTGCCACTACTGTATCTTTTCTAACACGATTTTACTTGTGTTTCTCTTTTTAAGTTTCTGTGCGTCTCTCTCTCTTGTCCCCTAGTCAGTGTGCCTGGCTCTCTGCCAATTATCTCCACCCTGACATCGTTTCAAACTTACAGCTGTTAATCTTTTTTTTTTTTTTTTTTAATATGGCTGTGAGGCAACTAAGTTTGTCTGTAAACAGCAGGTAAAGTTAGAACACATGACTCTCTAAGGACCAGTAGGCCCCTTCTACGAGTAAAGTGTATCAGCTTTGTGCATGAACCTGACATCATTTATTTTGGTTGCTCAGAACTTTGTATCCTTATAATTTAGTGACGATGTTCTTGTTTCTCAATCACCTAAATAGGTAAGTGCACACCAGAGCACTGTGACCATATTCCTTGTGCGTGGTTTTTCTTTTCCAGTACATCCCTCACAGATTATTTACTCTGAATTTAGAGCACCACAACCCATTTCTTTCCAGTGCGTCGAGTAGTTGGCTTCTCCCATTGCATTTCTCTGTCTCTCAAGCAATAATGCTCAACAAGCCCTCTACATCTGGTTCACTAAATGGGGCTTCTATGGTTCTGATCTGGAAATTTAGAGGGTGGGGCTGACAGAGTACTGTACACCAAGGCAGGCTAATGCTTTGAGACGTTCTTTGTTGCACTGGCAGACACACTTGAAAGTAGGAATGTTGTGAACTTTCTGTTCGTGTTTTAGAACCTCATTTGCCTCGAAGGCCCAAGACTTTTTTGGGATTTCTTGGGCAAAGATTAGGCTTATTATTTTGTTGAACAAAGAAAAAGAAAACCTCCATGCTATGTTTTTATGTCTATATTTCTACTTCTAAGTGTCTTTGTTCATTTAAGTCAAGTCTATCTTTAGATCTGTAGAATTTTATATAAAAGGCTTTGCATGGTTTGCAGATGATGACACAGGAGTTCTCAGGTTAAATGACCCAGTCAAGTCCCATGCCCTAGTTAATTAATGACAGTGACAAGACAGAACTGGGGCCCCTAATTAGTTTTGTTATCTTTTTGTTATCATCTTTTTTTGTTTTTATTTTATTTAGCATTTTAGTCACACTGACTCTTCCTTGTAAATTTCAAATGTTGTGGAGGTAGAGACATACTTGCAAAGTGCATACTGGCTTTATTGTGATGAGTGTTCTTCATTAGTTATGGAATGGTGAGAGCACCCACACTCACCAAATACACGAAAATTCCTGATTTATTTAATTGAGGACTGGAAAATTCACAGAAGAGAGGAGTCCGTAGGTATAGAAAGAACAGCAGGTGCAGGGAACCACGCAAAGCAGCCTTTGATACCTTCTGATCCTGAGACACATTTGGGTCCTGCTAGCCTTGGAGTACTTCCTTTTGTGCTGTGCCTAAGGCTTCTGTAATTTGGCTAATGTGACCATCCAGGAAGAATTTCCACAAACAACGTATACCCTTAACAGGAAACAGTGACAAGTATCCGAGCCCTTCCTGGATCTTGTAATCGAACTCAGGGTCAGCAGACTGCATCCTTAACGTGAAGAGAAAGCAGATTCAGGGTCCAGGTCATGTAGCATTGTGGTTAAGCACATAGAATTGGAGGCTAGACTCCGAGTCTGTTTCTCATCTGCCACTCAGACACTAAGAAACCTGGGAAAGTTATTTTTAACCTTTCCAGCACTTCAGTTTCCCCATCCACAAAATGAAGACAATAATAGTACCTACACAAAAGGTTGTTAGGAGAATTAAATGCATCAGTACTGTAAAGTACTTAAAACAGTGCAGAATGATGCTTAGCATAACGTAAGGGCGATATAAGTGTTAGCTATTATGATCATATTTCCCCTCTTTTCAGCATCTCATTTCCTTACAGGCTCTACTCAGGGAAGATGCTCGTATTTGAATAAATAATTAGCTTTGGGAATGGATGTGTAAATAAAAGTGCAAGTTACAAAAGTTGATTAAAGTTTTCTCCATTGTGGATATATATCCAATTTTGTTTCTGTGCAAAATATATAAATCAAATACAAAAATATTTCTCGATTCCACTTATATGAGGTTTCTAAATAGTCCAACTCATAGACTCAGAGCACAGAATGCTTAAAACGAGGGATGGGGGAAGGGAAAATGGAGAGTTGCTGTTCAATATGTATAAAGTCTCAGTTATACAAGATGAATAAGTTCTGGAGATCTGCTCTACAACATTGTGCCTATAGTTAACAATACGCTATCATGCACTTAAAAATGTTGCCAAGAGGTTAGATCTCATTTTAAATGTTCTTAACATGTACACGTACAAAGAAAGAAGTAGCAAAGACGTAGGAGATAGTGTTGGAAAGTCTATCTCCTTGATGGGCTTCGGATAAATGAAAAATAAATCTGAGCAGTCCAATGTGGTTGCAAATACATATATTTTAGTATACACCATCTAAGAATTTGCTCTCTTTATCAGAGTATATTTGAATGAGTCAGCCATTGAATATCTACAAAGTGTTATCATTGGTTAACATGCCTTTTAAATGAAAAATTTTGAAACTGGGACTTCGTTTTCTAGAAAATAAAAAAATGGTAATTATACATATCCTACCGTATACCAATATATTTTATTTATAATCTATAGAAAATAATTGTAGAAGGAGAAAATGTGATTATCTAGTCTAGAATTTCTCAGTATTGAATCCATAGTGGTTTATATGTATGCTAATGATATTGGAAACAGTCTCAAAAATAATAGACTTTTGAAAAATGCAGGACTGCTCAGTCTTTGTTGTGATAAAGTTTTGCCTAATATATTTGACTACTTGAAAAAAGGAATTACAGTGATAAATTTCATATTCTACCTAGTCTTTAGAGATAAAAACAAAACTAATCAAGGTTATAGGATTATAATTTCCAAAGTACTCTGGCATACACTATTTCATTGCATGCTTACAGCACTTGCTAAGATATTATTAGCCCCATTTTACAGAGAAGGATTTTGAGGTTCAGAATGTTGAAATGAGTTGTCCTGAAATAAATTGCCAATGAATCTGGACTGAAATCCAGGTTTTTAGTCCCTGAAGCCCATGGAAGTCTCCTCTTCTCCATCCACAGATAAGTAATTTTCAAAGAACCCTAATAATATTTCCTTCAAACCAGAAAACTATCTTCTATCATAATTCAAAGGATACCTCAGGATATTGAAAACTGTTGTGAGCATTTATTATTGTGGAACATTACTGCAAAACGGTCTGGCCGCTAGAATTTTCTGGTGGTGTGCATGCTGGATACATGGAAGCTTTACCAAGGTAAAGAATAATTTGTGATTAGAGACTAGAAACAAAGCTGATTTTCTTGTTTAACCATCCTAGCAAGTTATGAGGGAGAAATGATTGTGTAATATATGTGTGCATTTGTGTGTGCAGTTCTGTTTGTAAATCTGATGTTAGAACTGATATAGGAGATGTATAGCAGAATGGGTCCCAGAAGGAAATCATATGTCTGTTTAATGGAAAACTTCAAAGTCGGTAAATCTCGTTTTTGCTTCAGAAATTGTCACCATGAATCCAGTTGCTGACCCACACATAGAAACGGTCTGCAAGCTGTGGCTTTGTAGATGCTTTCAAAATTCCTCCTTATAAGATTACCAGATAAACATAATATGATTTTTGTTTCTATTACAAGATAATTGAAATCCTAATGGTCCCCTTTCATCCTCTCCTTCCTTGATTGCAATAACAAAGCTTACTTTATCTCATTTGAGGCTCTTACGAATGCTTCCTATACCTGTATCCCTTCATATATTCCAGAGAGAGATAAATTTAATTTTTATTAGCTGAGCCCTATGAGTCATTCTGCTAACTGGCACCACAAACCACCTCCCCACCAGACTGGCCTTTGCTGAGGGCTCTAAATTTAGAAACTGAATAAGATTGCCTCTGGGTTACATAAGGAAGTGAGGAGGTTATTTTTAGCACGTCATTATACCTAGAGAGCCCTGTGCTTCTATCTGATTTGTTAAGCAGAGGCTGAAAGAAAACGTGATTACTGATTCTCTCCCTGTGCTGTTCGGGTGCAGCATCCCTCAGTACCAAATGACATTTTCAGTTTTGTTTACCTGCAGTCCTTCATGTTTATTTCGTCTGTGCTATAAACACACTGAAAATCAATTGTGTTGAAAACACAATGGCGTTACTACTTCCTTCATTTGGGGAAAACCTCCCCCAGTATACATTGTAATTTTATCCTTTCTTTCTTTTCCTTTCTCTCTCTCTCTCTTTAGGAGTGGAAGGAAAACATTTTGGCTGCTCCTTTCTAAGGTTGCTGTCAGAGCTGATGATGGCATATGTCTATCTAGACCAAGGAAGCTTTGTTTGTGTTTTCTTTGCCAGGCACTTGTTTTTACTTTCTTTTGCAAGGGGACTGCTGCAGCTGATTGGGAAAAATAAAAGTGGCAAGGCAAACATTAGGAGGCCTGCTGTCATCCAGGCAGAAAATTAATGGATGCAGTGGTGGCCAGAGAGAGAATCCGGATAGAGGCAATGTTTTGCTTGTCAGTGTATTCCCATTGTTTCCCAGCTCAACATCAATAGTCAGCATCAGCCCCTTCTGATTCCTCTAGGTTGTATTTTAGCAATCAAGTACATCTACCTTGTTGGAATTTTGATGCAGTGATGGCGAATCTCATTTATTTATTTTGATTTATAATTATTTTTAAAGAGACTAGATGGTCATATGGCTAGTTGCCTAGTAAATCTGTCTATTTAGAGTTACATTTCTTTCTGTAATCAGTGTATGTAGCTGAGGGTTTTAGCTGCTGTATGTGTGCAGAGCAAAGAGAATGTAAGAAGTGAATGGTGTACATGAGCATCAGGGCATTCCTAGCAGAAAAGTTAAAAGTGCCCACTGAAACAGTCCACCAAGATATTGCTAAAGCATTAGTATTTTGCAGGGTTCTGGGATGCAAGGATCTAGGTTGTACAACAGTGACCCAGGCAGCTCACTCTGGGTGTCCTGGTTAATGAGCTGGCTGGACTGGGGCCCCACTTTCTCCCAGCAGGAGTGTCTGGGTGCCCAATCTTTACTTGCTAATCAAATCTCTATTCTTGTTCATAAAATTATTTTTAGAGACATAAATTTAATCATGTCATCTCATTTGTTAAAGAGCAAATTGGCTATAACAGTCCTTAAATAATGATGATAACTAAATGGTGGCTAAATAAAAAGCAACTTAATGTTTCTTAGTAGCACAATTTACATAAATATGGAAGTAGGTGGTATATTATATGAAATAAGTCATTATATTTCTCAGAAATGCGGGGAGAGAGAGTAAGGAGAGCGAGAAAGAGAATCTTCAACAGAATATTACATTACTAAATATAATACTTGATTCAGCCAAGTCAGTGCCATTTCTCCCAGTGGGGGTATCTATACCCAAGCTTAGCTTCTCATAGACCCATGGGCCCCAGATGCAGATGAGTTGGTGGTCCCAGGCAACTCCTGCAAACAGATGGAACCCATATCCAGATAGCTTGGTGCCTAGGAGTGTGTTTGTGGACATTTTCTCTCATATTTGCTGTAAGATTAAGAGTGAACAAGGTAAACAAGGTAGTCTTTTTTTTTTTTAGATGCAAATCCATGCCTTGGCCTTGGGATGCCTCTCTGTGTGTCTAATGGGAAGGTGAGACATTTATGCCCTTCTCTTATGACCCTGGCCTTATAAGTTTCTACTTTTTCTATATAGTGTGACATTGTGGAACTTGTTTTAAGTTCTTTAACAAAGGAGGTGATAAGCACAAATGGATCCCACCTGACACATCAGGTGAGGAGAATCCCTACTGTCCAGTTGGCAAGGGTCTAGTAGGCTATCCCGGAAAGAGGAGATAACTCTCCTGAGAGTGAAGACATGGTATCTGGAGAGGTGGTGATATCTTGAATCACCAGAGAATGAGCTCCTGTCATTTGCAACAACATGGATGGAACTGGAGGTCATTATGTTAAGTGAAATAAGCCAGGCACAGAAAGACAAACTGCATGTTCTCACTTATTTGTGGGTAATAAAAATCAAAACAATTGAACTTACGGAGATAGAGAGTAGAATGATGATTACCAGAGGCTGAAAAGGATAGTGTGAAGAGGGGTGGGGAGGAGTGGGGATGGTTAATGGATACAAAAAAATAGTTATAAGGAAAAAATAAGATCTAGTATTTGATAACACAACAGGGTGACTATAGTCATTAATAATGTAATTGTACACTTAAAAATAACTAAGTACAATTGCATTATTTGTAACACAAAGGACAAATACCTGAGCTGGTGGATGCCCCTTTTACTCAAATGTGATTACTGCATATTGTATGCCTGTATCAAAATATCCCATATAACCCATAAATATATACACCTAGTATGTACAAACAACAATTAAACATTTTTAAAAAAAGATTACTAAGACTTGGGGGTAGCTGGTCATTTGGAAGTCCTTGAGTGGTGGCTCACTGTGACAGCAGAATGCTAGATGCCTAAGGGTGGCAGCAGGTGACTGAAGCAGTCCACCCTCTTCCTCAAGAGTCAGGAAACCCTGAACCCAAAAGACAGAGGATGGAAAGGCCCCATCCCAGGATGCTATCTGGGCAGCTAGGGCACCTTGAATGTATCACTTAGTAGCTGTTCGGAAAAAACTTCAGTACAGATAGAAATGGAACATTACCAGAAGAGAGAATCAGGCTTTCTCCAGGCTAGCACCTCACTCTTGGCCAGAAAAACTCCCCAAAAGCTTGATTGCTTGTTTTCATCTGTAAATCTGAATGGTGGGCAGTAGGGAGGGTTTAATGCAGGATCCTCTACTACAAAATAACATGCTAGATTGAGTGTGTTGGATATATCTAATACCTTGCCTCATGTCCTCTTGGCCCTCCTAACTTTCTGTGGTGGCAGCCAGCTATATGCAGGTAGAAAGTAACACCACCTTACCCTAGCTACACTAGTTATCTGATCCAAGACTTTCTGCAGCCTCTGTGTTCTGAGGGTATGCACAAACCCAAAGGGAGTTAACCCACATGGGAAAATCCTTGACCACTGGGAGATGGCAGTCAGAAGATAAGTATTGGCCCCTAGGGCAGAGAATTCTGAGGAACATTCTACATGGTGCTCAGGGGGATCTCCAGAAGGATTGAGCTCCAGTCGTCTGCAGTATTGACAGTTTACTAATGTGTCCTTTAAATTGGCTTTTCATCCTCCCTGTTTCACTCTTCCTAGTACCCCCTTTTCTGTTCCTTTGGATCACTTTCCAAATTAAACAATCTATATGCATGCCGCTTCATGAGAGCCTTGTCTCAGGCTCTGCTTTTGAGGAGAATAAAACCAGGAAAAGGCAATATGCCTACACTGCTATAGAATTGGATACAAGGGAATAGAGCAGAACTTCTGAAATTCTGAACCCATGTGGAGAGAGATTGTCATGTTGGGAAGTGCCTCTAGTGCAAGATTTCTTAATCTAAGCACTGACATTTTGGATGTGATAATTCTTTGTTATGGGGGGCTGATCTGACCACTGTAGAACATTTAGTAGCATCTCTGGCCTAGACCCACCAGCTGCTAACAGCACTCCACCCCCAAGTTGTAAAATTCAAGACCATTTCAAAAAACTGCTAAATGTCTTTGAGGGGGCAATTCACTCCTGGTTGAAAGCCACTGCTTTAGGGGAACACAAACTCATGCTGCATGTTCAACAGACTGTTGAAATCTCAGCATGTGTCTCTGTGGGATAATGGGAGGATGGAAGTCTTATGGCTTCCTTTATCCTGATGCTGGCTTGTAAATTTCCCTTTTCCCAATAAAGCCTATCCTTCATACTATGGCACACTGTGGATCTATATACTGAACTCTGGCTGGAACGTGACTGACAGTGGTTCAGACAGTGGTTTCAACAGCTTATATGAAACTGGTGACCATTAATGGATTTGTATGTGTACTTTTCCAGCAACCTTATATATATATGTGTGTGTGCGTGCGTGCGCGCACGCACACACACACACACACGTTTGCATACAGCCTCAGGAGATGCATAGAACCCTTGAAGACAATGCATGGATCTACTAGGGCCCACAAATCCCAGGTTAATAATGCACATGTGGGTAGAGTTTTTTTCCCTAAGAATAGTTAATAATAGACTTGGATCACAAAAATAGTCTGTTTGTTCCACTAAATCAAATAAATATCTACATCTGGATTTTGAATCCCTGGATACTGTTCCACTCAAGCAGGAGGTGCTATTCTCCTTCAACAGTTTTAATTTCAATGTCAGTAAGGAAAACATCTTTTTCCCAAAAGAAAACACTTGGCCTGCCCTAAATCACCTGTCGTCAAAAGCTTGTCTCAGTGTCAAATCATTCTCCTGACCTTCCTTTCTGTTATCACTATAGGCTTCTATTATCACCATTTCTGGCATTCCCAAGGAAGATAACTGATTTATTCTGAAGTGGCCCAAAAGAATTTACTTTGATTATTAAACTCTTAACAAACTATGGAGAATTAAGTTCAATAATTGAAGTTTGGGGTCCAAAGATCATGATGTGTGGAGGTGTAGGGCCATGGGAGGACGGATACCCAACAGCAATCTGACATAGTATAAGTGTCTTCATGAGATGAATATTTTTTAGTTTCTGGATCAAGGGAAAAAAGTCACAGTCTTAGCTATTGTGGTAATAAGTTATAAAGCTAACACTTATTGAGCACCATGGTAGATGTGTTAGTTGTCCACAACTATTTGTACTTTTCCTTCCATAGTGTTGTAATAGTGTTGCTGGATAGCAACTGCCCAGCCAGTACATTTCTTAGGTCCCTTTGCATCTAGAAAGGACCACTGGCTAGTGGAGTGGAAATGGAATTGATTTATACTACATCTGGGACTAATCCTTAGAAGCCTCTCACCAGATCTTACATTCTCTTTCTTCTTCCATCTGACAGCTAGATGTCAACATCTAAGGTGGCCTCAGAAGCCACTTTTTGAAGAAGGCAGAAAAATCTCCTTTATCCTTGAACCTTTAATGAATACATGGAGCAGAGCATTATCCTTTCCCACCTTCAACCTCTGATCAGCCTTCTCATGAATGAGAAATAAATTTCTCTCACGTAAACCTTCTGAGACTTTGGGACTTTGCTCTGTAAGAGCAACTAGTATTATTTCAACTACATGAAGCACTTAACATATGCTACACACTCAGTTTTTTTTTTTTCTGGTTCTCTGGTTGAAAACACACAAAGTTTGTTGTATGCTTATCTGTTTTAATTCTTATAACATCCTTATGATTTGTGTGTGTGTGTGTGTGTGTGTGTGTGTGTGTGTATTTCTCAATTTATAGATAGGACAGTAGACATAGAGAAATGTTGTACTTTTCCTAATGTCACTCAGCAAATAAATGGCTGAACTTGAATTCAAACCCCAGGGGTACATCTCTAGAACTTGTGTTTCTAGGCACACTACACTACTATCCAAGGAGAAGTCCACCTGCCAGTCAGGTTTCTTAACATCATAAGGTGAGTTCACATGTCATTCTGTTTTATATTCCATACGGTTATAATTTTTCCCCTCTCTGGGATGTTGGAACACGAAGTGAGGATTTTATTTTGAGACACTGAAAGGTCTCAAAACAGACGATACAAATTAAAAAACCATCTCACTATTCAAATGAATGTGATAAAGACTTTTATTTCTGAGTGAAACTTTAAAAGGTGAAAAATTTTTAGGAGATGAAATGGATTATATCTCTATTGTGACAAGTTAAATATGGTTACGAATTATTTGATATTTTTCCTATTAAGAGGCAAGCTCTATGTTCCCTCTCCTTGAATATGAGCATGATATGTGACTATTTTGACCAAAAGAATATTATAGAAGTGACACTATGACAGTTTCAGGACTTAGGCAAGAAGAGAATGGCAAGTTCCAGATCCTGTCCCTGGAATATCTACTCTTAGAGCCCTGAGCTGCCAGATAAGAAGTCTGGTCACCCTTAGACTGCCACACTGTGAGAAACACAGCCATATAGGAAACCCTGGAGGATAATACACTATGTGGAAAGGGAGAAAGGGAGACTGACAGAGAGGCAGAGACCACACAGTATCATACACGTGAGTAAAGAAGTTATCTTGGAAGCTCATCTTCTGGGCCTCCTCTCTTGATAGTAAATGGGTCAGAGATGAACTGCTCTGCTGAGCCTTTCTGGAATTCCTGACCTATAAAACTGTGAGGAAAATAAAATCTTTGTTGTGAGCTGCTACGTTTTGGGAAAGATTGTTATGTAGCAATTGATGACTAAAACATCCATTACGATGGCTATAATTTATTTAAGACCAAACTAAACTTAGGAGTTGATCAGCAAAAGGTAGAAGCTTTATCTGTACAAGATTTAACCCCACAGAAACTGAAAAGCAAGAAATTTTATCTTACAAAAGTAAGAGATTGAACAGTCATTAATCCAATGCCAGATGGTACCCTGAGAGAGAATAGAAACAAGAGAAAACACAGGCCCCCAAAACCTGTGGAAACAGAAGCGACATTCCAGAATTCTAACAGAAAAAAGGGCTGGACTGTGTTTGGCGCAATTTAGTTTGTTCTCCAGGAAAAGATTAAAATACAGAAACATAAGGACAAGATGTCACTGTTTCACATTTTGTGGGTATTTTGTTAATATAATTCTGTTTTTTAGTGAAGGCTCGCCCAGAGGAGTTTTTTACTCATAAATTCACATTTTCTGCCAAGAGGACTTTGGGATTCTTGATTTTTTAAAAAAATTTGAGATTCCCGACATCTCAGAAATTGTCTGCAGACACCATAAAACTCATCCTGTAACTATCACATTTTCACTTTGAATCTTTATTATCTCATTTATAATAAATGTGGTGATAAACCATTTATATGTAAGAAATGTAAGAAATATGAAACTTGAATCATTCACACAATAATACAGTTATTGGCAGTTTAAAACACCACAATAACAATCAAAAATGGAATATTATGCTGCTATTAAGAAAACGAGTAAGTTCCCTATGACTTGAAATGGAAAAATCTCTATACTTTTTTTAGACTTCACGATATATCCTGAATTTTTATAGTATGCTATCTGTTGTGTTAAAATGAGAAAATTTTGGTGCTGTATTTCTATCTGCAAAAAATATTCTGGAATTATATTTGGGAAACTAATAAAAGTAATTACTTATGGATTTGAAGGGATGAGGAAGCAGGCTGACTTGGGACAGGGTGGGAGGGAGTACTTTCACTTTACATGTATATGTACATACATATTACGTATATGCATATGTAAATGTTCAATTATAGGAATGCACTATCTTTTTAAAAACCATCTGAATTCCATAGTTTACATTAGGATTCACTCTTAGTGTTGTACATTTTATGGTTTTGAACAAATATATAATAACATGTATCCACTGTCAGAGTATCATATAGAATATTTTCACAGCTGTAAAAATCTTCTGTGTTCTGCCAGTTTATCTCTTTTCACCCCCACCCCAATCCTGGCAGCCAATGACTTTTTTACTGTCTCCATAGTTTTGCCTTTTCCAGAATGTCATATAGTTGGAATCATACAGTAGGTAGCCTTTTCCGATTGATTTCACTTATTAACACACATTTAAAGTTCTTCCATGTCTTTTTTTGGCTTGATAGCTGTTTTTTTTTTTTTTTTTAGTGATGAATAATATTGCATTGTCTGGATGTACCACAGTTTATGTATCTCTTTACCTACTGAAGGACTTCTTGGTTGCTTGACAATTATGAATAAAGCCGTTATAAATATCTGTGGGCAAGTGTCTGTGTGAACGTAAGTTTTCAGCTCCTTTGGGTAAATACCATGGAGTGCAATTGCTGGATTGTATGGTAAGAGTATATCTAGTTTTGGAAGAAACCGCTAAGCTGTCTTACAAAGTGGCTGTACCATTTGGCATTCCCACTAGCAATGAATGAGAATTTCTGTTGCTCCATATCCTCATCAGTATATGATGTCAGTTTTCTGGATTTTGTCCATTCGAATGGGTAGGTAGTGTTATCTCATTGTTGTTTTGTTTTTTTTCCCCCTGATGACATGTAATGTAGAACATCTTTTCATATGCTTACTTGCCACTTGTATATCTTTGGTGAGGTGTCTGCTAAGATCTTTGGCCCAGATTTTCAGGTTGTTTTCTTATTGTTGAGTTTTAAGAGGTTCTTTGTATATTTTGGATAACAGTTCTTTATCAGATACATCTTTTGCAAATACTTTTTCCCAATCTGTGGTTTTTCTTCTCATTCTCTTGATGTTGTCTTTTACAGGATAGAAGTTTTTAATTCTAATGCAGTTCAGGGTATTGATTCTTTCTTTCATAGATTGTGCCTTTAGTATTGTATTTAAAAAGCCACTGTCATACTCAGTGGTCATCTAGGTTTTATCCTATATTATCTTCTAGAATTTGTATAGTTTTGCATTTTACATTCAGGTCTATGATCCATTTTGAATTAATTTTCATGAAAACTATAAGGTCTGTATCTAGATTCTGTTTTTTTACATGTGGATGTCCAGTTGTTCCAGCTCCATTTATTGAAAAGATGATCTTCACTCCATTGTATTGACTTTGCTTCTTTGTCAAAGATTAGTTGACTATATTTATGTGGCTCTATTCTGTTCCATTGATCTATTTGTCTATTCTTTCACCAATACCATACTCTCTTAATTCCTGTAGCTCTGTAGTAAGTTTTGAAGTTAGGCAGTATCAGTTCTCCACTTTGTTCTTTTCCTTCAATACTGTGTTGGCTATTCTGAGTCCTTTGCTGCTCCATATAAATTTTAGAGTAAGATTGTTGATATTCACAAAATAACTTGCTGCAATTTCCATTAGAATTGCATTACATATTGACAATATTGGGTCTTCCTACTCATGAACACGGACTAACCATTTATTTAGTTGATTTCTTTTAGCGGAGTGTGATCGTTTTTCTCATGTGGATCTTGTACATAGTTTGTTAGATTTATACCTAAGTATTTTATTTTGGGGCACTAATGTAAATGGTATTATGTTTTAATTTCAAATTCCACTTATTCATTGCCGCTATACAGGAAAGTGATTGACTTTTGTATATTAACATTGCTTTAATTGCTTATTAGTTCCAGGATATTTTTGGTGTGCATTCTTTTGGATTTTTTATATAGACTATCATGTGATTTGCAAACAAAGATCATTTCATTTCTTCTTCCCTAATCTGTATAATTTTTATTTCCTTTTCTTGTCTTATTGTGTTGACTAGGACTTTCAGCACAATGTTAAAAAGAGTGGTTGGGGGGACATCCTTGCCCTATTCCTGATCTTAGCAAGAAAGCTTCTAGTTTCTCACCATTGAGTATGATATTAGCTGTAGGCTTTTTTTGTAGATTTTTCTTTTTATCAAAATGAGGAAGTTCTCCTCTATTCCTAGTTTACCAAGAGGTTTTTTTTTTTTTTTAAAAATCATGATTGTATATTGAATTTTGTTAAATTCTTTTTCTGCATCATTGATATGATTATGCAAATTTTTTTCTTTTTCCTGTTGATGTAATGGATTATATTAATTGCTTACCTACCCTCCATTCATGGATTCATATGGATGAAAAAATGCATGACACCAAGGGGTAACACAAGGGCTTTTTTGGACCCCCTCCTAATTTTCATTGGCCATGTCCCATCGTTGACATGGAAGACAGCAGACATTTCTCAATTAAGTGTTATACAAATAGAAACCTAAACTCTCTGTAGCTCAGCACCCTCCTCTCCTGTGCTTATTATCTTCCTAAAGCTCTTTATATACAGAAGTTCTAGAGTCTGCAGTTAATGTTGAAGAAAATACTGGCATACGGATATTTTCTCCCCTCATAGAACTTTTCTTTCCATTTGGCACTAGTTTAGAGGACCATGAGTCACGTAAGCTATAAGACTAGCTGTGCAGGGAGGGATCCAAGATGGCCGATTAGGAGCAGCTCAGGATTGCAGCTCCCAGCGAAAGCGTGGAGGGTGAGTGGACGCTGCACTTCCAGACAGATTTTTATTGCCCACAGACCAGGAGATTCCCAGGAGGAGGAGCCCCACGGGTCACCAGTGTGGCTAGTTTGGCCAGTGCAGATGTTTTGGTTGGCGCAGCTGTCTGGCCAGCGCAGCTGTTTTCGCTGGCATGGCTGTTGTGCTGGCACCCTGGTGCGGTGGTTCTCCATACAAAATACACGGGTCTGGGTGCTGTTTTAGCCAGCGATTCGAGCTCCTGGGAGACAGAGTCGCCCATTCAACTGATTAAAAAGGGGACCGAAACAGGGAGCCAGGCCAGGAGATTCCTGGGTAAAAAAGCGCCAGGAATCTCAGCATGGCTGTTCAGCTGGTGCAGTGGGTCACTGCACAGGAAATCACACAGATCCCGGCGCCTTTTCAACAGGCAACTGGAACACCTGGGAGACAGAGCTGACTGTTCAACTGAAAAAAAAAGGGCTCTGAGGCAGGGAGCCAGGTGATCAGGCTCGGCTGGTCCCAACCCCACAAAAAAACAGCAATCGGAAACGCTCTGGATTGAGAGTTTCACAGCAAGCACAGCCGAACCCGGGACAGTCCAGCTTTGTGGGGGAGGGGGGCGTCTACTATTACTGAGGTAGTCCACCATTGCTGAGGCAGCCCACCATTGCCAAGGCAGCCCGCCATTACAGAGAGAGTCCACCATTATAGAGGTGGGCTGCCATTGCCAAGGCAGTTCTAACTACACCCGTGTATAAACAGGACTGCAGGGAAGTTCACATGGCAGCTAGGCGGAGCCCACAGCAGCTCAGCAAAACCTCTGCAGGCAGGCAGTGACTAGGCTGCCTCCTTGATGGGCAGGGCAGCCCTGAAAAAAGGCAGCAGCACAACAGAAACTCATAAATAAAGCCCTAACTCCCCCAGGACAGAGCATCTGGGAAAGAAAGGGGGGTGTTTATGAGTTCTGCTGCAGCAGACTTAAACGTACCTGCCCAGCAGCTCTGAATGAACAACGGAGCTCACAGCTCAGCACTTGAGCTCCTATAAAGGATAGACTGTCTCCTCAAGCAGCTCCCTGACCCCCATATATCCAAAGAGTCACCTCATAAAGGGGAGCTCAGACTGACATCTGGCAGGTGTCCTTCTGGGACAAAGATAGCAGAAGAAGAAACTGGCAGCAACCCTTACTGTTCTGCAGCTGCTACAGGTGATCCCCAGGCAAGCAGGGCCTGGAGTGGACCTCAGCAGTCCTACAGCAGAGGGGCCAGACTGGTAGAAGGAAAACTAAGAAACAGAAAGAAATAACTACATCATCAATAAACTGGACATCCACTTAGAGACCCAATCTGAAAGTCAACAACTACAAAGACGACAGGTGGATAAATACACAAGGATGGGAAGAAACCAGCACAAAAGTATGAAAACACTCAAAACCAGAATGCCTCTCCTCCTACAAGGGATCATAACTCCTCACCAGCAAGGGAACAAGGCTGGATGGAGAATGAGTATAATGAATTGACAGAATCAGGCTTCAGAAGGTGGGTAATAAGAAACTTCTGTGAGCTAAAAGAACACGTTCTAACCCAATGCAAAGAAACTAAGAACCTTGAAAAAAGATTTGACAAAATGCTAACGAGAATAAACAAATGAGAGAGGAATATAAGTGAATTGATGGAGCTGAAAAACAACAAGAGAACTTCGCGAAGCATACACAAGTTTCAACAGCCGAATTGACCAAGCAGAAGAAAGGATATCAGAGGTCGAAGATCAACTCAATGAAATAAAACGAGAAAGCAAGATTAGAGAAAAAAAGGGTAAAAAGGAATGAACAAAGTCTCCAAGAAATATGGGACTATGTGAAAAGACCTAATCTATGTTTGATAGGTGTACCTGAATGTGACGGAGAGAATGAATCCAAGCTGGAAAATACTCTCCAGGAAAACTTCCCCCAACTTAGCAAGGCAGGCCAATATTCAAGTCCAGGAAATACAGAGAACACCACAAAGATATTCCTCAAGAAGAGTAACCCCAAGGCACACAATCGTCAGATTCACCAGGGTTGAAATGAAGGAGAAAATGCTAAGGGCAGCCAGAGAGAAAGGTTGGGTTACCCACAAAGGGAAGCCCATCAGACTGACATCAGGTCTCTCAGCAGAAACCCTGCAACGCAGAAGAGAGTGGCGGCCAATATTCAACATCCTTAAAGAAAAGAACTTCCAACCCAGAATTTCACATCCAGTCAAACTAAGCTTCATAAATGAAGGAAAAATAAAATCCTTTACGAACAAGCAAGTACTCAGAGATTTCATCACCACCAGGCCTGCTTTACAAGAGCTCCTGAAAGAGGCACTAAACATAGAAAGGAACAACCAGTACCAGCCACTCCAAAAACACACCAAATGGTAAAGAGCATCAACACAATGAAGAAACTGCATCAACTAATGGGCACAACAGCCAGCTAGCATCAAAATGGCAGGATCAAATTCACACATAACAATATTAACCCTAAATGTAAATGGGCTAAATGCCCCAATCAAAAGACACAGACTGGCAAATTGGATA
Source organism: Ateles fusciceps (assembly GCA_036589455.1). Lineage (NCBI taxonomy): Eukaryota > Metazoa > Chordata > Mammalia > Primates > Atelidae > Ateles > Ateles fusciceps. The sequence continues at coordinate 356,527 of JAZHEH010002529.1, read as the reverse complement.
AAAAGCCAAAAGCCATTGGTGTGCTGTACCCAGGAAACCCACCTCACATGCAAGGATACGCAAAGGCTCAAAATAAAGGGATGGAGGAAGATTTACCAAGCAAATGGAGAGCAAAAAAAGGCAGGAGTTGCAATCCTAGTCTCTGATAAAATAGAGTTTAAACCAGCAAAGATCAATAGAGACAAAGAAGGACATTACATAATGGTAAAAGAATCAATGCAACAAGAAGAGCTAACAATCCTAAATATATACGCACCCGATACAGGAGCATGCAGATACGTAAGGCAAGTTCTTAATGACTTACACAGAGACTTAGACTCCCACACAATAATAGTGGGAGACTTTAACACCCCATTGTCAATATTAGACAGATCAACCAGACAGAAAATTAACAAGGATACCCAGGACTTGAACTCAGACCTGGACCAAGCAAACCTAATAGACATTTATAGAACTCTCCACCCCAAATCCACAGAATACACATTCTTCTCAGCACTACATCACACCTACTCTAAAATTGACCACATAATTGGAAGTAAATCACTCCTCAGCAAATGCAAAAGAACGGAAATCATAACAAACAGTCTCTCAGACCACAGTGCAATCAAGTTAGAACTCAGAATTGAGAAACTAACTCAGAACCGCACAGCTTCATGGAAACTGAACAACTGGCTCCTGAATTTTGACTGGCTAAACAATGAAATGAAGGCAGAAATAAAGATGTTCTTCGAAACCAATGAGGACGAAACACAGTATACCAGAATCTCTGGGACACATTTAAAGCAGTGTCTAGAGGAAAACTTATAGCAATAAATGCCCACATGAGAAGCAAGGAAAGATCTAAAACCGACACCCTATCATCAAAATTGAAAGAGCTAGAGGAGCAAGATCAAAAAACTCAAAACTTAGCAGAAGATAAGAAATAACTAAGATCAGAGCAGAATTGAAGGAGATAGAGACACAAAAAACCCTTCAAAAAATCAATAAATCCAGGAGCTGGTTTTTTGGAAAGATCAACAAAACAGACAGACCACTAGACAGATTAATAAAAAAGAAAGGAGAGAACAATCAAATAGATACAATAAAAGATGATAAAGGGAATATCAGCACAGATTCCACAGAAATACAAACCATCATCAGAGATTATTACAAACAACTCTATGCACATAAACTAGTAAACCTGGAAGAAATGGATACATTCCTGGACACTTGCATCCTCTGAAGCCTAAACCAGGAAGAAGTTGAAACCCTGAATAGACCAATAGCAAGGTCTGAAGTTGAGGCAGCAATTAATAGCCTACCAACCACAAAAAGCCCAGGTCCAGATGGGTTAACAGCCGAATTCTATCAGACGTACAAAGAGGAGCTACTACCATTCCTTCTGAAACTATTCCAAACAATCCAAAAGAGGGGAATCCTTCCCAAATCATTTTATGAGAACATCATCATCCTCATACCAAAACCCGGCAGAGACTCAGCAAGAAAAGAAAACTTCAGGCCAATATCCATGATGAACATAGATGCAAAAATCTTCAATAAAATACTGGCAAACTGATTGCAACAGCACATCAAAAAGCTTATCCACCATGATCACGTAGGCTTCATCCCAGGGATGCAAGGCTGGTTCAACATTCGCAAGTCTATAAACGTAATTCACCACATAAACAGAACCAAAGACAAAAACCGCATGATTATCTCAATTGATGCAGAGAAGGCCTTCGACAAAATTCAACAGTCCTTTATGATAAAAACCCTCAATAAACTAGGTATTGATGGAACGTATCTAAAAGTAATAAAAGCTATTTACGACAAACCCACAGCCAATATCATACTGAATGGGCAAAAACTGGAAGCATTCCCTTTGAAATCTGGCACTAGACAAGGATGCCCTCTCTCACCACTCTTATTCAGTATAGTGTTGGAAGTTCTAGCCAGAGCAATCAGGCAAGAAAAAGAAATAAAGTGTATTCAATTAGGAAAGGAGGAAGTCAAATTGTCTCTATTTGCAGATGACATGATTGTATATTTAGAAGATCCTATCATCTCAGCATCTCCTGAAACTGATAAGCAACTTCAGCAAAGTCTCAGGATACAAAATCAATGTGCAAATATCACAAGCATTCCTATACACCAATAACAGACTTAAGAGAGCCAAATCAAGAACGAACTGCCATTCACAGTTGCTACCAAGAGAATAAAATACCTTGGAATACAACTAACAAGGAACGTAAAGGACCTCTTCAAGGAGAACTACAAACCACTGCTCAATGAAATAAGAGAGGACACAAACAGATAGAGAAACATTCCATGTTCATGGCTAGGAAGAATCAATATCGTGAAAATGGCCATACTGCCCAAAGTAATTTACAGATTCAATGCTACCCCTATCAAGCTACCAATGACCTTCTTCACAGAACTGGAAAAAACCACCTTAAACTTCATCTGGAACCAAAAGAGAGCCCACATAGCCAAGTCAATTCTAAGCAAAAAGAATAAAGTGGGAAGCATCACACTACCGGACTTCAAACTATACTACAAGGCTACAGTAATCAAAACAGCATGGTACTGGTACCAAAACAGAGATATAGACCAATGGAACAGAACAGAGGCCTCGGAGGCAACACAACACATCTACAGTCGTCCGATCTTTGCGAAACCTGATGAAAACAAGCAATGGGAAAAGGAGTCCCTGTTTAATTAATGGTGTTGGGAAAACTGGCTAGCCACGTGCCGAAAGCAGAAACTGGACCCCTTCCTGACACCTTACACTAAAATTAACTCCAGATGGATTAAAGACTTAAACATAAGACCTAACACCATAAAAACCCTAGAAGAAAACCTAGGCAAAACCATTCAGAACATAGGCATAGGCAAGGACTTCATGACCAAAACACCAAAAGCATTGGCAACAAAAGCCAAAATAGACAAATGGGACCTAATCAAGCTCCACAGCTTCTGCACAGCAAAAGAAACAGTCATTAGAGTGAATTAGCAACCAACAGAATGGGGAGAAATTTTTTCAGTCTACCCATCTGACAAAGGGCTGATATCCAGAATCTACAAAGAACTAAAACAGATTTACAAGAAAAAACAAACAAGCCCATTTAAAAGTGGGCAAAGGATATGAACAGACACTTTACAAAAGAAGACATACATGAGGCCAACAAACTATATGAAAAAATGCTCATCATCACTGGTCATTAGAGAAATGCAAATCAAAACTACATTGAGATACCATCTCACGCCAGTTAGAATGGCAATCATTAAAAAGTCTGGAGACAACAGATGCTGGACAGGATATGGAGAAATAGGAACACTTTTACACTGTTGGTGGGAGTGTAAATTAGTTCAACCATTGTGGAAGACAGTGTGGTGATTCCTCAAGGACCTAGAAATAGAAATTCCATTTGACCCAGCAATCCCATTACTGGGTATATATCCAAAGGATTATAAATTGTTCTACTATAAGGACACATGCACACGAATGTTCATTGCAGCACAGTTTACAATAGCAAAGGCCTGGAACCAACCCAAATGCCCATCGATGATAGACTGGACAGGGAAAATGTGGCACATATACACCATGGAATATTATGCAGCCGTCAAAAACGATGAGTTCGTGTCCTTTGTAGGGACATGGATGAACCTGGAAACCATCATTCTCAGCAAACTGACACAAGAACAGAAAATCAAACACCGCATGTTCTCACTCATAGGTGGGTGTTGAACAGTGAGATCACATGGACACAGGGAGGGGGAGCATCACACACTGGGGTCTGTTGGGGGGAAATAGGGAGGGACAACGGGGGGTGGGGAGTTGGGGAGAGATAGCATGGGGAGAAATGCAAGATATAGGTGATGGGGAGGAAGGCAGCAAATCACACTGCCATGTGTGTACCTATGCTACAATCTTGCATATTCTTCACATGTACCCCAAAACCTAACATGCAATAATAAAATAGAATGGAGGGCGCCCAATTCACTAACCATGAATAAAAGCTGGTTAGATCTATAATGAAAAAAAAAAAAAAAGACTAGCTGTGCGAGACTCAGATAATGAATTTATCTGGGTGATTACTTTTCAACACATGCAACCCAATGTTCCCCCTTCAGACTATGTAGGGTGTATTAATCAGCTGTTTCCTCACTAAGCTGTTGCCACAATAATGCTGCATAGCAAACAAACCCTAACCTCACTGGCTTACAATAACAAGCATCTATCCTGCTCACAGTTCTGTACATCGATTGTGGTTCTGCTGGTTATGGCTGAGTGGCTGTTCTTCAAGCTGCTCATTGGCTAGACTTGGCTCAAGGTTGTGGTTTGGGTTCAGGTGTGCTCCACATTTCTCATCATGGGGACCAGGCTGAGGCGGCAGTGGCCACTGGGGCATGGTCTTCTTATGGATGAATTTTGGAATGAAAGAGCCAAGCCCAATTACTTAACCACATTTAAGACTTTGTTTGCATCATGTCTTCTAACATGCCATTGTTCAAAACAAGTCACATGGTGAAGTCCAACATCAAAGGGGCAAGGCAGTATAGTGCACCCACAGTGAGAGGTGAAGAGAATAAATATTTGCCGAACAAGAATCCAAACTATCACATCAACTTTCCCTCTGGATTTCAAATGGAATAAATAACTTCCTCTACACTTCTTTGTAGATTTTCTGTGTGACTTGAGGACTAGGAGTTTAAAGGAACCATCTTCTATTCCATGCTTGTCCCCAGGAGGCCCAGTTTTGCTCTCTGGAATAGAGGTTTTATTTCTTAACATGCTGGTTAGTCCCTCCTCAAACTATTCTTATAACGTTTGTCTACTCATTAAGTTTTTTTTTTTAATTCCTAGCTTGTCCAAATATTTTTTCCTTCACTATTCCACCCATTACCTTCCCTTTAAATAAGAAATAAACAACAAACCAACTAGAGTTGTTCATCAAGAATCTGACACATGCTTAGCCATATTCTGGTATATTAAATACAGAAAAGTGTTCCTGCAAGTTCTTACCCTTAGGAGCTCATAATTGAGTTTCTAAATTGGATTACACATTGAACTCTGTGATATTGACTTGGTATGACAGTTCACAGGCAAGAGCAATTTTTCAAGGTAGAGATAGTTAAGACAAAGGTGGACCTTGATGAATAGGTAGAATTTTGCATAGAGGGAAAGAAGGAGGAGAAGAAAGGGTGTTACTGGAGGGTTAAGCAACACAATCAAAGACCTGGAAGCAGAAATAGGCCTGGAGTGGGCTAGACTGCACTATTATAGAATCCATGTTGTTTAAAGTTTCAGATTTCATACTTCGAAATCCCCAATCCAGAAAGAAGACAAATGGAAGAAGGCAAAGGCATGGCTTAGATAGTGAACAGACTCTAGTAAAATATGACTTTATTGTCCACTTCTTAGTTGCCAGGGTGCTGACCACCAGGCAGGGAAGCCTGCCCCAGAGCAACTCTCAGTCACATATGCCTCTGGGGAGAACATTAAGTCACTTGACAAAAATAGTACTCATTCCCATAGGTTCCCAGTGCCACTGCAGTGTTTCCCTGTCCAGAAACCCTTTCACTGTCCAGGACCCAGAAATCATCTTTGGCTCCTAGATGCCTGATCCATGCTGCCTCTTGGGGGCTACTGATCACTACAGGACTGGGCATCTTCTTTCCAAAGTCCCCTTCTAGGTGAAAAATATTAATACATACTTTAGAAGATAAGTAATGTCAGGTAGAACTCTACTGAGGAGACACTTTAGGGTTATAAGCTGAAGGCAAGAGTGCTCTACTGGGGTTGGAGTTGTATCTTAGACATATAAGATAGCCATATGACCTTGAGCAGGTTAATTCAGCTTTCTTGGGCTCACTGTCTCATATGTAAAATGAGGGGGTTGTGATATATCTGTGGTTTTTACCCCTGGCTGCTCATAAGGATAATTGGGCAAGCTTAAAAAGATCTCAATGCCCAAGCCCCATCCAGATCAATTCAATCACAATGTCTGGGGGTGGGACTTGGAGAATAAGTATTCAAAACAAAACAAAACAAATAACAACAATGGATTCAAATAGGGAGCCTTTTTTTTTTGAGACGGAGTCTCACTCTGTCACCAGGCTGGAGTACAGTGGTGCGATCTTGGCTCACTGCAACTTCCTCCCAGGTTCAGGTGATTCTCCTGCCTCAGCCTCCTTAGTAGCTGGGACTAGAGGCACGCACCACTACGCCCAGATAATTTTTGTATTTTTAGTAGAGATGGGGTTTCACCATGTTGGCCAGGATGATCTTGATCTCCTGACCTCGTGATCTGCCTGCCTTGGCCTCCCAAAGTACTGGGATTACAGGCGTGAGTCACCGTAACCAGCCAGAGCCATTATTTTTAGTGCTTCTTAAAACTTCTGCTACCTTTAAGGCTTGACAATTCCAATTATAATTGATAATTATAATAATATATAGCTGTTATTATTGGTGGACATTCAGTGAGTATTATATGCCATCTTATAATGGTTAGCCATTTTACATGAATTATCCCATTTCTCATAACCATCCCATGACAAAAGTACCAGTCTTATTCCATTTTTCAGGCGAAGAAACTGAGTCATAGAGAGGTTAACATTATTTCTTCAAAGATTATATTACCATAAAGGGAAGGTTTTGGGTGCAAATTTGGAAGCCATCTATCTGACTCAAGATCTTTGATGGTTTGACAAACTATATATAAAAATTATAAAAATAAGCCCATAGGAGATAAAGATGAGGCCAGATATTTCATAGCGGTAGGGGCATGTGTAGTGGGGGAAGCCCTAAGTCAGGTTGGAAGGGTATGGTAAGACCAACCTCACTTGTTCCCCTGATTCATATCCAGTATTTTGAGTACTTTTAGATTGTGCCATTAAATTATGCCAGAGGACATGTCCTTTCTGTGTTCCTACTTTGCCATATTTTGTAACTTCAAAGAACAGGTAAAAGACTCAATGTGAAATGTGACACAGACTGTCTCTAATAAGGGATATTTCTTCCTATGAAACAGGCTTGCCAGTTAGTTTCCAAGGCTCTGATGTGCTGATAATTTGCACTCTTCCTTTTGGCTTGGCTCCCTAGCCCATCTCTCAGTGCCTGCAAATTTAAAGCCATCCCTGTCAGAAGGGAAATTGCAGGTAAAAGAACTCCACTGCCTGGTAATCTGATGGTCATTAAAACATGGTCATTGACCAAAACCCTTAATGCACAGAGCTCTTCAGTTGGCTTATGAACACACTTTTGAGAGGATTAACTGCAAAGCATGTTTAATAGAGGGCAAATCACTCAGTCTCAAGCAACACAAATGGATGCAAGTTTCACATCCTGGAAAGATTTCTTGGGAGAAAATTTGCTTGTCATACTATGCAACAGAGGTTGTTCATTGTCATTCAACATAGGAAATGCCACAATGCCTACATTTGGGCATTTAATTCTTGTTTAGCAGATTTCTGAAGACACAAAGTGGTGAGAAGAAAACACTGTAAATTAAGCTGTCAAGTCCATGTGTTTAGCTTAACGTAAATATGCATATACTCTGTCATTAAAAGCTGAGTTATGCTCTTGACCACCAGAGGAGGAGGCTTTTTCTGTGAGTTTCTAACTTAGATTTTCTCTTTTCCAGAGTTTGCTTTTTCAATTGTAACATACTTTTCCTGCAATTTTAAGGATTCTGTAGCCAGCTTGCTTGCGTGCATTCATTCATTCATGCATGCATGCCTGCATCCATTCATTTATGTATTGGTTCTTTCAGCAAATATTTGTTGAATGCCAACTAAGTGCCAGTCCCTAGTCATGTTTCCGTGTGGCTGGGCCAACAGTTTTTCTGAAATTTGGATAGTATTTTCCACCTAAATTTTCTTCCAAAGATGAATAACTGTATTTGTTACACAATAATTATCAAAGGTGTGTCTCTTTATTAAGCTTGTGTCATAAAACAGACACAACATTTAAAAAGGCTATTTAATTGCAACTTGTAAGGTAAACCAGCCTAAGTTAAAAAGCTTCTTTTGTTCCCCGTTTGATAACTATGGTAATCCCTGGTCTTCCTCTCTCTTAACTTTTACATCTTTAGAGAAGGAAACCTTTGGCTCCTCTTTCTCATCTGCTTGCCTTGGTGCTGAACTCCCTGAGTTCATCCTGGCTTTACTGTTCTGTGACTTTGCTTTGATTTAAAGTCCTCATAGATTCTTCATTCACAAGACTGCAGCTTCTCTCTCAGTTTCTGCCTCCAACAGCTGCCAGAGGAGGAGTCCTGTGCGGGGCGGGGAGGGGGAGAGAATGACACAGCATCTCCTCCTCATTTCCTTTCCTTGCAGCTACTTCTCCGTCTCTCTCTCTCTGTCCTCCCACCTCTCCTCCCTCTTCTTTCTCCCTCCCCTCTCCCCACCTTTCCTCCCCCCTCCTTCTTCCTCCTCTCTCTTTCTTCTTTTTTTTTTCTACTAGGCAGAAAAATAAGAAGAGGAGGAAAAATGTCCTCACGCAAGGTGTTTTAGATGGATAGAGTAATTTTCTCATTCCTTCCCATACCCTTCTCTCTTTCCTTCTAAAAGAATAAATGACTTTATTTCTTTTAGCTCACCCACCTCAATCCCTTTCATCTTGATTTACTTGTTGGGGTGGAAGAAGCAGAGCTGGATATAGCTTCACTAACAGGTAATACTTTTCTTGGTAGTCCTAGCAAGAGGTTACCAATACAAAAATTTATAACCTCAATAATAGAGTTATTCAGAAACAGTTTTTTTTTATAGACCCTGTATGATTCACACAGAGCAAAAACACCTCACTGACATTTAAACGATATTTTAAAGCAAGGTTTAAGCTGTTTTCCTTACACTCATTATCAATGTTAAGATATTTTCTCAGTACTATTGAAGAATTTGTGCTGATCTATCCACAGGGTGCATCTGAGTTCCCCTTGAAACCAAGGATACATTTTGACAAGGTGGTAAAGATGGAAACCAAGAGGAGCACTTAAAAATCACCTAAAACTTGTAGAATTTTAACTGATTCAGTCAAACAGCTATACTGATACTATTTGGTCATTTGCTTATCATGAAAATATCCCTGAACAATCTGGATTTATCATGCATGATTTAATATGTCAGCACTCAAAATAAAATAATCCAGGGTTGTAAACAATATTTTGACTGTCAACTAAATTTAAATATATCCATTACTGGAATCTTATTCAGTGGTTTTAAACACAGATATATTTTCAATTTAAAGTGGCACATTTTAAAATATGAAATTTCCTTTATGGTCAAATTTTTAAATCCTTGTAAAGTTTAAAATATTACAACTGAATTAGAATAATCCTCTTAAACCTTTGTGCCTTTTGATTTTCCCTGAGAGAATTAAAAACATGTTTTAATGAAATAGGTGGAAATGCTATGATTAAGGTGCTACATTCATTTGGGTCACAATTCTTGGTACAGAGTGATTGTTTATTAACATTATTTTTATTTAAAAAAACTCAGTAAAATTATTGATCTGTTTTGGGAAAAAGTATTTCTAAGAAATCTTTAGCTTTTTGTTCAGCTTGATAACTCTGTCCATGAAAATGGTGCGGGCATGGGGAGTCTTTCAACACCAAAAGCCACAAATGCCCCAGAAGTTGCAGTGTTCTAGCACAAAGGAGGGAGTAAAAAAGGAGCATTTGAAACTGTCAAAATGTAAATGACACATTTAAGGTACATTCATCTGGTACAGTAACACTTTATAATTTTTTTATCACACCTCACATATTCAGTTTCCATCATTTTCAAAATGTGACATTTTAATATAGGATTTTATGGCTTTGAGATTTTGCCCATTTATAGATATCATCTTGATACTGTACAATAAACTTCTGTTTTTTTTTCCTAGACTAGATTTGAAGCCTCGGTTAAGTTTGTATTAAGATCGCCCCTTCCCTGGCTGCCAAGAGGACCAAAGAGAGGCCCTTGGGGATCTCTTCTTGGGGAGCACACTAGAGGTGCTCCCTCCACCTTCTGTCTTGCCCTCCTCACCTCCACAATATGCCAAAGAGACCAGTCCAAAGAAGAAAGCTGTGAATAAAACTGCTCTTCCATTTCCTCCTCAGGACCAAACCCATGATACCTGACATCCTTTAGTTACCACCAAATAGTTAATCTTCCCAGCTCCCCCTTACTGCTTTTCACTCATAAAGCGTTTGATTGTGTCCTATGTTGACTCAGCTCCCTAAAACTTCTTTATTCCTCAAGCCCTTCCACTATGCCCAATGGAAAAAACCTCCTCCTATGAACATCTCCTTTACCTTCCTGATCTAACTTAGGATTACTCAACCTTGGCACTACTGACACTTTGGGTTGGATCATTTGTTGTGGGCTGTCCTGTGTGTTGTGGGATGTTTAGCAGCATCCCTAGTCTCTACCTACTAGAAACCACTATGGCACCCCCAGACTCTCACCAGCTATGATAGCCCAAACTGCTTCCAGATGTTGCCAAATGTCTTCTGACTCAGGGGGGAAGGGGATATCACTCCCGGGTGAGAACCACTGATTTAACCCATCTTACTTCTGGACCTTTTGGGGTTGTGGCCTTCTTGCTCTCCACCCCGCCTCAAAAACTAAAGCTCATTTGAAACATATGCCAACATCCTACTAACCTTTTGTTCTACTACTGACCTTTTGTTGTATCTACTGAGCTCCTGGTCACCTCTTTTCTTTTGTTGGAAGTTTTAGCCCATGGCTCCGTCTCTCTGTCCCTTCCTCTGAAATGTCACTCTGGTGATTGCTGTCCTGCAACTTTCACATCCAAAAAGATCTTCTACTAAAACCTCTGGCCTCTAAGTTACCTGATCCTCCTGATTCAAGTTAAACACAAATCTCTGCCCATTTTACGTATGAGGAGCAGAATGTCATTGGAAAAAACGTGCAACCCTTCTGGCCTCACTTCAAATTGATGCCTGGAAATTTCACCTTACTTGACTATCCTATAATATTCCCCTAGTCAGTTTGCTCTCCCCCTCTCTCTGAGACTATTTCATACCTCTTTATTTTTTTCTCTCAAAAACTCCAGTACTGCCTCTTTCTCTTGCTTTTGTTAATGACTTTGTTTCTTAATTCATTGAGAAAAATAGAAGTACTCAGAAAGGGGCTATCTTACTCTGCTACCACTAACTTGACTAACTTACTTGTAGGCATCTGTAACGTTATATTTTCCCTTCCTTCCTGTCACAATGATTCTGTTACTGCTCCTCTCTAGGGTCACCCTGTCCCCTTGCGTATCTCTGTCATCTGTTTTCAATGACCCAAGGACCTTGTTCCTTTACCTTTTCCCTTTTCTTGTGCATCATTCATTCTCCCCTCTCTACCATCAGTATATACACATGCTGTACTATCTTCCACCGAAACAACCACAGCCTGATCTCTACATATTGGCATGGCTCAATCCTATGCTTTTTTTTTTTCCCTCTCCTCTCCTCTTCTCCTCTCCCCCTCTCTTCCTCTTTTTGCCTTCTCTATCAATGTTTACTCTCTAAATGGTCTGAACCAGTTCTGCAACTTTTAATAACATTTATATGCTAATGATTGCAATTTATACCTCTACCTTTTATGTTTAGATCCGAGTTTATATATCCAGCAGCCATTTCACTGGATGCCTCACCAGCACCTTCAACTTAACATGTCCAAATGTGGTCTTCTGATATCCCCTAAAACCTTTACTTTTCTAGTGTTGACACTTCCTGTAACTTTAAAAAGATGCTCTAGCTAAAAATCCAGAAGTCATGTTGATTGTCTTCTTTTCTTCCTACCCTATATCCCTCTTTGAGTCTTGTCAGCTCTATCTTCAAAATAGATCACAAATTTGAACTCCATCCATTATTATTTCCTAGTCTAAGCCACCATTATCTCCTGGGCTACCACAACAACCGTCCTAACTGGTTTCTCTGCTTCCACTTTTACTCCCCTAGAGAATCTTCTTCACATATCACATACAGTAATCTTTTAAATCTTATAAATCAGATTTTGTCACTTCTCTGTTCAAAATTGTTCGCCAGTCTTCCATCACATTTGGAATAAAAGTCCATGTCCTACTGTGCTCTGGGCAGATCTGGACTCTACCTGTGATGGTTAATTTTATGTGTCAACTCAGCTGATAAACACACACACACACACACACACACACACACACACACAAAACACAAATCATGCATCATTTAATAACAAGGTTACATTCTGAGAAATGTATTGTTAGGCAATTTCATCACTGTGCATACATCTTAGAGTGTATTTATGCTAACCTAGATGGTACAGCCTACTACACAACTAGGCTATATGGTCTAGCCTGTTGCCCCTAGGTTACAAACCTGTACAGCACATGACTGTACTGAACTCTATCATAGCACACTGGCAAATATTTGCATACCTAAACATATCTAAACACAGAAACATATCTAAACATATCTGCACAGTAGAAATACAGTATTGTAATCTTATGGGACCACTTTCATATATTCAGTCCATCATTGACTAAAACATTGTTATGCAGCACATGACTCTGTCTGTCTGACTGTCTGTCCGTCCGTCCATCCATCTATCCATCTATGTCCCATTGGTTCTGTTTCTGTGGTGAACCCTGACTAATTTGCTACCAAGTCTCATTATTTCTTATTGTTCTCCTCCTCCCTCACTTTGCTCTAGCCATATTGGCTTTCTTGCTGTTTATCAAACACACATGGCTCCCTTCAGCTCCTTGGCCTTTGCTCTTGCTGATTCCCCATCACCTGATATTTGGGCATGTTCGGCCCCCTCGCCAGGCAGTGTGGATGTGATGCCAATGGTAGCAAGCATGGCTCAATGACCACGCCAGTCAAAGAAATGTTTGTGTTCATTGAACTTGCATCACTGATAGCCTGTGTTAGATCATGAGGGCACCTTGAAAAATACAATTTGGAAGTCACCAGCCATTGCTAGAGATTTTAGAATTCAAGTGGCTGTTACAGGACCCTGCACCTGACAGAATCTCAATGCAACAAATCTTGGGACATTTTGAGAACTTTGCCTGTGTTTTGTGGCACAAATCAAACAATAACTAATCCGAAAAGAGACTTTGTAATCCCCTCCCTCACCAATTAAATCATGCCTTTCAGTATCCTGCCTCATTTGACAACACTTCCTTTTTTGACTCCATCTGGGTCTTCTGCTTGGGAAGACTTAGGGAGACTCACTGAACTCACTTTGGCATGACATGATTTTCCTTTGTCTGGTGAGCAATACATTCAGCTTTGATTTTTCAGCTCTGCCGCTCTGGCTATTTCAATATGACAGTGCCTTAATGATTTCATTTTCTTCCCCCTTACTATTTCTGGCCTTCAAAAAAATGTTTTTAGGAGTTTCCGTACTTACTGTTGGTCTCTTTGTTTTCCTGAATCCCTTTGTGGAAACATGGTAAATTCTCTTCCGAGAAAGGAAGGATTTTACTGACCTGGGTTAGGGACAATTCCCTAACTGTTTTAGATAGTTTGTTCTGAAAATATTATGATATAAAATTTCATTCCTGAAACCCCATCATATCTGAATCCTTTTTAGGCATTCCAGAACTCCCCCTCCCCCCCAACAAAACCCCCAAATCCCCTAAACTTTAATTAATATAGCTATTTATTTTGGTTCCTCTCTGTGGGTGAGATTTACATTAATTAGAGTATAATGAAGCTTGCCCTTTCCAATAAATGTATTCCTTTGTTTGCACTCATTTGGGCAAACCAACTGCACTGTGTGTGATTTTGCAAAAGGGAGGCACTGAAACAGCTCATATCAAACCAGACCCTCAGACCTAACCTTCCCCATCCTTCCCAAGATACCTGCAGCATCACTTACTTGAGATTTGTGAACAGAGACCTGTATATATATATTTTTGTCTTGTTGTTTTCCTACCTGCAGAAGAGACACATTTTCACAGAAAACATTTCCTTCTCTGCAGCTTTCTGGTTAGTATTCAGGCCACCACCTCTGTTATCAGACGGTGGCAATAAAGCTTTTCCGCCTGAATCTTCTGCGAGGTGGCGGGGGAATGTATTGCACAGTAATGAGCTGTTTTTGCAGGCTTCCTTCGGGAGCCTTTTCTTATATCCCTTGGCAAGAGGAACTAATTCAAAACAGCAACCCAACCCTTGGGCATCTAAAATTCACAGAAATTCAGCTGACTTGACAGGAAGAGGGTCTCCCTGAAAATCAGTGCTGTAAATCAGAGCTTTGTTCTCTGAGGGAAGGGGTGGTTAGAGGTTTTCTGGCACCTCTTACATAATCTTATATAAGACTTTTATCCCCATTGCTGTTTTAAAGCCAGCTGAAGATGGTGGGGAGCGTGCTGGGAGCTGCTTTTCTTTCCTGGGTATGCTGTTTCATCCTCTAAGCAACATGAACTGAGTCTCAGAGCGTTTCCTCCTGGAGAGGCAATCATGGACTGTTTTACTTTTCATGAGCTTGACCAGATAGACTTAATCTTCTTGAGGGCAGGGCCAGCGATTTCTATTTTTATACCTGGGGGTAGCTAACACAGAGTCTGGCACTTAGTAGACCCTCATCGTATACTCAGTGGGTGCTGGATGACTGGTGGGGCTAGCAGTGGCTGTGCTGATTCTGTTTATGTAGCAAGCATTGCTGCTGTCTTGCTGATGTTCTGTGCTCAGGTGTTACCTCTGCATGTGCTCCCATTTCTTCTGGCTCCAGCCTCCGATTCTTTTCTCTTCTGTCTCCAGTTGTTAGTTCTCCTTTTTTCCATCAAAATATGATGACTTTCCATCCTTATAGACTTCTCTGTCTCCAAACCGAGAAATCTGCCACACACACACACACACGTGCACGCGTGCACATGTGTTTCCTTATTCTTTTGTAGGTTCTAATTTCCTTCTCCTCTATCATCACATCATATCTTTCCCTTCACCCTCAAGGGTCTCCTCATCTCTTTCAACCCAAAGTGATCCTCATTCATCCCAGGTTCTGCTTTGTTTTCTACCTTTTCTTAGCCTCCATTCTATGCTTTTGATGGGTTTTACCCCTTCATCCTCTGGCAACTTCCTTTTATTTACATATTTCTTAACTTGCTGAAGGTTGGAATCAAGAAGGGGTGGTCTTTACCTTTTAGATTTATAGTGCTAACCAGTGAAATACCCCAACAATGGTGGTTTATGAGGACAATGGTAGAAATTGCATATGTTCCCTTTGAATGTGTGGGATAACTATTAAGAGGGCTAGCTAAAAAAATCATAGTGTTTCGTTTGATTTAAACTACTGGTTCTCAACTAGGGACAGTTTTGCTGCCAAGGGGATGTTTGGCAATGTGTAGAGACATTTTTAGTTGTCACAACTGGGGGCTAGGAGCAGGGATACAGAAGGATGCTACTGGCATCTAGCGGGTAGAGGCCAGGGATGCTACTGAACTTCCCAAGGCACACAGGACAGCCTCCACTACAAAGGCTTAGCAGGGCCAATATGTCAATAGCGTCGAGGTTCATAAACCCTGGTTTATACCCTTCTCTTCCCTTCTCGGGCCCTCTCTGCCCTGTCTCCTGATGCCCTGGGTCCTCACAAACTAATCCTGTCTCTGTGTTTCATGGCTCTAATTGCTGTGTTTTCCCACTGCCTGGAGAGCACCCCATGCCTGGTTTTAATCTCCATAGTGAAAGCTAACCATGAACACGCTTCTGTTTGTGGAATCCTGGCTAGTGGGAGCAGGAAGAGCCTTTAAAAGTTTTTATAATCTGCCTTTTGACTCCTCAGTGGAAAAGAGAAGTGACTTTGCTAAGGTTACACCGCTACTCACAGGCTGGTCTGGGGGCTATGACTCTGGTGTAACCTATTCCCAGCCCTCTTCTGTTAATACTCACCGCTTTTGGTCACGAAAGGAAATACAAGCTAACTGCTTGGACAACGGCAAGAATCAGATTGATTGTTCTCATTCAAACGGGGATACACTCATGCACTTCTCAGTTTGCTGAGTTGCTATGAAAACACGTTTTTCAGAATTTCATCCTTTAGGGCTTTCTCAAGGGTCTCTGCCGGCTGCAAGTTATGACTGATACACCTTACTCTCCTCTTCGGGAGGGTGCTGGGACTTGACCAGGTAAAACACAATTCTAAGCAGGTCATTAGACCTGAAAATCTGGGAGAGGCAGAACTGCCACTTCTCTTTATCTCAGGCCATGTAGTCAGCTGTGTACGAGGTCAAGGAGTACCTGAATCTGGGGGTGGAAAAGAATGTAAACTCAAATCTTCTGCAATGAAGAGTGACAATTTGAGACAATTACAAGGCAAACTGGGGCAACTTCCATGTTTTGTTTCTCTCCTTCACCCCTCCCCAAAGAACCACATTTTATCAGTGAGCCAAAGTATTTTTGGAGGAGAGGGAGAAGGGCTGGGCTAATGTTTTTGCAAGTAAGATCCTTTGACCTAGAGGCCTCAGAATGGCTTGGGACAAGTGTAAGGATGCATATTCCCAATGCTTCCTAGATCAACATTTACTAATTCTGGGCGAGGGGGAGGCAAACAGTGAAAGTGTTATTAAGCTCCCAGGGCATCCTTGGTAGTCGTAAGTTTAAGAACCACTGGCCCAAACTCTTGAATAATTAAGTTTTTTTACCCTGAAACAATTCCAGAAAATCAGAAGCTTTTGGACAACGTGTGAATCTCAGAGAGAAAACCTGCTACTAAAAAAAAAGAAAAACAAAAACCCAACAAAAACCTGAATCTTTTGGTTAGATATTATGGTCATAAGGTCGTCGAGTTGGCTTAGAGCTTTGAAGATGTAAAGGCCACAACTTCCCAGGGAAGCATCAGGCTCTGCTCCTGTTTAAAGTTTTAAAAGAGCTGGAACTGACCTTCTTTTGCTTTCCTGGCACTTTTGATACTCTTTGAGGAGACCTGTGAGTAAAGAGAACATTTTCCTTGGGGGCTGCTTATTACCTACCTCTCCAAGGGCCCTCAAGCTGCCTGCTCATTGATCTACCTTGAACAGATATCTACATGTTTTAATTAAGAATGCTCACAGGCCTTGAGTGCGTTCCTCATTTCAACAGCAATGCTCATTGGTTTTTTACTTTCCCCTAAGTGTGAATCACTTTGCAGGGGTGGGATACTTCATCTATGCAACTAGCCACATTTCCTAGGTTAGCGCTTCTGTTTGTTTACTTGTATTTTGTTGGATCAAGTTTTAAGCTCAGCCCTCCTTTTCCTCTTTCCAAAACCCTTAGTGATTTGTAGAGGGGAAGCTGCCATGTTCTTTTCTTACCCCACTATCCAATAAGCACAATGTTTCCCCAAGCATAGACCATGTTGTCTTTTCCTTTCAGAAAGACATACAGATCACGAATTCTTCTGTTTTTGTGCAAATAAACTACGTAATTATCTGACCTTAGGTGATCATTATTTTAGTCTTTTTTAAATTTTTGAGTGCAGAGAAGAAAAGTGAAGAGTGACAGTACCCAAGCGAGCCTGACAAACTCCTCTAAAACAAATTTCCAAATGTTGAGATCAATCAGATCCACTAGCTAGTCCGTTTTTTTCTGCTGTTGGTCTGCTTCCTTACCCTGGGACCTTTTCACTTGTTCCCATGGCTTCCTATGCTCTTCATCAGATATTCACTTGGCTAGCCCTGCTCTTTAGCTTCCTTCAGCTCTCTGCCCAAATGTTCCTTCTTCATGGAGGCCTTCCCTAACCATCCATCCCACGGTGCTCCCTCTTCTCCTTTCCCTACTTTAGTTCCCCCAACACATGACAAATTCTGTACAGTTTTGTGTAAACATTTCCCCACCATAGGGCACATTCCCTGAGGGTAGGGTTTTGCTGTTCATTGCTGTAGTCTCAGCACCAACACCAGTGCCTGGCATATAGTAGACACTCCAGCAGTACTGGATGCGTGAATGAATGAATAAATGGATATAGAAATAAGGCTCAAATGACTATCTTCTTTGTATACAAATTCTTCCCAGAATGAACATGCATGTAAGGAGAGCAGTCATGAGCTACAGGAGTCTAAAAAACATGGACCTTCGACCTACCTCTAAGTCTGTGTTGATGGTTTCTCTTCACTAGCAACTGCTGTGCCCAGAAACCATGGGAGGCTTCAAACAAATAATAACAGAGAAAAAATCCTTTCACTTTCATCGGTAGAAATCTTCCTATCAACCAGGCATAATAGAAGCTGTCTGTTTCTGCCTACTGAATCAATATTTGAATCTCAGTATTCACCATCAAACAGGGAAGACTGGGCAAGACGTAAAACTAAACACATGCATTCTTGGCCTCCATTATTAACATTTTTTCCCACAGAATATGCCACAAGTCAAATGCATGCATCTTTTTGATAATGCCACTTTTCCACACATAGCAACTAAAGAACATGATTACATGTGTCTGTATTTATAATATATGAAAATATATAGACAGTACAGGGACACATTATTCCTTATTGTGGGTGTAATTGTGCATTTGGAATGTTTAGCAGCATCCCTGGCCTCTACCCACTAGAAGCCACTAATATCTTCCTCCCAGTAATGACAACCCAAACTACCTCCAGACACTGCCAAATGTCCTTTTGGGGACATCACCCAATATCACCCCCAGTGGAAAATCACTGAGTTAAATGAGGAAGACAGACTCTCAGGACTTCTGTGTCAGTAGGCCTGGGATGGGGCCTGGGAATCTGTGCTTTAAAACAGCTCCCCTAGTTGCATGTGATAATCTGCCAGAGTTGAGAACTACTGCCCAATTTATTCTCCTTGGTGATGACAGCATGTTCCTCATTCTAAGGTCCTGGCAAGGATCCACTTTTCAACTAACTGAAAGTGGAGTGTCAGAAAAATATACATCCGAGGAAAAATAGAGGATAGTAAGTTACTGCTATTTCCCTTCCTCTTTTTCCCTCTCCCTGAAGTGAGAGACACTGACTCTGACACAAACTAAATTGTCAAGTGACAAAATCGGAAGCAGTGTCATCTCACACATGAAACAAAGAAATAAATAGAAATGGAAGTGTGTGCCTTTATCAGTCCGTGGACACCTGGGCACTCTGACTGATACCACGAGGAGACCTGGGACTTTTGCTCAGTGTTACAGTGATGGAGTTTAGAGCAGTCTCTAAGAAAGTGGATAATCAACAGTCCATGGAGTTAAGAATCTAAAAGGAAAGTGGCGACGCAGATGTGGCTTTAACATTTGACCTCTTAGCCATTCATTTTGATGCGGCTGTTTTTAAGGACTTCTTTCCATTCCTGCAGCTCTAAATTGTGACCTGGCACACAGTGCCACTTATTTTTCATCTCCAAAGCAGATAATCAGAGATAGCATTATGGAAATGTAGAGCCCACATATATCTAGCTCATCCTTGTGTATAATGCCTCTCTTTCTCTCTCTCTCTTTCTGTCTTTTCTTGTACAAATGTGGATAATATTTACAGTTAGGTTGAACCATAGGAAATTGCCATGTTTGTATATTTAAAAAATGACAGAATATTGACATTTTTCATTGATAATCTTAACCTTTCCTATGTCTCCTTCTTCCCCTGACCCCCTTTCTCTCTCTGGCTCTCTCTCTCGGTGTCTCTTCATGGCTCCATCCTCTATTTTCCTGCCTTTGCAAGCACATGTGTACTACCCAGAATACAAGCTATGAAGGTCAATAGATGTTACCAGGAAAAATTAAGAAAAGAAGAAGTTTCCAAATTTCAATAGCTGTTAATTTGAAAACCTACTGATGCACTTCATATATCTGGAGGGGAGGTCCTGTGGTCCAGCATAACCAATGACATGTGAAATTCTTTTTTTTTAATCCTTAGTGTATATTTTATTTGCATAATAAAATATAAAGAGCTCTTACAAATTATTAAGGAAAAGATAACCAACACTCATTCTTAAAAAGTTAAGGGCAGGCCAGGCACGTTGGCTCATGCTCGTAATCCCAACACTTCAGGAGGCTGAGGCAGGAGGATCACTTGAGGTCAGGTGACCAACACTGCAAAACCCCCCCTCTACTAAAAATACAAAAATTAGCTGAGCATAGTGGCAGGCCCCTGTAGTCCCAGCTACTCCGGAGGTGTGATCTTGGTTCACTGCAACTTCTGCCTCCTGGGTTCAAGTAATCTCATACCTCAGCCTCCACTGCACTCCAGCCTGGGTGACAGAGGAGACCTTGTCTCAATACAAAGTCAGCCAGGCGCAGTGGCTCCCGCCTATAATCCCAGCACTTGGGGAGGCCAAAGCCGGCGGATCACCTGAGGTTGGGAGTTCCAGACCAGCCTGACCAACATGGAGAAATAAAATTACTAACAATACAAAATTAGACTGGATGCGGTGGCTCACAGCTCTAATCTCAGCACTTTGGGAGGCCGAGGCAGATGGATCACCTGAGGTCAGGAGTTCAAGACCAGCCTTACCAACATAGTGAAACCTCATCTCTACTAAAAATACAAAAATTAGCTGGGCATGGTGGTGCACAGCTGTAATCCCAGCTACTCAGGAGGCTGAGGTATAAGTATCGCTTGAAACTGGGAGGCGGAGGTTGCAGTGAGCTGAGGTTGCCCCACTGCACTCCAGCCTGGGCCACAGAGTGAGACTCAGTCTCAAAGGAAAAAACAAGGAAAAAACACCAAATTAGCCAGACATGGTGGCCCATGCCTGTAATCCCAGCTACTCGGGAGGCTGAGGCAGGAAAATCGCTTGAACCCAAGAGGCGGAGGTTGCAGTGTGCCAAGATGGTTGCAGTGTGCCGAGATGGTGCTATTGCACTCCAGTGTGGGCAACAAGAGTGAAACTCCGTGTTGGAAATGGGTTCTCGATCCTACCAAAGGGAACAGTTCTGATGAGAATGTTAATTTGTGTCGCCTTTCCTGCCTTTGCATTGCATTGTTTTTTCTTTTTTTAAGCTCTCAGATTCAAAAGAATGTTTCCAGCTGTGGGGATGTAGTGTTAGAGGAATTAAAACTCTGTGGAGCAAAATCTCTATATACGTACTGACCAATACACAAACCCGGACAAGCAAGCTATGTTGTACTGCCTGATATACAGTTTCCTGCCAAAGCTTGCTTTCTGGTTAGAGCTCAGGCTCTTGCAGCATCTTTGTGAGCTTCTATAAGTGGACCTTGTTGACTGTCCTTACTCTGCTTGCCAACCCCACTTCTGTCTCCTGGATCACAAATGGGATCTGTCACCTTCTCATGGATGTTACACCTCAAGTCACAATTCCTTTGTTCCGCTGTGCATAACATATTTACTTTCTTTCATTTCTTCATCCTTTATATACATGCATGTGTGCATTCACACATGGTTCATATGGCCACATTTTTGGTAAGTTACAGGTCAAATATTATGTTTTTCTGTTGTGATTTGGACAATACAGGAAAGCATAGAGAAGAAAATAATAATTGCTCCTACTCCAAAATAAACACTGTTAACATTTTAGTTCATGTTCTCATAATGTTTTAACACATACATGTCACATTGGGGTCATACTGTATGTAATATTACAACATCTATTCACTTAAAATAATCTTCAGAGCCTTTTCCCATCATTTGCTATTATTTCAAAGGATGCTTTTTAATATATACATAGTATTCCTTTTATATGGTATATCTATTCTTGTGTTATTAGTCATTTATTTTTAATAGTTTATAAATTATTTATTAATATGATACATTAGTGGACTTTGTTCTATATGCCATTTATTGTATCCTTCACTATTTTATTGAAATAAATTTATGGGAATTGTATTACTGGGTTAGAAGGTATCACCTTTGTCAAAGCTCTTGATATATATTTCCAACTTACAGCCTAAAAAGTTTATATCAGTTTACATTTTCACCATCAACATAACGAGATCCATGTTTCTCTGTATTTTTCACACTTCGATTGGGAAAATATATGTTATTTAAATTTGCACTTTGTTGATTTCTAGAACTTGACTCTCATATTACTTGCCCTTTGTGTTTCTTTGTGAATCGTCCATGTCTGTACTGTATCCTAGAGGCAACGAGTGGGAAGACACTAAACATTTTTAATTCGGGGTGTGACAAGATTTGATTAGTATTTTCAGAAACTCATTTTGTTAATAGTAAAGAGAATGGATAAGATTACAAACAGGGAAACGAGTCAGGAGACTTGTAGTGATCTTGGGAAGAGATAATGGGGACCTGCCCTAGAGTGATAGCAATGGGACTGGAGGAAACTGAATGGTTCAAGAAATATCCAGGAGGTAGAATATATGGGATTTTTTACACATAGGTTGTGAAGGTAAGGTACTGGACCACAGTTTCTCAACCCTTGCACTATAGACATTTGAGGGTGAATCAATCTTTGTTGTGAAGGAATATCCTGAGTATTGTAGTATGTTTAGCAACATCCCTGGCCTCTGCCCGCTAGAAGCAAATATCACCTCTTCGCTCAGGGTGACAACCAGAACTTTCTCTAGACATCAACAAATGTTTCTAGGTGCCAAAATGGGCCCTGGCTGAAAACCACTGGACTAGTCAATGATGAGTTCTAGGATGTGGGCTTGAGTAACCCAGAAAGGGAACACGGAGAGAGGAGCATATTTCAGTGGTGAGGAAAGCAGTGATTCACATACAGTTTTGGACATGTTGATTTTGAATTAATTGTAGAAAAGACAGTAGTAAGCAATTATAATAGTATGGGCTCTGAAGATCTGGCCTGGTGATAGCTTTAGAGCCTCTGGCATACAGATGATGATCAGTGGGAATTAATAAAGAGAGAAGGGAACTGGGCTTAGGGTAGAAAGAACATGGAAGGTTCTCAACATTTAAGAAAGGAGAAAAATTTATCAAAGGAACTCAGAAGAAGTTATTAGAGAGGCGGGGGGAAAACCAGAAGAGGGAGATATCATGGAGATCAAGGTAAGGGACTTAGAAGTAGCTGAAGCCTCTTATTGTGTCACATACTGCTAGAAGTCAATTACAGTAAGTACTGAGGAGTATTCACTGGAGCTGGTGGCAAGGAAACTCTTAATCATCTTGGGAACAGCCATTTCAATTGCGTATTGGGGTAGGAAGCCAGACTGAAGTTGGTTAAGTGGTCCCTGGGAGGTCAAGAAGTAAAAGCAGAGTATGAGCTATTCTTTAGGAAGATTTGCTGACAAAATTTTCTATTCTGTAGCTAGAGAATTAAGTGGGGCTGAGGGAAGATTTGTTAATTTTAATTTTTAAAATTAAACTTGTAATTTTGACATAATGGTAGATTTGTATGCAGTTTTAAGAAATAATACTGAGAGATCCATGTACCCTCTACTTAATTTCTCCCAATGGTAACAACTTTCAAAACCATAGTATAAATATCACAACCAGAATATTGACACTAATACAATCCACCAGTCTTATTCGAAATTTCCCAAATTTACTTGTACTTGTGTGTGTGTGTGTATACTCTAGTTCTATGTAGTTTCATCATGTGTAAAATTGTGTATCCACCACCAGTCAAGATACAAAACAATTCCCTCACATTGCCCCTTGTAACCACATCTGCTTCCCTCCCACCCTCCAACTTCAACCTTAACCCCTAGCAAATGCTATTCTGTTTTCTACTCCTATAATTTTATCATTTAAAATGTTATATAAATGGAATAATACAATACACAGCCTTATGGAATGGGCTTTTTACACTTAGCAAAATTCCCTGGAGATTCATCAAGTTACTGTGTGTATCAATAGTTCATTCCTTTTTATTAATGAATAAGAGTCATGGTACAGATGTATTATAGTTTGTGAAAACATTCAGCCACTGAAGGACATCCAGGTTGTTTCCAGTTGCTATAAACACTAGCTCACAGGGTTTTGTGTTTCCACATGTTTTCACTTATCTGGAGTAAATGCCCAAGAGTGCAATTTCTGGGTCATACAGTATTTGCACTTTCAGTTTTATGAGAAACTGCCAAAATGTTTTCTAGAGTGGCTGTACCATTTTACATTCTCACTAGCAATGTAGGAGTGATTCAGTTTCTCTGTATCTTCATCAGGATTTGATGTATTTTTTTTTTTTTAATTTTAGTCATTCTGATAGATATGTAGTAACATTATATTGTGGTTTTTATTTGCATTTTTCTAATGACTAATGATGTTGAACGGATCTGCCATCTTCAGTGAAATATTTGTGTATGTCTTTCTCCCATTTGCTAATTGGATTCTCTGGGTTGTTTTAACTGTTGACTTTTGAGAGTTCTGTATTCTATATACTTGACCTTGAGGGTTCTGTATTCTATATACTTGTTGGATATGTAGTTTGCAAATATTTGACCTCGGCAGTCTATAGCTTTTCTTTTCATAGGTTCTCTGACAGAGTGAAAGTTTTAATTTCAATGAGGTTCAGTTTATTAATTTTTTTCTTTTATGAATCAAGATTTTGTTTTCGTTGTCGTTGTTTTAGAGAGAGTGACTTGCTCCGTCCCCAGGCTTGACTGCGGTGGCATGATCAGAGCTCACTGCAGACTCAAATTCCAAAATCCTGGGCTCAAGTGATCCTCCTGCCTCAGCCTCCTGAGTAGCTGGTTCTGCAGGCATGTGCCATCACACCTGGCTAATTTTTTGTTTGTTTTTATAGAGACAGGGTCTCACTCTGTTGCCCAGGCTGTTCTCAAACTCCCGGGCTCAAGCGATGCTCGTGTCTTGGCCTCCCAAAGTGCTAGGATCACAGGCATGAGCCACCATGCCCAGCCTGGACCATGCTTTTGCCATCAATTCTAATAATTCTTCACCCTAGCCCTAGATCCATTTTATCCTGTATACTTTCTAAAAGTTTTTATAGTTTTATGTTTTACACTTAAGTCCATGACTCATTTAGAGTTAATTTTTGTATAATATATGAAGTTTAGGTCAAAGCTTTTTAGAAAGACCTATGAATGTCCAATTGCTTTAGCACAGTTTATTAAAAAGTCTCTTTAATTTTTTTAAGATGTAAAAGATTTGAGGACATATCAAGGCTGATGGAACCCAGCTATTGCAAAAGTGTGAGGTCAAAGACACAGAAATATAGGAGTAATAGTGGCACAGGTCCTTGAGAAGGTGAGAGGGAATGAGGTCCACTGTCAATACTTTAGGTATAATGTGTGACAAGTGCAAAGAAGAGGAAGAATTTCATTGTCACATTTTCGTCTTGTCAGAATCATTTGGGATTATGTGGATTATAGTCAGAACTGCAATTTTGAGAAACTCACAATATATTTGATTCATCTTTCCTCTCGAATTTCCTACTATGGAATCATGCCAATCTTTTACTCAAATCTCATTAAGGGTCAATAAATTCAATCCCATGGTGATTAATTTAGTATGTACTTCACGTTCAAAATGTAGTAAGTGACATGGGGGAGTTGCCACATAATACATGATTCTGTTTTTGAGGTGTTTATAAACAAGTTGAGAAAGCTGAAAACAGTTAAAGAAGTAAAAGAAAATGTATAAATATGTTGAAGTGCTGAAGACAGGTCCCCGGTTCCTTATCCAAAACATTTAGATCCAGACGACCTTCAGGACTGAGAATTTTTTCTCATTTTAGAAAGGTAACATGGTTTCAAAACTGTATAATATGAATCAATACCAGTGGGACAGGGCCACAGCTCCCAATAACCAAACTTTACATTTGTTAAAATATATATAAAATCAAATCTATATATAATAAATGAAGACTGTAAATACAATAGATTTGTTGCCAAATTAATTTGAACTGAAGGGAAAAACAAAAATTTCTGCTTTTACAAAATGTTTGGGTTTCAGAATTGTGAGAAGGCATCGTGGACTTGTTTCATGGGTATTAACTGATAAAGGGAAAGGAAAGGAGTATTTACAGCACAGGTAGAAACTTCCCATTTGTTTTCAGCCATAGAATCTGAGACTCAAAACAAGTAGTAATTCAGCATCATCTGGAAACTTGTAGGAATTGCAAATATCAGGGCCTACCCCAGACCTACTTGAATCAAAAATCTATGCGTTGGGTCCCAGTAACCTGTGTTTTAACAGGGAATTCTGATGCACACTAAAAAATTTTTATTGTGTATATATAAGGTGTACAGCATAATGCTTTGTCATATATATGCCTAGTGAGATAGTTACTACAGTAAAGCAAATTTGCATATCCATCCTCTTGCATAACTACCCCTTTTCTGCTGAGAACCACTTACATAACAAGTAGGTGACAGAGAACCAGGATTCAAACTCAGGTGTTTCTGACTCAGAACTGAATGGTTTTATTTTTAATGCTGTTTCCCTTGTTCTCAAAGTAGAATGAAGCAAGAGATATATGTAAACTCAGATGATAATGGTGACTTTAAAGAAGGTGTATTGAAATACACTTCACTTTAATCCAATAGATAAGAACAAAAGAATTTTGTCATATGCACTCCTAGAAAATGAATCTGTCTCTTAATTATATATACTTCACTTTAATAGATAAGAACAAAAGAATTTTTATAATATACACCCCTAGAAAATTAGTCTCTCTTAATTATGTCAGGAAAAAAATATGCATGAAAAGTCCCTGTTTTATTTCCTCCATGTTAACATCTTGAAGATGGTACAATTTAGTTTTCTATTTCTAAAAGATTAAGGTAGTAATTTAGCTTAATTGTGAATTAAGAGTTAGAAGCTGTGGAAGGGAAAGAGGTTCTCAAATATTCCTCAGATGGTTATTGATCTATTATTTGGTATCTTTGATTTGTATCAAAGATATGTATTTTCCTGATAAGCTGATGTGCCTTGCTTTCTAATTTCAGCATAATTCTTAGTGTACACGTTGACAAATTTAAGAAAAAATCCAACTGAAAACCATTACAATATCCTTTTGCCAGTAAATAGTGGTTATTTGTGTGGTTCTAGTTCTACTGGGAAAGCAAGAATCCATATCAGTTAGGACTCTGCAGGTTTGAACTTAAAGGGTAAGTAAAGACCCAGAGGAGAGGGGAAAATTGAGGACATTGATCAGTTTGCTCCTTATTCACTGTCAAACAGGATGACTTAGTTCTGAATGTGAGCAGGTAGACATTAATATGGATGTGCTTAGAATGAGATGTAGCAAAATACAAACCTAATAGTCCCTTGGGACATGTCCCAATAACTCAGTGTCATATTGATATTCTTTGAAAAGGAATACTGTGTTGGAAAATAAATCACTGTAGAAATAAAATGGCAAGAAATGGTATCAGACTCATACCGCCTTTGAATTCCCTTTTTACCATGGTGAGTTAAAACTTTGTTCAAAGGGATGAAATGAGTATAATCCAGTATCTTCTAATGGCAATTAATCATATCAGTTTAGGGCAGCTGTTGCAGTTATCTCTTGCTGCATAACAAATCACCTCAACACTTAGTGCTTTAAAACAATAACAACAATAATTATGCTCACAAATCTGCAATTTGGTCAGGGCTCAGTGGAACAGCATGTCAACTCTACTCAGTGACTGTCGAGACCGCTTGAAGGCTATGAGCCAGAATTATCTGAAGGCGTGAACACTCACAGTTCTGGCTGTTGCGTCGGTTTTTTTGTTTTTGTTTTTTGACACAGGGTTTCGCTCTGTTGCCCAGGCTATAGTGCAGTGTTGCAATCATGGCTCGCTGCAAACTCCGCCTCCCAGGCTCCAGTGATTCTCCAGCCTGAGCCTACCGAGTAGCTGGGATCACAGGTGTGTGCCACCACGCCCAGCTAATCTTCTGTATTTTTTTTTGTAGAGACAGGGTTTCCTCATCTTTCCCAGGCTTACCTTGGCCTCCCAAAGTGCTGGGACTACAGGTGTGAGCCACCACACCTGGCTTGGATCAGATATTAGTTGGCATTTTCAGCTGAAACATGTACATGTGATTTCTTCCTGTGACCTGGGCTTACTCACAAAATCATGATTGGGTTCTAAGGGTGAGTATCCACAGGGAGGGAGAGAGAGCCAGGTAGAAGCTGCATCACCTTTTATAACCTAGATTTGGAAGTCATGCAGTATCTGTTCTATACATTGAAGCTGTCATTTAAAGTCTTGCCCAGGTTAAAAGGGAGGGGGAAATAGAGCACACTTCATGATAGGGCAGTGACAAGTTTCTGAGAAGGGCAAATGGGGCTATAGTTGGAAAATACAGTCAGCCACAGGACCTTAAGAATTTTTAAATTGTTTTTGACTTTTTATTTTGATTTATTTCAAAATAAGAATTTTGAATTAAAAAATTCTAAATATTTTGAAATAATTTTACAGTTGAGTTGCAAAAATTGTACAGTTTCCCTATCCAGTTTTCCTTTATGTTACATCATACATAACAACAGTATGACAGTTATAAAAACTGAACAATTAACCTTGGTACAGTACTATTAACCAAGTTACAGAACTTACATAGATTTCACCAGTTTTGCTCCCTAATATTCTTATTCTGTTTCAAGATTGAATTCAGGAGTGCATATTACATTTAGTCATGTTGCCTCAGTCTCCTCCAATCTGTGACACGTCCTCTGTGTTTCCTTGCCTTTCATGTTCTTGACACTTTTGAAGACTGCTGGTCAGTTATTTTGTAGAATGTCCCTGCATTGGGTTGTCAGATGTTTTTCCATGATTGCATATGGCTTATGCATTTTCAGGAAGGATACCACAGAGGTGAGGTGCCCTTTCATATCAAGGGGTCACGATGTTGACATGTGTTGTTGATGATGTTCATCTCAATCACTTGGTTAATCTGCCAAGTGGTGTCTACCACATTCTTGACTATGACTTTACTATTTTTCTCCTTGTAAATGCTAAATATTTTGGAGTGATACTTTTGAGACTAAACAAATACCTCAGAAAGTTTCATTTAAACTTTTGCAAACAAATTTTAGCATCTATTGGTGGATCTTGCTTGCAGCAATTACTACTGTGAGGTTCTAGTGATCTTCTGTTTTCCTCATTCCTTCTGTATTAGTTAATTAGAGTTCTTCTCTAAGGGAGAGCTGTCCCTCCACCCCGTTTGTTTATTTATTCAGTTATTTATTTATATCAGCATAGACTCATAGATATTTATTTCTTTTTAGGTTTATAATTTAATACTATCAGTTAAAAATTTTTGTTGCCCAAGTTATTTCAACTTTGGTCATTGGAAACTCTTCCAGATTGGCTCCTACACCCTTTAAACAGGCCCCTATTCTTTGTTTAAAATTTTTTTTGACCACTTCTTTACTTTCTGGCACCAAAACATG
This sequence comes from Ateles fusciceps, assembly GCA_036589455.1. Taxonomy (NCBI): domain Eukaryota; kingdom Metazoa; phylum Chordata; class Mammalia; order Primates; family Atelidae; genus Ateles; species Ateles fusciceps. The sequence continues at coordinate 327,367 of JAZHEH010002529.1, read as the reverse complement.
CTCTGGATTCATCTTGTATTTTCCCTGGTTCCTTTTATTGAAAAATGGTACTTAGAAACCAAGATTTGAGTGCTTATATATAAGCATTGTTACTAAGCTATCATACCTAAACCCACATCTATGTTTATATCTATGTGTATTTATCTGCATATATATGTATGTTAAAAATCATGTGTCCTTACTGAGACCTCTGACTCTAATGCAGCACCACTTTCTGTATTTGTAACTTCCTCCTCTGAAGGTGAAAACCCAGCTCTGATTATCTACAATATATTTACTTACTTTGCTCCTGGAATACAAATAATTTTAGAATTGTTAAACCACAACCCTGTGAGAAACAAATTTACCACTGTGCTTTTTGCCTTTAGTCTTAATAGTACCTAGTCAAAACGTTGCTTTCCAAAGTGATTTAGGTCAGTTCCTTTTTTCCTCACCACCTTCAGGATGGTTACATGATTCATTTATAATATAGTTAGATTTGACCCAGGCTGCATTCCTTCTTTTCTCCCACATCCTTGCTGATTTAACAAATTACATACATTAAAATTTACTCTTTATGGTATACAGTTCTATTGATTGTGACAAATTCGTAGAGTTGTGTATCCACCACCAAAGTCCCTTACAAAACAGTCTCATCACTACAGAAATTCCCTTTACTGCCCCTTCATAGTCACCCCTACCCCATGCCTCAATCCTTGGTAACCACTGCTCCTGTTTTCCATCCCTATAGTTTTTGTCTTTTCCAGAGTATGGAATTCCATTTGTCTTTTCCAGACAAATGGAATCACGTAAAATGTAGCCTTTTGGGTCTGGCTTCTGTTATTCAGCAAAATGCACTTAAGATTCCTCCACGTTTTTACACAAATCAATATTTCGTTCATTTTTATTGCTGGTTATAGTCCATTGTATGCATGTACCACAGTTTGTTTATCTGTTCTTCAGTTGAAAGACAGTTGTTTCCAGTTTTGGCCATTAGGCATAAATCTGCCATAAACATTCATGTACAGACTTTTGTATGAACATCAGTTTTTGTTTCAAGTAGATATCAACGAGTATGATTACTGGCACATATGGAAGGTATGTGTTTAACTTCATTGGAAGCTTGTCAAACTCATTTCCAAAGTGGCTGTACCAGTTTCCATTCCCACTAACAACATATGAGAGTTCTGATCTTTCTGTGTCCTTGTCACTGTCATTTGGTTGCGCTGCAATTTCATATCAAGGGGTCCAGGATGCTGATATGTGTTGTTGATGATGTTCATCTCGATCACTTGGTTAATCTGCCAAGTGGTGTCTACCACATTCTTGACTATGACTTTACTATTTTTCTCCTCGTAATTGCTAAATATTTTGGAGCGATACTTTTGAGACTAAACAAATATCTCAGAAAGTTTCAATTAAACTTTTGCAAACAAATTTTAGCATCTATTGGTGGATCTATTGGTTCTACATGGGGTTCAGAAAAAGTCATAAATTTGAAGTCAGTTTGGTTATTTTTTCATCATAAGAATGGAAGGAATGCTCTTTTTAACTCTCTACATCACAAGTAGAAGCCAGAAGTAGAAAAACTTTGATTTTGAGTTTAAGGAGGTAACACAAGATTAACTGGAAATTAAGGTCAAAAGGATATATTTACATTATTCTGGGATAAACAGAGCTACATTGCAGAGAAACACAATATATAGGGAGATTTATGCAGATAAACACATCGCTTTCTTTGAGTAGTCTCCTTTAATTTTTTTCATGCCAAGTGACTAGCTCTCTTCTGGATGTTCCCAGAGAACTTTGCCTATAATTTGCTATGCTGATATTACCCTACTTTGTCATTATTAGTTACTTACAGGTTATATATTTGAATTCTTATGAGATCAGAGAGATTATGTAAATAGATCAATCTTGCCAAACATAACACAGTGGGAAGGGTGGAGTTGGTGCATTCTATGCTCTACTTTAAGGTAGTTAAAAAATTCATATGTATATGTGAAATGGAGCTTATGGTCCCTGATTTGATCTGTGTGGTGTTTGGCTATAGATTCTGTAAGCAGTGGTCAGCATAGTGCCAGCAGCAACACCTAGCAGGTGTTTGACATTTATTGAGTGAATGACTGAATGTCACAGAATCTGGCAGGACATCCAAAGCAATAACAATTAGATCAAAACAGATTGTTTTCTTTTCTTATAATGTTTGGGAATGCCAATGGCTTTTATAGATCTTATGGAACTCTTGTCACATCACAGGTTTTGACAGTTTCTATGTCCACATGTCATGAGGGACTACAATTAAAATAAAAATAAAATAATTGAAAAAATGAAGGACAAACCTCAATTTCCTAAAGTAGCACATGGACTACTTTTACATCAGATATCAGTTGTTGAGTCAAATGATGACATAGGAAGATTTACTTTTTTTTTTTTTTTTTGCCATGGAATATACCTAGTTTGGTTTGGTGAATGGCAGAGAGAAATTTCTTTAAGATTGAAAATTACCTAAGCACCATTCATTTCCATCTGCATTATCTCACAAATTCTTGTAGGCTATGGGACTATTTAATGGGAGATATTGCAGATAATTGAAAGAGGTAGAATGGCTGTTTTAAGCTGCCATTCATTTCTAAAAGGTGATTTGGAATTTTAGATTAAGATCAATACTTTGACGTACATGCAGAAATGACAAGGTAGAATCTAAGAACTGCCCTGGAGTCTAAACTGGGTAAGTGTTTTAAGAATACTGAAGAAACAGCAAGGTATTTCTTTTTGCTTCTCAGTTGTCATTTTATCTCTAAAGGATTGAGGAACTTTTCTTGAGGTAGAATGGGAGGAAAAGGAAAATTATAGGTTAGGAGATGAAAAAGCCTTTTGGGCAGAGGAAAGGTTGTGGTAATGGAGCCAGCAGATCTCAAGATGGGAAGGATACATGTATACAGAAGAAAACTCAGCTCTAACAAAGAATTCCCAGGGGCAGGTAAGACAGAAGAATAAATTAGGTACAAAGCACAGGAATCCCTGAAAAATTGTAATGTGAATGTAACCAGCTGTTTTTCTGAGCTAGACATTCCATATCCACTTAGCTTATGATCACCCATAATCGACATGACATTGGGCAAGTTTACATTAGGCAGACAACACTGTGTGTTTTCTATCTCTGTTACTGATACTTAAAAAAATATAAGGGCTTCTTGTTTATGCTTCTGTTTACCCTACTGTCAGTACTTCTTTTCTCTGGCTTACTTCTTAACATCCAAAAAAACCCAAAACAAAACAAAACAAAACTGGTCTGCAGTAATATTTATCTGACTCAGTTTCAACCGAGAGTTTCAAATACCACACATCCATACCACCAAAGCATTCTTTGGTAATTCGTGATGTAATTAATATATCTCTATGCCAAGTTAATTTGAAATCTTACTTCAATTTTTCCTTCATGTGATTAGGCACTTAAGAATTAGGTTTCACAGGCCAATTTACATTAATAATGAATAACCTGATTTACCCTTTCCATATTGGCCTTTCCCTCCTTTGTGTAAAGAAATGTAATATACATGCAGCCTGCATTGCAAGTCCTTTACCTTTTCTAGCACTTACAAATATTAATACTGAAATACTAAAGAGTTCTGGCTTTCATGGGTACATTGCTGCCACATCTTATCAGTTCACAAAGGAAGAAATATGAATTTCATGTGGAAAGGCAGGGTTTGGGAGGATGCTATTTATAAATGACAATGGCTGAAAAGCTAATGTGTTGATCAGACTTCTACAGCTTTGAAAAATAATGGAGGCACTCTCTCTCTGCATGGTTGTCACTGTGTAGTCCAGGACATAAATCCACAGCATTTAAGATGACAAGACCTTGTATTTACATAGAGACTTCTCCAAGGAATTCACATCACTCCTTAGGAATGGCTCCATTAATTCTTATAGCATAGGGAACTGGAGTGGGAAGATATATCTTCATGGCCAGTTGTCATAAATGAAGAAACCATGCCTGTGGTAGATTTGTAACTTTCCTCAAGGTCACTCTAGCCAAACTGAATTACCAGAAGTGTGCAAATCCAGAGTAGTATCAATTTCCCATGTTGCAGGAGGAATGTATGAGTCACATGGGGTTGGTGAGGAACATGGCTTTTCAGAAAATGCCTTCTATCATTTTTACTCCTCTATGTCATCTGTGACTGAGAGATATTATCTATGGTTAGCTTTTCCCAAACCACAATCTTCTGAACGCCAGGCTTTGCAACACACCAATAGGTCTTCACAAAGAAAAAAGCCTCCCATGGCCAAATAAGTTTGAGAACTGCTTTGTGCTGTAACCACTCCTCGGTGATTCATAATTCCTATTAGTGCAGCAAAGCTCTGAAAAGCTCTGTAGTGAAGAAGATTACTTAAGTTTGCTTAATACACAGTCCCCCCGACTTATTTGACCATGGAAGTAAAGTTTTTGTTTTTTTTATACAGCACCTTTTAATGATTTATAGAATTGCTTTTCAATGTATCACATTGTGGGGAAATAAATTTCTTCAATAAAAGCTCTGGGGGAGGGAATGCTGCTCTAAATTACTTTTTGTTTTTTGATATTGCTGGCCCCCACCCTCTGTATTGAGGCCTCATTCACGGATCACTTGGGTGGTGTCTGAGCCTTTGAGATGCAGTAGATCTCTCAGTGTTGAAAGCTAAGGTTCTATGGGAGGAATGAAATGGTGTTGGAAAACGACCCAGGAGCAATGCCATAGCCTTGTGCACCAATCTCCTTCCCATTCCTGCCTAGTTCTAGTTTATTACACACCCTGATAAGGGGACATTTGCTTAGAATGATGACACAGTGTGCTGTTTGCTGGACACTGAGGGAATGAACAATCACAGATCAAGTAGCAGATCTGGTACAGACCAAGCACCAAGGAGGAGTCAAGACAAGTGGGACAAAAAACTAACAGGAGTTCAGCACTGTGGCGCAGAGTAGAGTATGACTCTGGAAATTCGAAGGGACTACAGAAAATGGGGAGACAAGAATATGTCATTTAGACAGAGCAATAAGAATTTTATGTAGACCAAACCTCAATAGACTGTCACTGGGCATCCCAGGTAAGGTTTGGGCAAGCGCAACATTCAGGAGTAAAATCCCACCAAGAGATTTCATTCAGGTTACTTTTACATTGGTTAGGCATATCAGCAATGGCATGTTTTAGTCATTGTCCTACAGGCTGTGATAAAAATGCTGCTTTGAGAGTTGCTAACTAAAAAGCATTTGGGAAACAGGTGTCCGAGATAGAGACCAGTAGCCAGCAGAAACTTATTTTTATAGGAAAAAAACACTAGGTTGAAATGATCAGCTGTTTTAATAAAAAAGATAGGGTGAGAATGCATAGATGCTGGGTCATGTTCAGATGCTGATTAATCCTTCCCCTCCTTCCTTCTAGCCAATCAATGCTGTCCTCTCTCTCCAAACATATAGATCTTATCTCTACCTTGCTCCAGCGAGGCAGGAGCTCTATTCTGCAAATGCCATTTTAAATCTTTTAGAATTAGATAAGAACGGGAACAACTGGAGGATAGTATTGTAAAGTGACAGGAGGTGGAGCGGGGGGGACTAAGAGGGTAAATTGGGGCCAGTTATGAGGTAGGTTTTTAACTTTCTCAAGGTCACTCTGGCCAAACTGAATTACCAGAAGTGTGGAAACACAGAGTAATCAATTTCCCATGTGGGGAAGAACTAAGAGGAGGACTTTGGCTCTCATTAGAGAGTTATAGACCATGTCATGAGTTTTTGTTGCCTGGAATTTGTTTGGATGTTTTCCGTGGGGTTTCTGTTTTTTTGTGTGTGTCTGGAAATGAGGATTTTGCTGTCTGGAAATGAGGGGCCAACAAAGTTTTAAAGTTGGGTTGTGGCATTATTCAATGTTACCAATCTGCTCAGGTATTTAACCACTTTTGCATTGCCCTCACCCTATCACTCCTACCAAATAAAGGACGCTCTGCTCTGGGAAATAGTCTGAATCATACAGAGAATGAAGTAAATGAGATACATAATTATATTTAGTGAGTCTTAGGTTATGTTTAAACATGATAAGTAAATGGGATTACCATATGTATTTTCTTTATGATAGTAATAACCAAGAAGTAGGTTATTATTATTATAATCAATTACGATGCACAAGTATAATAAGAAAATGCAGATAATTTAACATTAGGCCAGCCAGAAAATGTGTTGGGTTTACTTAAGAGTAGGTTTTCTTAAGGGCAGAGAGACCATTCTCTTCTAGGCTGGTAGCCCCAAAGATAGATTGGGCTGTCTGATGGCCTTCAATTCCACACATATACTATATATGGGTGTGTAAGTCCAACACTCTAAGAAGTAGATGTCAAGACAGGATTAAATGTGCATGGCTTTTGGAGCTGAGAAAGGCTAGAGAGCCATTAGGCCACAATGCAAGTGTGACCTAAGTGAAGGGGAGGACAAGAGATTTGGTGAAAGCATTTTAGACTGGTGTGCAGTAAAAAAAAAAAAAAAAAGGTTTGACAAGGTTGTCAGGAGGTCCCCATCAACCTTGGCCATGCAGAGGTATTCCATGTCTCTTAGGAATGGGACTACCTTACTTAGTACCCATACTGGGCTCAGTCATTGGTTGGGAGCAGCCTGTGGGAGGTGTGCCCTGCACAAATGCAGTAATGAATTTCAAAGTCCAGCAGCTGGGGGCCAGGTTCCTAGTAGCTGGAAGTCTGAAAGGTACATTCTATTGGCTGCAATAATGTATATGATTCCAGATTCCTCTGAGACTGTACTTCTGCTTCTTGCATTCAGAGGGAGAGTTTCACAAAGAGAGGAGAGACTTTTGTTTAGAAATGGGAGTATGAGGGTAATTCAGAGATGGTTATTTTGGTAACAACTGAACACACCACTTGACTGCTTAAGTAGATGAGGCTGATTTGCAGCTCGTTTTAATATATTTTGAAAACTCCATGGCATCTAATGTTTTTTTCTTAAAAAGAAAAGTGATTTTACAGAGAGGGAAAAGGTAAAATATTGTTTTCAATTTCTAGGAGAAGTTGTCAGATTCAGGAGGTTTTTGACACTTCATTATAGGTAGAAGCACTTTGTGTAGTCTCTTTACATTTTACACTCAAGATAACTTTTGGACTGATACAATTGTTCTAAAATAATGCTGTCATCAAATGCGAGGCAAAAACAATTAGACATAAGACACTTTTGTTTGAAATCAGTATGACTGCATAAAATGTATTAATAAAACACAGTGAATAATCTTGATCTTTTGATAAATTGCCCTCTCTGGAGAGCACGGGCAGCTCTTGTAGCATCTATTGAGAAAACAAAGAAATCCTGTCAAGATGACATCTGCTTCTTCTGTGGAACATGTTAGGAGTCATGAGGTTTTGAATATGACGCAGTTAGCAGCATCGTGTACTTAATCAGCTGGCAAGAATGAATGTCTGTCTTCCTTTTGGGGCCTCCGTGGATTCTAGAATGCTGCTTGCATTTGGCTTACCTGAAAATCAGCAAGGCACTTAGCTTAAAGAAGCTGATTAAAAGTGCTATCCCCAACCTGGCATGTCTAAGGGCACTGCTGGCTGTGTGCCAATTAACTGTGGTAAGATGGGGCTGGGGTGGTGTATGAGTTATCTATGGCCACAATAATGTGTGTAAAAAATAACCACAGCATCAAACAACAAAACAGCCAACAACATATCAGCAAACAACAAAAAGTGAGTATTTGGCTCACAAATCTGGGGGGTTGCCTGGGATAGCTGATCTGGGCTGGGTTCAGCTGGGGCAATTTGGTTTTGTTCCATGTGTTTTTCATCTTCCTCCTGGGATCAGTGGGATAATTTAGGTATGTTCTTCTCATTTGCCATCTTGTGACGGCAAGGACACAAGAGAGAAAGCAGAAACACAAGTTCTTTTACGGCCAAAGCTTGGAACTGACATACTGTGACTTTTGCATTTCATTGGCCAAAGCAAGTCATATGGCCAAAATGACAGTCAAGAGGCAGAGAAGTATATTCTGCCCATAAAGAGGCCACGGCAAGGGTGTGGATGCAGAGAATTGTGAGGAATTGAGGCAAAATAGGCAGTTTACCAGAGGGAGAGAACGAGACCTGTCCACTTTGATCTTTTGTTTAATCCAGATTACCTAGGAAAACTGGGTGACTCAGCCCCAAGCAGGGTACATGTTCTTGACTTTCCTTCTGTGGTAGAAGTTATTAGCCATTCACTAAAATCCATAGCCACTTCTTGGGAACACAGCTCTGCTGCCTTTCATGTGAGGTCATGTGACTGAGTTATAGCCAACGGAATTTGAATGAAAATTTTATGTCTGGCCAATAAACTCTCCTATTCAAGTGTCTCTCTAGCTTTTCTCTTCCAGCTAACAAAGATGATGCTACCACAGGTTATCATCTTGGAGCTATATGTTGAAAGCGGCAGAGATGTTGTCAACCTAGTTTCCCAAATGATTGTCTGGAATAGAGCAACTCCATCTCATTCTGCTCTAAGCCTGTACTTACGTTGGACTGTTATATGATGAGAGAAATGAACTTCCACTGTGTTGAACCATTATAGTTTTGGATCATTTGTTATAACAGCTTGCTTAGACTGCCGTAACTAATACATCTGTCATATCTCCATCTTGCTCCTGCCTCCTGTACCTGTTTACTCCTGACCTCTGGCTCACCTCTTCTCAGCTTTAGATTTGACTTTTCAATATGATAATAAAGTAGTGTCTTCCTTTCGGACTCTTACTGCTTCTTCCTGGACATCATCTTTTTATTTAGAGTCTGTGGCTCTAGTTGCTCTGGGATGCTCTTAAAAACTACCATTCCATCCAGAAAGATGCCAGCTCCCAAGATCCTATCTCTGAATTATCTAGTATCGTTTATCCCTGCTGCTTGTCCTTCACAACAGGGGGATTGGACATTTTGTCCCCAAACTAAACATCTGTCATCAGGACCATACTGGTGTGGAAAGAGCATATAGGATTTAAGGTAGAACATGCCTGAGTTTGAATCATGGCCCTTGTACTTACCAGTGATGTGATTTTGAGCTTAATGTTTAGTTTCTTGGGGCCTCCATGTCTTCTTTTAGAAATGGAAGTAATAATATCTACCTTATAAAGTTGGTCTTAAGGATCAAATGAGACAATGAATTTATTATTTTAGCACACAGTACCCAATAAATAACATAAATTTTAGTACCATCTTTATAATTATTATTACTATATGTCATAGATTGTCCTGAATTTTCAGTCCTTTTTTCTTTAAGACAGAGTCTTGCTCTGTCACCCAGGCTGGAGTACAGTGGCATGAACTCAGCTCACTGCAATCTCTGCCTCCTGGGTTCAAGCGATCTCCAGCCTCAGCCTCCTGAGTAGCTGGGATTACAGGTGTGCGCTATCACACCTGGCTAATTTTTGTATTTTTAGTAGAGTGGGGTTTCACCATGTTGCCCAAGCTGTTCTTGAACTCCTGACCTCAAGTGATCCACCCGCCTCAGCCTCCCAGAGTATTGAGATTACAAGCATGAGCCACTGCACCTGGCCAATCCTTTTTGTAACTATGCTCTTTGCCATGTAACTTTGGAGTTCTTCTTCTGACTACCTCATTTTGAGTGGAGTATTTTCTCTGTCCTTTGACTTGGGCTTTGCCATGTAACTTTCTTTGGCCAAGCTGTGATGCAGGTACAGATTTTTAATCATTTCACATTGTATTCAAAAATTATCACACCACTTTTTATCCCATACATATATACAACTATAATTTGTCAATAATAAATAAATACAATGTGTTTTCTAAATGGGACCTATTCTTTTACACCTCTGTTATTTCCATTAGAAATACATATTATGGCCAGCCTTCCAATCCCAGGAGGAGGATGAGAGACATGTGGAGCAGAGCAGCTTTAGCCAGTGCAGCCTGAAGCAGAGCCATCACTTATAGCTTATAGATTTGTGAAATTTTTTTGAAAGCTGTCAAGGCTTGGGGTGATTTGTTATATAGTGTTATTGTGATCATATCTAACTTCTTACATTTGGAATAGTTAGAAGCCCATGTTAGAAATTTTGATAACCCTGAAAGAACCCAAGGTAACCTCATTTGTCTTGTCTTGGGCCTCCAGAGATATCTGGGGTCATGTCCGAGCTCGGTGGCACAGCTCCACAAGCAGAGTGCGTATGTAGAAGATGGGTAATTATGAAAACTGGAAATCATCCTTACATCCTCCCACTGTGCTAAGCAAACCACTGCAGTGTTTTATAGGTACTTGATAAATGACAAATTGCTTTAAGTTGGCTATGTTTCTACCATTTTTTAAAATGTATATCAGCAATTCTCAAACTAATTAGAATTACCACGAGTTGCTAAAAAATGTTGCTGCTTGGGTTCCACCCCTGATCTACAAAATCAGAATTTTAGGAGGCAGGTAAGAAATTGATGTGTTTAAAAAATTCTCCAAGTAAATGTAATGTAAAGACAAGGTTTAGAAAACTCATTTTTTTTCAGAGCACAATTTTCTTTTTCAATTTTGGTGAAATTCAAAAACATAAGTAACCATGGTTAAAGTGTATAATTAAGTGGTATTTAGTAGATTCACAATGTTGTGCAATTATCACCTTTATTTAGTCCGAAAACGTTTTCGCCACCCACAAAGAAGACCTTGTATCTGGTAAGCAGCCATTCTCCAATTCTCCCTATCCCCTGCACCTGTTTACTCCTGACCTCTGACTCATCTATGTTCAGCTTTACATTTGATTTTTCAATGTGATAATAAGGTAGTGTCTTCCTTTTGGATTCTATTGCTTTTCCCTGAACACTTCTTATTTAGAGCCTGTGGCTCTAGTTGCTCTGGAATGTCGTAAAAACTACCATTTCATCCAGAAGGATACTAGCCCCCAAGATTCTATCTCTGAATTATCATAGCTTACCCTGACAACCACTAATTTGATTTCTGTCTCTATGTATTAGCCTACTCTGGATATTTCATATAAATGGAATCATATAAAATGTGACCTTTTGTGTCTGGCTTCTCTCATTAAGCATAATGTTTTCCACGTTCATCTACATTGTAGCATGGGTCAGTGCTTCATTTCTTTTTATGGCTGAATAATATTTTCATTTTATGGATATACAACATTTTGTTTATCCATTCATTCAGTGATAGACATGGGTTGTTTCTACCTTTTGGCTAGCTGCTATGAATATTTGTATATAAGTACTTGTTTGAACACCTGTTTTCAATTCTTTTGGGTATGTTCCTAGGGGTGAGATTGCTGGGCCATATGATAATTCTTATGTTAAATTTTTTGAGGAATCACCAAACTATTTTTCATAGCAGATATACCATTTTACATTTTTACTAGCAAAGTATAAGGGTTCTGATTTCTCCACATCCTGGCCAACACTTGTTTCTTTTAAAAAATTATTATAACCATATGATAATTGTGAGAGTTTTAAAAAATACTCTGGATACTAGACCCTTATTAGCTAAGTGATATGCAAAATTCTTCCACCATTTTGTGGGTTGTCTTTTCACTTTCTTGATGGTGCTCTTTGATTCACAAAAGTTTAATTTTGATGAGGTCAAATGTATCTATTTTTTGTTGTTGTTGCTTGTGTTTTTGTTCATATCTAAGAATCTACTGTCATATTCAAGGCCATGAAGATTTACCCCTATGTTTTCTTTAAAGAGTTTTTATAGTTTTAGGTTTTATACTTAGGTTTTTGATCCATATTGAGTTGATTTTTGCAAATGGTATGAGATAAGGGTCCAACTTCATTCTTTTGCATATGGATATCCAGTTGGCCTAACATTCTTTGAGAATCACTGATTTTGATAAGAAATTCTCACAGTTGTCACTCAGGGAGATTCCAGTGTAAGGCTTTGTGGGTTTCTTGGTACTGAGTCCTTCATTGGGAGGAGGAGAATTTTCTGTTAAAAAGAGGGAGCAAAAACAGGGTCAAGTGGGGGAGAATGGGAATAAAATTGACCTGGAAGTTGGCCTCGTGAGAGATTATAACAGTCTAGGAACATTGCCAAAGGAATGCGATAATTTCTAACTTCTAGAATTTTTGTTATCAATGAATTCATAGGCATGTATAGATCTGTTAGGAAACCAGATGGCTGTTGAAAACTTGGCAAACAGTTAGCTATTATCCAGCTAATTAGATTGCTACTATATGCAGCAGAACCATTCTTAATTGGCTAAGGGTTTGAAAATAGGGATCAGTTTTGGGGAAGAGACCTACCCAGAGTGAGGCTAGGTAAGGCAAGGTATGGTAGATTTGATGATTCAAATAGCTACACCTCTTCATCCATTCATATATATAGGCCTTTTACAATGTGACTTCTGCAATGTGAGCTCCTTCCATCAAGAGGTAAAGCTAATTTCTCATAATTTGAATCTGGGCTGGCCTCATGATTCTCTTGGCCAATAGAGATGCAGCAGAAATGACTTTGTGCTATCTCCAAGCCTAGGCAACAAGATGTGTTGTTCAATTGTGCTTTTTCTGTCTTACAACCTTGACTACCTTCCATGAGAATAAGCCTTTGTTGGAGGATAAGAGACTTTCTGGAGGTGATCTGAGGCACCCCAGTCAACAACCAGTCAACCTCTGCAAGCAGAGACTATTAGCAACCCACAGCTAACCAACGTTCCATGAGACAGCCCATCTGAGACTAGAAGAATTGTCCAAATGAGCCCAGCCCAAGTTGGCAATCCTCAGAATTATGATATAAATAGTTTTTATTTTAAGCCGCAAGTTTTGGAGGTGATTTGTTAAACAGCAACAACTAACAATACATAGGGTATCAAGGTCCTATTAAATGAGCTATGGAGAAGGATGGAATTTCTCAGGTCCAAGGCTAGAGTAAGGCAAGCGGGGTGCCCAGGGGACATTTAAAGGAGGCACTCACTCTCAGGGTCATGCAAGTACAGGTTGGTACCTTCGTGTACCTGAGAGTGAGTGCCTTTTTAAGAGTGAGGTGCTCAGGCACAAAAGTTAAAGAATCACCACTTTCAGGTACTTTGGCCTTTTTCTTCTGTTCCAGAGTGGGCAGTGTTGAGAGTAAGGGCTACGGAAAGCAAGTAAGGCAGACTGGACCACAGAGAATAAGAGTGATGGCAGGGAAGCTGTGGATCAGGTTATAGGTGTTCTCAGTTATTGTTTTGAGTTGGGGTTGTTGGGGAAGATAAAAGATTATAGGTAAAACTGGTGGTCGAGGAAATCCCAGTTGCAACACAGGAACCCAGCTATTGTGTTTGGAACAATATATTCCAAACTTGTGTCTGTGTCAGGAACTAGAAGAGGCCTCATCCTGGGCTGCTAGATGACTCAGTTGAGCTATGGAGAGCAAGTAAGGACATGGAAAGGGAGCCAGTCTGTCATCAGCTCTGTACACACCCACTCCTTGGCCTATTGCTCCTTTGACTTGTTAGTCAGAGGACTTGTTTGACTTGTTAGTTAGAACAAGATGGTTAGAATTCAAGAAATAATGGGCCGACTTTTAGAAAAGAACTGCCTCGCAGAAGATACTTGAGATCAAACAATTTTTCATGATGAGCAGCAATAGATTCTTTGCTCCAATTACAGCTGCCACAATTTACACATTGCATTGAGTAGTGACAAGCAATTTCAGAAGTGACAAGGACAGGCCATGCCATGCTTGCAAAACCTGGGTCAGATTAACAAAGATAATTTCTAGACTCTCACATCATCACCATCTTTATCGTAATAAATAACAACAATGATGGCTTTTTAGAGTTGGGGGAGGGGAGCTGCCCAAACAGTGAAGTCGAAAAATAATAAGGGTATGTATTCGTTGGGCTTAGATGTGAACAGTTTTGAAGATACAATTTACATTGTAAACACTGAAGCTTCTCGGATAATAAAGGCATATTTGAGACAAGCTTTCAATTCTTAGCTTGTCAGTCTTTCTGGAATATCCTCACCTCTCTATAAATTGGAAAACATAAGTATTTCCAGACCTGGGTAGTTACTGAGACCAGAGAAAAGGCCATTTAGTAACCTCATGGTTCCATCTCCAGAAACCCTGCTTCTCACTAAGCAAAGGTGCACTCCCCTACTCTTCCATTCTCTTTGGTATTACCTTTATCCAGTCTGAGACTGTCCCGGCCCTCAGCTACCATTCCCCTTCTAGTTTACCTTTTAACATTTCCAAGTCTTCCTTTCTTTTAATCTAGTTAACCAATTACTCCCCTCTCCTCCCCCTCCTTGAAACTACAACTGTGTGGATGCTGTTCATTACAACCACTCCTCAGACACCTGGAACCTAGGGATGACCTGGCATTCTCCCAGAGTAGCCAGGCCATTGCTATTTTGCTCTCACTAGGAAAACATTCTTTCTATAGGGCTCACACAAACCAGTCATTCTTGAGATGTCTTTCTTTGCACTGTCATCTAAAGCTTCTTGGAGAGTCATTGAGGACCTTGACCTTGGTTCTTTCTCACCTTTTTCCATTCTATCCAAATGTGACCATTACACCAGATAATTTGAATGACGGGTGGGGATGGCAGAGCCTATTTCAAAGTCATCTCCCTTAGCTTGTGTGTCATTGGCATTTTTTGTCTCATACTTCAAATCTTCACAAATTTTAACTGGATAGAATTTGACTCATAGAACTTAAGGAAGCTTGGGCGGCCATCTTCTTTATAACTAAGTTCCTACCTATGCAAATACTTTCAGCACTCTGGAGAGAGGAATTTCATGCTTCTCTTCAACGTATTGCTACTGTGTTTAAATTAGTTGCTTTGATTGTAGTCTTCTGAAATTAGAGACCATGTCTTATCACTCTCTATTCTCCAATATGTCTCACCTTCTGCCTGGTACAGAGTAAATTTCTGTTGGTATATTGGTGCAATTTTTAAACTTAGATGAAATGGGAGATGGACAGGTAGTCAAACTATATTTTCCTTTTTTTAAAAAAAATACAAATTCTAATGTCCAGACTACTGCCATTGGCTTGGCCTTCACTCTCCATATAGGAGTATAAAGAATATGGAAAATATAGTTCATTTTTTTCTTACCCAATTTTGAGCTCAAAAGAATCTGATGACTGGTGGAAAGAAAAACCAATGGGAAACTGATGTATAATTTATTTGCTACCCGGTACCCACAGGAAACATCTGTTGTGATTTTACAAGCCTGCACAAATTCAAAACAAGATAAGTAAAGAAAATGTGTCTATTTAAAAAGCACATTAAGGAGAGAGATGTCTCCAGCTTTATTTGGCAATTGTATATAATCTCACAGGCAACGCAGCTATTTTATTCATTTAATTAAAAATGGAAACTGTATGATAATGAAAAAAGGAAGCTGTGGAAAAAGATGAACCACATTCCCTCAGTTCCCAACCTATTTCTTTTATTTTGTGTGCTTAAGTTTTCCTGGTAATTAAGATGTTTGAAACAATGGAACGAAAGTACAGAGTTAAGGGATGGCTGGTTAATTTCCTCATAAAGTTATGTCTTTTAAATCCCTTGCCAGTTACTCGGTAAGCAGAAAAAACTTAAACATCAATGTTAATTACCTTTATTAGTGCTGACAACTGTAGTTTCCTTTAATGATCAGTTTTGTTCTCTGCTCCATTTGCTGAACTAAGTTGTGAATTATTATTGGGTATGAGTGCTACTTTACCACAGATCGAAATACTTTTATTTTTATTTTATTTTTTGAGATGGAGTCTAGCTCTGTCTCCCAGACTGGAGTGCAGTGGCACTATCTCAGCTCACTGCAACCTCCACCTCCTGGGTTCAAGCGATTCTCCTGTCTCAGCCTCCTGAGGAGCTGGGATTACAGGCATGCACTACCATGCATGGCTAATATTTGTATTTTTAGTAGAGATGGGTTTCGTCATGTTGGCCAGGCTGATCTTGAACTCCTGACCTCAGGTGATCCTGCTGTCTTGGCCTCCCAAAGAGCTGGGATTATAGGCGTGAGCCACCGTGCCTAGCCAGATGGAACTACTTTGCAAACTGTTTTTCACAAGATGTGTCAACAAAATCCTCAATGTTCAGACGAGCTTCTCATGCCCAACTGTAAATACTATGTAAGAAATCCATCTGTCTGTTTGCCTATTTACTAATCATTGTGCCCATCATCAGTGTGTTTCAGCTAAAGGCAGTATATGATTCTGAATAAGATGCTGTATCGGGACTGTGACAGAGTTCCTGCTTGGTGCTGAGTCATTGTGAAACACTGGGCAAGTCACGTTATGTCTTTGGATTACATTTGGCCCATGTGTCAAATAAGAGAGTTGAATTACACGCCTCTCATCTTGAAATTTGAGTGTAATACAAGGCCAGCTAGGTTCAACCCTTAAATAAAAAACTCCCCTGGTCTAGTTAGGTGGGTATCAGGATGACATAATAAGACTCATCTCTGGTTTGATACTGTAAAGATCATAAAACAGTAATTAGTTTTATGTCTCCATCCAACCTCCCAACTCTAAACAGTACCAGAGTGAGGGTCAGATAAATTACTAATTACTACTCCTGGACCAGTTGTAAGAGACTTATCAGCCCTTGAATCACTGTGGAAGAGAATCACATGTCTGAACAGCAGCCTGTGTCTGGATATAATAATAACCAACCATTATATTTGTATAGTGCTTTAAGCTTTTCTAAGTATTTCACATGTTTTCTCATTTTACCCAGAATAGAATGAGGGTGATGATGAAGATGGTCTGGAAGTACATTTTCAAGGAACACGAGTTGAGGTTTTCAATCTTAGGCAAAATGAAGGGCTGCATTTTCCTCAGGGATGAGATTGCACTTATGTTGTTCTTCCTGAATTTCATTAGCTTCTCACTCCCAACTTGAAAGAAGACTGTTCAAGTTGAAAGGCAATGAAGACACTGAGAATGTGGCAGCAAATGCTGGATGTAAAGTTGAAAAAAATGGAAGGCTTCCCTTGGAATTGAAAAAAATAATGCTCTTGGCACGCTAATCATTGGGTTTGGGTATTGAAACAGCCTGCAGATTGTCAAAAGCAGGGAAATTGCATGAATCTGAAACTTAAGGCCAAAACTGCTTCAAAAAAAATGGATTCAAGGATGTGGCCAGGCTGCTGAGATGGATTGTACAAATTTAGCAGTGGTAACTTAATTCTTTTTTCCTACTGTTCTTCAATAACGAAACCTCCAAAACACTAAAAGACTATCAGGGCTCAAAACAGATGGAAAAAGCAGATACACCTTGAGTCTTCCTTCAGGCAGAGTTCCTGAACACCCTGGGAGATGGGTGAAGAGGGATGTATTTTGTGGATCACTGTGGATTTGTCCATCTCAAAACAGGGATCTGGCTTGCCTGACCAATGACAAGATTAATGATTTCACTTAAAAAACCTGGTTACATGATTTCTGCTATAAATATTACAAACAGAAAGTAAATATATAAGTATATACTTATGAATGTGTATACACACACACACACATATGTATATGTATATGTACATATTTTTTATCCCGTTAAAGAGGTGGTGATCTAGGTTTTGGATTCGATTTGTCTTGTTTTAATCTGTTTCTGTCAGGGTTGTTGGAACTTTGAAAAACCTTCTGGATATCCTTTGGCTATAGTAATATTTTAAAGGTCTTGAAAGTGAGCTCTAAGGCTCAGACTGTCTAGGGTCTTAAGAAGCACAGACCCTATTTAAAACTAGGCTAAAAATAAAGTAGAAGGAAGGAACCATTTCTTAATTGATTTGATGTGTGTGTGTATGTGGGGGGGGGGGTGTGCACCTCACAATGGAAACATCATCAAGCTACTTGGTTTTTGTTTGTTTTTGTGTTTGTGTTTTAAATCCTCTTTGAGAACCAAATGGGTTGACATACACATATTCACATATTTGGTTTTTATAATTTGTTGGTGGGGGGCAAGGTGAGGGCAGGGTCATTACTATTACTTGGGAATATTTGTTAAAAATGCAGATTCTTGACCGTACCGCAGACCTACTGAATCAGAAACAATGAGAGTAGAGCCCAGCAAGCTGTTTTATCAAGCCCTCCAGATAATTCTGATGCATGCTCCAGTTTAGGCACTGTAGCTGTTTGCTAATAGTTGTCTGAACAGGATAATCACCTGGAGATATTAACAAAAAATACTCATGTCTGATTCCCATCCTTGGGGATTCTAATTTGATTGGTTTGAGGGAGGAGCTCATCATTGAGAGTTTCAAAACTTCTCTATGTGATTTTAACATTCAGACAAGTTTGGGACCCACTAACTTCAACCTACTCTCTTATTAAGGGGCAATTTTCAAAAAAAGAAAATTTGCAGAATTTTCTTTCAGAAAGAAAAAGGAAAAAATGCAGATAGCATTGTCAGAAAAACAAAGCCAAATAGGAGTTTAGGGGAAAGATAGAAAAAGTGAGTTACACATACAAAATGTTTTCTGCTCTATTTGGAGGAATCTGAGTCAGTCTCTAGAACCTTTTCAAATGATGATGAATTTGCTAGGTAAGAACATTCTTCTCTGTGTGAGAAATCATCTTGCTTTTGTGGTTGTTACACTTCAAGTTTACGTCAGAAAGAGTTTCCCATGGGATTCTGAAGACAAATCATATAAAGAAATAGCATAAAATTTTGAAAAAAGTTACTTTGGAACACAAGAATATTGACCAAAAATGCTGCATTGCCCTTATCTTTGAGGCCTTAAAATGGCAAAGTTACATTTTAAGTTTGAATCTGTTTTATTTCATTGAATCTTATAGTTAAAAGGGACATTGGAGGCCACAGACACCATAGGAATACCCTCTTCTGTTTCTGTGAGTTGGTGGCCTTTACTGGAAATTTGCTGGGAAACTTACTGCATTACACTTGCACCAACCAACTGTTAGAAAGTTCTTAGATATTAAAAAGTTCAAAGTAAAATATTTCTGCTTATAAGTTCCACTCATTCATCTCAGTTCTGCCTTGGAGAAGCATTCCTAAGAAGCAGGTTGTTTAACCTTGTATGCCAGAACTTAAAATAAAATAAAATACAAATAAAAAAAAGAAGCAGTTCTTTAAAATCCTTTCCAGACTGAGGAAAGATACATAACTCAAAAGTCTGATGTAGGTTTTGAGTGTTATAATCATGTGGATGATAATTACTCATACCATTTTCTTCCTTGGTTTTGAACCAACTGGAATTGCCCATAGAGCTTAGATATCATGGCAAGATCAATGTTACTATGGATAAAGTTGGCGCTTCCACCTAAAACCATCGTCTAATTTCAACCACTTCCTTCTGAACTGGACTTTGTTACAGGGCAGAGCCATCATCCCTATGAGTTTATCTATCATGTCCTGTCATGGCAGACAGAACTTCTCACCAGCTTTAAAAGAAAGAGCCAGCGAAGTCAGGTCTACACAAGCCCAAGTCTCCTCATTCTCATCTCTTCTATTGCAGGGGGTGGGGGCAGGAGTGTGGGGCGTTGGAGGAAGGCAGTGGGTATGGATCTTGAAGAGAGAAACCCAAAGAGTTCCTTCCATACTGGAAGAAGAGGGAAACTGGAGGTATGTGCTTATAATTTCTCATTACTCCAAACACTTTGAGCCTTCTGCACCTTTTGTATTTCAAATATTTGAAGGCAATTATCATGTCCCATGTAAATTATCTTTTTCATTTTTAAAAAAGTTTAAATCCCAAGATATCCAGGCCCTTCACCATGCTGGTTATCCTTATCTGGTCATGAATCACTTTATTATTCCTCTTAAGGTGTGATGTTCAGAAGGGGTGTGGGGAGAGGTATCAATTTGTTTTGTTTATATTTTTATTTTCAGACAATTTTGAGTGGTTAGAAACTTTTGATCTTGTTCAATGAGTTTTTGCTTACCCAAATGATCTAAAGATAATCTCTCATATTTAAAAAAATATTTTAATGTATTACCTTTCACATTTAAATCCTACATTACGTAGAGTTGATTTTTATATTAAGGAAGGAATCCATTTTTATTTTCTTCCGTATGGATAACCAGCTGTTTCAGTATATTTGCTGAAAGCCTCCAACCTTTCCCCTAATTTCTAGTGACCCTTTGGTCATGTTTGAGTCTCCATTTAGTTGTGAGTCTGTTTTTAGGCTCTCTGTTCTGTTACTAGGGTCAATTGATCTATCCCTATGCCAAAACTATAATATTTTCATTGCTATGGTTTGTAAAGAGTTTTGATATCTCATATGACTTCCTGTATCTTGTTTTTCTTCAGAACTGTCTTGACTATTCTTGGTCTGTTGTTCTTTAATATAAACCTTAGAATTAGCTTGTTAAATATCTTAAAACTTGTTAGATTTTTTTTTTACTAAAATTGCATTGAATCTATAGATGAATTTGGTGAGGAAAGAGAGCCTCACGAACTCATATTCTTCTTATCCATGAATATATTTCTCCATTTATTTAGCTCTTTGTTAATGTCTTCAAATAGTTTTATTTTATAGTTTTCTCTATTAGTATCTAATGCAACTTGATATGGTTTGGCTCTGTCCCCACCCAAATCTCATCTTGAATTGTAACCCCCAAAATTGCCATGTGTTGTGGGAGGAACCTGGTGGGGAGGTAACTGAATTACGGGGTTGGGCCTTTCCCATGCTGTTCTCATTATAGTGAATAAGTCTCATGAGATCTGACAGTTTTAAAAACGGGAGTTTCCCTGAACAAGCTCTTTCTCTTGTCCTCTGCCACATGAGACATGACTTTCACCTTCTGCTATGATCATTAGGCCTCCCCAGCCATGAGGAACTGTAAGTCCATTAAACCTCTTTGTTTTTGTAAGTTGCCCATGTAAGTTGGGTATGTCTTTTTCAACAGTCTGAAACAGACTAATACACAACTTTTGTTTGATTTATTCATATGTTCCTCACATTCTTTTGTTGCTATTTTAAATGGTATCCTGACAATCTACATGTGCTGTTTATTACTAGTATATTGTAGTGTGGTTGTAATCTTGCCAAAGTCTCTTATTAAGGCAAATTATTTGCTTGTGGATGATTTCAGTTTTTCTATACAGACAAAGTATTTCTCAGGTTTATTTCTTCCTTTTGAGTTATTATATCTTTTACTTATTTTTCTTGTGTAATTGTCTGACTAGGACATCCAAGACAATATTAAATTGAAATGGTGACAATGAGCATTCTTGTTCCCACTCTCAAAGGGTATTCTTTTAACTTTCATAGTGTGGTGTTTGCTGTCAGGTTTCTTTGCCTTTCATGTCACTTAGGAGCCCAGCACTTTCTACTGGTTTATTGTAGCAGGAATCTCTAGGTGGCCATTTCCATGACAGGTTGCTTTAACTTTTTCAGGCATGAGAAACTCACAAATCTTCTGTGTCTTCCAGTTACAGGAAATATATTTAAGTGCTTTGGCTGAAACCATGGAAGTTCCTCTGGTTAGACTTAAAGTAGGAAGGTGGACCACCTCATCATTCAACAGCTTTCTCAGATGAAATATCTTCATTGAATCTGGTCCCATTTCTCCATTTTGTCTTCTCTTTATATCCTTTATCTGGCTGGGGCTAGATGAATCATGGGAATGGTTCTTAAATATTCAGTCAGAGACTCAATCTTATACTCACCTTGATATCTGATATCTCTTTATTTGTATTTCATTTAAAAATAAGATGGGAAGAGTCCAACTTTACATTGGTTACAGGTGTGTATTTAGCTTAATGAAGCCTGAAGTTCAGCAACAGATGCTTTTTCCTTAAGAATATGAGTAGTGGTTTCGGGGGATCCAAGATGGCCAAATAGGAACAGCTCTGGAGTGAAGTTCGCAGTGAGAACAATGCAGAGGGTGAGTGATCACTGCATTTCCAAACAAGTTATTACTGCCCACAGACCAGGAGATTCCTGGGCTGAAAAGCACCACGAGTTTCCAGCACAGCTGTTTCAGCCAATGCAGTGGGTCTCCACACAAAAACTCACACAAATCTGGGAGGTCATTTCAACTGGCGCCTGGCACACCTGGGAGACAGAGCTGCCCATTCAACTGAAAAAAAGGGGGCTGAAACAGGGGCCAGGTGATCTGGCTCGGCAGGTCCAACCATCACAAAGACAGAAATCTGAAACAGTCTGGATTGAGAGTTGCACAGCAAGCCCAGCTGGACCCGGGACCATCCAGCTCTGTTGGGGGAAGGGCATCCCGCCATTACCGAGGCAGTCCACCACTACCAAGGCAGTCTGCCATTACTGAGGCGGTCCACCATTACTGAGGCAGTCTGCCATTACATAGGCAGTCTGCCATTACTGAGGCACACTGCCATTACCAAGGCAGTTCTAACTATACCTCTACAAACAAAACCACAGGAAGTTCACACGGTAGCTGGGCAGAGCCCACGGCAGCTCAGAACACCTCTGCTGGCAGACTGTGACTAGGCTATCCCCTAGCTGGGCAGGGTATATCTAAAAAAAGGCAGCAGCACATCGGGAACTTATAAATAAAGCCCCACCTTCCCAGGACAGAGCACCTGGGAAAAAAGGCAGTTATGAGTTCTGCTGCAGCAGACTTAAATGTACCTGCCCAGCAGCTCTGAATGAAACAATCGAGCTCACTGCTCAGCACTTGAGCTCCTATAAGGGTCAGACTGTCTCCTCAAGCAGCTCCCTGACCCCGGTATACCCAAAGAGACACCTCATAAAGGAGAGCTCAGGCTGACATCTGGCGAGTGTTCTTCTGGGACAAAGATAATAGAAGAGGAAACTGGCAGAAACCCTTACTGTTCTGCAGCCACAGCAGGTGATCCCCAGGCAAGCAGGGTCTGGAGTGGCCCTCCAGCAGTCCTACAGCAGAGGTGCCCAACTGTTAGAAGGAAAACTAAAAAACAGAAAGAAATAACTTCATCATCAACAAACAGGAAGTCCACTCAGAGACCCCATCCGAAAGTCACCAACTACAAAGACCACAGGGAGATCAATCCACAAAGACGGGAAGAAACCAGCGCAAAAAGGATGAAAATACCCAAAACCAGAACACCTCTCCTCCTCCAAGGGATCACAACTCCTCACCAGCAAGGGAATAAAGCTGGATAGAGAATGAGTATGATGAATTGACAGAAATAGGCTTCAGAAGGTGGGTAATAACAAACTTCTGTGAGCTAAAGAACATGTTCTAACTCAATGCAAAGAAACTAAGAACCTTGAAAAAAGGTTTGATGAAATGCTAACAAGAATAAGCAGCTTAGGAGAAGAATATAAATGACCTGATGGAGGTGAAAAACACAACACAAGAACTTCATGAAGCATACACAAGTTTCAACAGCCGAATTGACCAAGCAGGAGAAAGGATATCAGAGATTGAAGATCAACTCAATGAAATAAAATGAGAAGGCAAGATTAGAGAAAAAGACTGAAAAGAAATGAACAAAGCCTCGAAGAAATATGGGATTATGTGAAAACACCTAATCTATGTTTGATAGGTGTACCTGAATGTGACGGAGAGAATGAATCCAAGCTGGAAAACACTCTTCAGGATATTATCTAGGAGAACTTCCCCAACCTAGCAAGGCAGGCCAATATTCAAGTCCAGGAAATACAGAGAACACCACAAAGATATTCCTCAAGAGAGCAACCCCAAGGTGCATAATCGTCAGATTCACCAGGGTTGAAATGAAGGAGAAAATGCTAAGGGCAGCCAGAGAGAAAGGTCGGGTTACCCACAAAGGGAAGCCCATCAGACTCACAGCAGATCTCTTGGCAGACACCCTACAAGGCAGAAGAGAGTGGGGGCCAATATTCAACATCCTTAAAGAAAAGAACTTTCAACCTAGAATTTTGTATCCAGCCAAACTAAGTTTCATAAGCAAAGGAGAAATAAAATCCCTTATGAACAAGCAATTGCTGAGAGATTTCATCACCACCAGGCCTGCCTTACAAGAGCTCCTGAAAGAAGCACTATACATAGAAAGAACGACCAGTACCAGCCACTGCAAAAATGTACCAAATGGTAAAGACCATCAGCACAATGAAGAAACTGCGTCAACTAATGGGCAAAACAACCAGCTAGCATCAAAATGGCAGGATCAAATTCACACATAACAATATTAACCTTTAATGTAAATGGGCTAAATGCCCCAATCAAAGACACAGACTGGCAAATTGGATAAAAATCACAACCAGGAAACCCATCTGAATCCAGGAAACCCATCTCACATGCAAGGACATACATAGGCTCAAAACAAAGGAATGGAGAAATATTTATCAAGCAAATGGAGAGCAAAAAAGAGCAAGAGTTGCAATTCTCATCTCTGATCAAATAGACTTTAAACCAACAAAGATCAAAAGAGACAAAGAAGGGCATTGCATAATGGTAAAAGGATCTATGCAACAAGAAGAGTTAACAATCCTAAATATATATGCACACAATAAAGGAGCACCTAGATACATAAAGCAAGTTCTTAATGCCCTTCAAAGAGACTTAGACTCCCATGCAATAATAGTGGGAGACTTTAACACTCCACTGTCAATATTAGACAGATCAATGAGACAGAAAATTAACAAGGATATCCAAGACTTGAACTCAGATTGGGACCAAGCAAACCTAATAGACATCTACAGAAATTTCCCCCCCCAAATCCACAGAATATACATTCTTCTCAGCACCACATCACACCTACTCTAAAACTGACCACATAATTGGAAGTAAATCACTCCTCAGCAAATGCAAAAGAATGGAAATCATAACAAACAGTCTCTCAGAACACAGTGCAATCAAATTAGAACTCAGGATTAAGAAACTAACTCAGAACTGCACAACTTCATGGAAACTGAACAACTGGCTGTTGAATGTTGACTGCATAAACAATGAAATGAAGGCAGAAATAAAGATCTTCTTCAAAACCAATGAGATTGAAGACACAACATAGCAGAATCTCTGGGACACATTTAAAGCAGTGTCTAGAGGAAAATATATAGCAATAAATGCCCACATGAGAAGCAAGGAGAGATCTAAAATTGACATCCTATCATCAAAATTGAAAGAGCTAGAGGAGCAAGATCAAAAAAACTCAAAACCTGGCAGAAGACAAGAAATAACTAAGATCAGAGCAGAACTGAAGGAGATAGAGACACAAGAAACCCTTCAAAAAATCAATAAATCCAGGAGCTGTGTTTTTGAAAAGATCAGCAAAATAGACCACTAGCCAGATTAATAAAAAAGAAAAGAGAATAATCAAATAGATGCAATAAAAAATGATAAAGGGGATATCACCACAGATTCCACAGAAATTCAAACCATCATCAGAGATTATTACAAACAACTCTATGCACATAAACTAGTAAACCTGGAAGAAATGGATAAATTGCTGGACACTTGCATCCTCCCAGGCCTAAACCAGGAAGAAGTTGAAACCCTGAATAGACCAATAATAAGACGAAGTGGAGGCAGCAATTAAGGATACCACCCAAAAAAGCCCAGGCCCAGATGGGTTCACAGCTGAATTCTACCAGACATACAAAGAGGAGCTGGTACCATTCCTTCTGAGACTATTCCAAACAATCCAAAAAGAGGGAATCCTTCCCAAATCATTTTATGAGACCAACATCATCCTGATACCAAAACCTGGCAGAGACTCAGCAAGAAAAGAAAACTTCAGGCCAATATCCATGATGAACATAGATACAAAAATCTTCAATAAAATACTGGCAAACCGATTGCAACAGCACATCAAAAAGCTTATCCATGGTGGCATGATCAAGTAGGATTCATCCTGGGGATGCAAGGCTGGTTCAACATACACAAGTCTTTAAACATAATTCACCACATAAACAGAACCAAAGACAAAAACCACATGATTATCTCAATTGATGCAGAGAAGGCCTTTGACAAAATTCAACAGCTCTTTATGCTAAAAACCCTCAGTAAACTAGGTATTGACGGAACGTATCTTAAAATAACAAAAGCTATTTACGACAAACCAACAGCCAATATCCTACTGAATGAGCAAAAACTGGAAGCATTCCCTTTGAAATCTGGCGCTAGACAAGGATGCCCTCTCTCACCACTCCTATTCAATATAGTACTGGAAGTTCTAGCCAGAGGAATCAGGCAAGAAAAAGAAATAAAAGGTATTGAAATAGGAAAGGAGGAAGTCAAATTGTCTCTATTTGCAGATGACATGATTGTATATCTAGAAGGCCCCATGGTCTGAGCCCAAAATCTCCTGAAACTGATAAGCAACTTCAGCAAAGTCTCAGGATACAAAATCAACATGCAAAAATCACAAGCATTCCTATACACCATAACAGACTTAAAGAGAGCCAAATCAAGAATGAACTGCCATTAACAATTGCTACGAAGAGAATAAAATATCTAGGAATACAACTAACAAAGGATGTAAAGGACCTCTTCAGAGGAGAACTACAAACCACTGCTCAAGGAAATGCGTGAGGATACAAACAAATGGAAAAACATTCCATGCTCATGGTTAGGAAGAATCAGTATTGTGAAAATGGCCATACTACCCAAGTAGTTTACAGATTCAACGCTAACCCCAACAAGCTACCTATGACCCTCTTCACCGAACTGGAAAAAACCACCTTAAACTTCATATGAAACCAAAGGAGAGCCCACATAGCCAAGACAAATCTAAGCAAAAAGAAAAAAGCTGGAGGCATCACGCTACCTGACTTCAAACCATACTACAAGGCTACAGTAATCAAAACAGCATGGTACCGAGTACCAAAACAGAGATATAGACCAATGGAACAGAACAGAGGCCTCAGAGGCAATGCCACACATCTACAACCATCTGATCTTTGACAAACTGGACAAAAACAAGCAGTGGGGAAAGGAGTCCCTGTTTAATAAATGATGTTGGGAAAACTGGCTAGCAGTGTGCAAGAAGCAGAAACTGGACCCCTTCCTGACACCTTACACTAAAATTAACTCCAGATGGATTAAAGACTTAAACATAAGACATAACACCATAAAAGCTCTAGAAGAAAATCTAGGCAAAACCATTCAGGACATAGGCATAGGCAAGGACTTCATGACTAAAACACCAAAAGCATTGACAACAAAAGCCAAAATAGACAAATGGAATCTAATTAAACTCCAGAGCTTCTGTACAGCAAAAGAAACAATCATTAGAATAATCTGGCAACCAACAGAATGGGAAAATATTTTTGCAATCTACCCATCTGACAAAGGGCTAATATCCAGAATATACAAAGAACTAAAACAGATTTACAAGAAAAAAACAAACAAACCCATTCAAAAGTGGGCAAAGGATATGAACACACACTTTTCAAAGGAAAACATTTACGTGGCCAACAAACATACGAAAAAATGCTGATCATCACTGGTCATTAGAGAAATGCAAATCAAAAGTATATTGAGATACCACCTCACACCAGTTAGAATGGCAATCATTAAAAAATCTGGAAACAACAGATGCTGGAGAGGATGTGGAGAAACAGGGACGCTTTTACACTGTTGGTGGGAGTGTAAATTAGTTCAACCATTGTGGAAGACAGTGTGGGGGATTCCTCAAGGACCTAGAAATGGAAATTCCATTTGACCCAGCAATCCCATTACTGGATATATATCCAAAAGAGTATAAATCATTCTATTATAAAGATACATGCACATGTATGTTCACTGTGGCACTGTTTACAATAGCAAAGACCTGGAACCAACCCAAATGCCCATTGACAATAGATTGGACAAGGAAAATGTGTCACATAAAGACCATGGAATACTATGCAGCCATAAAAAAGATGAGTTTGTGTCCTTTGTAGGGACATGGATGAACCTGGAAACCATCATTCTCAGCAAGCTGACACAAGAACAGATAATCAAATACCACATGTTCTCACTCATAGTCAAGTGTTAAACAATGAGAACACATGGACACATGGAGGGGATTATCACACACTGAGGGCCTGTTGGGGGGGGAAATTGGGGAGGGACAGTGGTGGGTAGAGAGGTTGGGGAGGGATAACATGGGGAGAAATGCCAGATATAGGTGACGGGGGGATGGAGGCAGCAAACCACATTGCCATGTGAGTACCTATGCAACAATCCTGCACGTTCTGCACATGTACCCTAGAACCTAAAGTGCAATAAAAAATATATATATATGTGTATGCATAGAATATGAATATTTTATTTTATTTTTTAAAGATAGAGTCTTTGTTACCCAGGCTGGAGTGCAGTGATGCAATCTCCTTGGCTCACTGCAACCTCTGCCTCCTGGGTTCAAGCAATTCTCCTGCCTCAGCCTCCCAAGAAGCTAGGATTATAGGTGTGTACCACAACACCTGGCTAATTTTTGTATTTTTTAGTAGAGATGACCTTTCACAATATTGGCCAGGCTGGTCTCGAACTCCTAACCCCAAGTGATCCATTCACCTTGGCCTCCCAGAGTGCTAAGGTCACAGGTGTGTATAGGCTCAAGCCACCGCACCCAGCCAATGTGAGTACTTTAGAAAGCTTTAACTTTCCTTACCCAATCTTGACTATCCTGTTATCACCCGCTATTTTAATGATCTCCTATTTTCTAATGTCACAAATTAGAAACCAGTTTGGCTTTACAGTGTTTGTCTACATTTACTCATAGTTTACCTAGTTTTGACTTGCCATTCTTCTTGCATCTCAGACATGCCTTCTGTAATCATCTTCCTTCTTCAAGAGGTGCGTCCTTTAGAATTTCTTGACTGAAGGTAATAGAAATTTCTTTCTATTGCTTGCATACTCTCTCAGTGTTTGTCCTGAGGGACTGTTTCCCATGAGCTAAATTAACTGCCTCTCAAGAATGCCATTGGTGGGGATAAAAGGATAAAGAGATGATTCATCACCTGGTTTCCACTTCCCATTGGTCTCAGTTTAACCCACAATGTGTTCTCTCTCGCTCACATGACTAGGTTGTGTCCACTGGAGTCAGAGTGATGTTAGCAGGGAACCTCAGGAGGGAGATAAGAGGTCTAATGCTTAGGTATGAAATACTGTGCTGTCAAGTTGCTCCTACTATCAGGAGCACAGACTTCAACTTTGTTGAAATCTACGCAGAGCTCGTCACCATAGTAGTAGCCTGTACAAGAATCAGGTAAAGCTGAGAGGATATAAAGTGGTATAGTGACCTATTTTTTGTGTGTTTTGTGATTTCCTCGCTTCTGTTTATTTTTTGGTGAGTAATATTTGCAGAAAACTTGTCTGTGAGAATCCTTTGAAACCTGGACTTAATGTACTTTCCTCCAAAAAGCAATTGTGTTTACTTCTGTGAGATTTCTAGACCTCTTAAACTTAATCTCTGCCTACGAATTTTTTTTTCAGTTTTCAGAAGTTTTGTGATTTCTAGATCTAATTTTGCCTGAGTACAAGCTTGTGGTTATACATTTTCAGGAGAGACCCTGCCACTCCTACGAACAAAGACAAAAGGCTAAGAAAGCCAAATATCCTCATCATAACTCTCTGTGAGTTGGGGTTTTCCCCATTTTCACAGTGAGTGAGTACAGCTTCTAAAAGACGAGGCATAAAGAAAACTCCCCCTCCAACTTTTCTCTTCGCTTAGGCTCAATCATTGTTCCTTTAAAACCCAAGACAAAACTCTAGGCAGCCAAGGATCTACAGATAACCTCAGGGCAGCTGCTGGCAGTAGTATTTTGTTCTCTCTCTCTGGACTTACGCTTTTGTTTCTTTTTTGGCCACTGAGGACTTCTTTCATTTTCTTGCTAACTCATCTATCGGTCCGTCTTTCTGTCTGTAGCATTTTTATGTACATTCCAACCCTTTTAGGTATTCTGTACTGGGAGTATTTTTCCACAATATTATCTGTTTAGTTAAACCAATATCAAAGTGCTACTAAATTATAAGCTAACCATTAATGAGTTAGCTATTTCTACTTTACATTATCTGAAAATTGATAAGCATGTTATTTGTATCTTTCTATTGCTAAGGTCTTAGCATTTCTAGTGTTAAGCTTTCTTGGAAGCATCCACCACAATTCTATTTCTTAGCGTTCTTTTTTCCTTAAGGCTGAGGTTCATACTGCCTCATTCCCTACATTCTTGTCCTGTTTCTAAAAACAAGTAGATAGGCCCTTGTTATTTTAAACGGAAGCAGGGGATATATCCTGGTTATCATTGTCATATAAAAAAAATCAACCCCAAACTTTATGGCTTCAAACAACAACAATCATTTTATGATTATATTATTTTATATTGTTTATTGTTATCTTTTACGGTTCTAAGGGGTTGGCTGAGTTGAGCTGGGCAGTTCTCATTTGGGGTTTCTCTTACACAGTTGTAGTGACTAGGGTTGGAGTAAGCTCAAAGGTTTCTCTCACTCACATGTAAGGTTGATGCTGGATGTCTGTTGGAACCTCAGCTGGGCTATGGTTAGAACACATGCCTGGAACAAGTGGTCTCTCTTATTTAGCCTGGGCTTCCTCTCAGCATTGTGGCTGGGTTCCAAGAGAGATCACCCCAAGGAAGAGAGTGAGTTAGAAGCTGTATTGCCTTTTATGTTCTAACCCTGGAAATCGTCACTTCTGCTGCATTTTATTTGTTACAAGAGAATTACCAAGACTGGTAAAATTTGTCAGGAGGGGAATTAGGCTCCTCGTCTTTTAAGGAGGATCAAATAACTCAGAGACAACGACCACAGATTTAAATGGCCGACCGTAGGAAAGTATCACATGTTTACAAATTCTAACAAATTTTTTTTTATTTCCATGGTCATTGCTCTTCAATTCCTGATCTTTGTTGATGGAAATATAAATACCTATCTGCCTTTGGTTTTGTTTCTCACAAGGCTTTGCTTCCTATTTTTTTTCTGAATCTTTATGTACATTCAAAATGTGAAGGCATATTCAACCTAGAATAATCTTTTAAATGTCTTTAAAGGACTATTTGAATAATCTTTACCTGGTCTCTCGGCCCTTCGTTTTATCCTCCTCCTCTACACTGACATACTTCCAAGCAGTATATCTGATCATGTCTCTCCCATGACTAAAAATCATGGGTAGCACTTCACTTCCAGCTCCTCAACATGGCACAAAGGTCTTCCATGATCGGCCCCTTCCCCTTTTTTATGCCTCGCCTCTCATGTTTCATTTGCCCTTTACACTCTAGCAGGGCTAAATACCGTGGCTTTTCACATCTCTGTGCCTTTAAACATGTTGATCCCCTTGCTAGAATACCTGTCCCTAACTCATCTGCCTGGAAATTACATGCATTCTTAGGTGCATCCATAGAGATACAGGTGTTCATGTATCAGTAGTACCCATTTTTCAATGTACTTGCTAGACCTAAAAATTTTTTTTTGTTAACCTCTGAGCTAAATTTCTTATTCTCTACTTCTTCTTCTTCTTGGCAGAATGCAATAAATATGTAAACCTTTTCCTTCTGACATTAGAAGCAGCACTTATCAAAGTCCTCGGTAGAGCTCAGAAATTTTTGAGACCCACCAAATCTTCAAGGACACTGGTCAACTTCCCTCAAGAATGGTCTCACATAATTTTGACTTGGTGATGATCCCCACAGTGATAATCCATGGGCTCTCCAATTGTGAGAATATAGCTTTACAGATTTATCTAAGGTAGCAACCAGAACCAAAACTTCCCTATAAAGACATGACTTAAAAGAAACAAGTAACTCACCAACATAGAAGAAATGCAGCATTGTTAAAAAAGTAAATAGCATTATAGAATATAGCATATAAAATTTTTAAACCATAAAAACTGGAGAGAAGAAAATTATTAAAATGATAATTATTGATATATCATAATTTCAACTTTCCTATTGTTGGACACATAAATATTTCCTATTTTTCTTTATAAATAACACAGAAACAAACCTCTGTATGCACGAAGTCATGTTCTCTTAATTTCCTGATTATATCTTTTTGTATACATTCCTTCCCAGGAATAGAACTACCAAGTCAAAGGCTATGAGTTGTTTTCAGCCTCTTGGTATACATTTCCAAACTCACCATTCTTCCCAACAATGTAGGAGAGTTCTGTTTAACTGCACCCCCACCAGCTTTGACATTATTCTTTTTTGAAAAAGTCTTGCTAATTTTAAAATTAAAAGTAAAATCTTGTCTTAACTTATAATTCAAAAAAATTGAGTGTTTTCCATATTTTTCCAGGATAGGAAATGAACTGGATCTTGAAGGATAAGATAGATTTAGGAGAGCTAAGACAGGATGGGTAAGAGGGATTGAACTGAAACAGTTTTTTAAAAAGGACCCTTTTTAATCCAGATTAATTAGTTTCCTCAAGAAGATAATTTGATATTCTTCAGGATATTTTCAAAGATGGGAAAATTGTTACAGGCTGCCTCACTTAGATTTCAAATATACCACAAACAAGACTTTGTAACAGTTAAATTTTTATCCTCCTTCAGACTTCCACTTAAAGTATTCCTGTTCAACCTTATCCCTTGTGAGCAGAATAAGGTAACTTATATTTATAGCATCTACTGGGTTCTACATGGCCTAATTATGGAAGGGAATGAAATTTAAATTTTCATAAGTTGGTGCCTATTAAGCTATGTATTATAAATACATGTTTCATAAAGTTTCTGTTGTTGACTTCATGGCTTTTAATTATTTTCACTGAACTAGCTCTATATCTACTTATATGGAAAGTACCACACAGGGTGTGTTAATAAAATAAATATTTGGCTTCTTTGTTACTACCTCTTTCGAGACTCCTGGGAAATACTGAGACTCTGGTCCCAGAAATTAAGTGAACATACTCACTGAGCCACTTTTCATATTATCCCTACCCCTGGACTTGCAAACTTTAATTTTTTAGGTCTCTTGGGAAGTGGTTCATTTAGAAGAAATCTTAGCCACCAACCTCAGCCAGCTGTTTCTTTTTCTAAGGTGTTTTCCTTTCCTATTTCAGTTTAATAGCTTGATTTGAATTAGACAGATTCCTTGATTTGAAGTATTCATGTCATGTCAATGTCATCTGCTTTACTGTCTCCCAGGGAGATGGCCGTTTGT
This sequence comes from Ateles fusciceps, assembly GCA_036589455.1. NCBI lineage: Eukaryota > Metazoa > Chordata > Mammalia > Primates > Atelidae > Ateles > Ateles fusciceps. The sequence goes on along the minus strand of JAZHEH010002529.1, from coordinate 294,427 downwards.
TACTTCTATTGGTTATTAAACCACTTTATTAAAGAAGATCCTGTGACATTAGAAGGATCAGCATTTATAGACTAGGGGAATGATTTTATAAATATCTGTCCATCTGCTATACAGAATGTTCATATCCTTACCAAACATGTTTTTTTGTACCCAGGTCTTCATTTACTGTTATTTCTACCCACCTACTAATGCATGCATTTTGAATTTCTATCTTAGCTAAATATGCCTGTCTTTTTCTCTTTAGTACAAAACAACTTGTCCAAATCCAGAGGCCAACAGCTTTCACACAGTGTTAGAAAAGAGTTGCCCAACCGAAGAGCTATAAGCTATTTATTGTGTTATGGCAAACTAATTTAACTATTCTGGGTCTCAATGTTCTCATAACTAAGTCAGAAGTTTGGAATAGATAATCTTAATGTTCAGTCCTGGTAGGGCATACAGTTCACCCTTATCAATGAGCCAACTAACTGATGACCAACCTCCCACAGACCTAGGACATGAACTCAAGGTGCCTGACTTCAGGTCCAGGATTTCAAGGCTCATTTCTAACACTTTATTCTGACAAAAATGAGTGACTTTAATTCATCTCATTTAAATAGGGTAGTAGAGGAGAGATGGGGTGATGAGGTGAGTGTTAGAGAAGAACTTTCTGAGTAGAGAAATTATCATGAAGAAAGACCTAAAAGCAGGACAGATGTTGACTTACTTGATGAACTAAGAGAGTGTACATGACTGCAGTGTAGAGACTGAGGAGGAAAGAATAAGAGACGTGGCTGGAGAGGTGGCCAGGGGCCAGGGCATGTATGACCTTTTGGTAATGTTAATTAGTTTGGATTCTTTTCAAAGCGGAATGAGAAGCCACTAAAAGGTTCGAAGAAGAAAAGTATCATGATCTGGTATTTGCTTCATCTAAGCTTCATCAGGGCCTTACGTTCAATATGTAATCTCCAACACAAACCACACTGTCTGGCACATAGCAGGCCCTCAACACATTTGAGGAATAAATAAGTAAATAGAAGAATAAAATAATCAATGTAGTCATAGTGTGAAGAATAAGTCAGAAGCATGGGAGGGGTGCTATTAGGAAGCTATTACAGTATTCCAGCCAGATAAGTCTGTGGTGGAAGCATTAAGAAAGGAAGGAAGCAGATACATTTCAGAAGTATCCTGTACATAGAACCATCAGAACTTGGTCAGAGTGTGGAAGGCATTGAAGATGGCTTCTAGTTTTCTGGATTAAAAAATTTGGTAGCTAGAAGTAGCATTTCTTAAAATGAGGAAGAAAGGAGGACAGATTTGAGAAAAGACCAAGGGCTTGAGTTTGAACATGATGAATTCGGATGCCTAGGAGAAGATAGCCAAGTGGAAATATCAAGTTATCAATTAGATGCATCAGGTTGGAGGTTAGAAGGAGATTTGGGATAGAGATGTAAATTTGGGCACTGTCTGCAAATAAACATTTTAAAATAACTATAGGCAAATGCTTGGAAAGAGAAGCAGAACCTAGGCCTTAGGAATTCAACATTTAGAGTTTTGGTAGAAATGAAGGCCCAGCAAAGGAGATAAAAGAACTATGTCCAATAGAAGAGGCAGCAAAGTCAAAAAAGCAAGGCATCCTGGAAGCAATTAAGAGTATTTCAGGAAGGAGGAGAAGCAGTTAAGAGTAGAGAATCTTTAGAGGGGACTACATGATAATATTCTGTGTCAAGGTAAGATTATATGTATTAGGTTGAATCCTGTCAAACTGCTTTTTTTGTATTTAAAAAAATAGCCAAATATTGGCAACTTTGTATGGGTCAAATGTAATACACAGTTTGCTTGAAAAGTATAAAGTATATATTTCAGGGGAACATCTCTTCTATTACGTGAGGAATACCTGTAACGACAATTGTAATGTCTTCTCTGCAACATCTCTGCCTATTTTTGTTTTTTGCTTAACTTCTTTTGGTAAATGTTTATTTACTTGGTTTTTATTCTAAAGCTTGGGGAAGCCATCAAAACATTTTAAGCCGAGAGTGGCAAGATCTGAATAGGTTTTGTTTCATTCGACCATAAACTAGTGAACCCATGTCTGTTTTCACCCATAGCTCTTTGCCTAGTGTGTAGTTCATAGCAGGAATTTGGTATTTTTTATATACCAGAGAGATTCTTTCCTCCATGTGCAGCACAAGCCCTAGTCTGAAAATATTTTCACTAATATTTTAAAAAATTACTGACATTTAACCCTCGCCATATAAATTACATGGCATCTTCAGCTTACCTATCATTGCTCTTATTATCTAAACCATGACTTTTGCCATTTCTGTGTAGAAATGTCCTAGTTACAGAGTCAAGGCTGGTTTCATTTTGATGTCAAGACAGACATTGGACTGGGAGTTCAGAATCCTGGCATCTGTTTGTTGCAACATGAGCAAATTCACATGACCTCTGAGGCTTCAATTTCTTTACTTTTTTTTTGGTTATAATTCTTTTAAAAATGACTAGATTGAACTAGATGATTTCTTTTGGTTTTCTTTTAGCTCTAACATTTTATGCTTCTATTAATGATTCAACATTTAGATAGAATATTAGTTTCTTTGTTTTGGTGTACTTTCCTCAGCCCAAAGAAAGCCCTGTGACTAGTGTTCATTCTCCCTAGGCACCCTCCCTACACACCCTCCTAGTGGCTTGGTTCCCCTTAAAGGCCTCATTCTCCCCTACACACCCTCCTAGTGGCTTGGTTCCCCTTAAAGCCTCCTTTGTTGCCTTCTCCAGAGTGTCCAGCCAAGACAGAATATGATGGATCCCATTTATTTTTTGTCTTGTAGAAGTTGTAACTAGCTACCTGCTAGCCAGGACCTAGGCCAACATCAACAAGTTTTGTTTATCCCCTCAAATACTTTTTAATGTGAGCCAATGCTCTAAAATTGGGAGATTTTTAGTTTCTTTAAACTCAAGATCTTTGGCCACATGGGGTTGGCATTCTTTTAGGACAACAATTGGCTGGGTCTGAGTAGCAGTGGCCCCCCTTTTGGACTGGAAGTTCATTCTCTAGTTCATGACTCATCAGTCTGTGCTGCTCTTTTTGTGCCTGCTCCTCCCACATTTACTCACTTTACCAGTCATTGTAGATATTTGGGTTTGATCCACACAGGATGACCCAAGTTGGAAAGGCATCTCAATGATGAAATTTCAATGCAATATGAACCCTGTCCAGGTATGCAGCTCAGTTTCTCATCTCTTTTTACTGAGACCTCCAAGAGTCATAAACCACTGGTCAAAGTATTATTTAAAAATAGTAAACAAATTAAGGGAGCAGCACTTTGCTGTATTTAGTCATGGTTTTCACAAATGTCCCAGATCAGTGTTTCTCAGCCCTGGCTATGCACTGGAGTCATCTGAGGGAGTTTAAAAAAATTCCATATCTAAGTTTTACCCTAGAAAAACTAGATCAGAATCTCTAGGGACAGGCCCAAGCATGAGTATTTTTTTTTTTTTAAACAGATGTCCTAATGTGCAGCCATGATCTGAGAAACACCACTACAGAAGCTGCAAATCCACGAGTACTGACATCATCAGCCTAGAGAAATCCTCAAAAAGTCTGGGGAGTTATTTGTGGCTGGTTTTGCAGCCTTTATGGTGTCAGTAAAACCGCACCTAAGAATAGCCTCCTCCTCACAAATGCCCATCTGGCTGGTGCATTTCCAGCATGGGCCATTTAACCTGCACTACCTCCTTTCATTTATGTGAAAAATGTAGGGTGGAGTAGGGGTGGAAAAGGCCTAAATCTAGTGTTGATAGGTGAAACGGGAAGGGAGAGATGGAGGGCTGGTGTCTCACAATCCAAATGGCATTTCATCTATTATGAAAACAAAAATAGTTTCATGATCTTAGCTTTTAAGATGATTGAGGAAAGAGTGAAAAATAAACTGGTGGTAGACAGACAAAAACATAAGAAGAAGTTGCTTCTATTTGAAGTGTTTGTTTTCTTTCCAGTGTCCCTATTTGGGTTACTTTGATCTGGAACATCTGAAAGATGACTTCCCTCTTGGAGCGTTGTTAAAAATTTAAAGAACAGGGAAAAATCCAAAGTAATGCCAAAACTAATCATTGTTTCCAAAGTTTCCATAGATATTATTTTTCCAAATGATCCAGAATAATAGGGTTAGAAGAAGTGCTTTAAACAATAGCGATTCAATGGCATTTTCCTTGTCTGCAGCTTTCCCTATAACATCAGAACAATAGACTTTGAATCCAAGCTCAATATGGAATTGAAAAATTGCAGACTTAGGGTTTATGATGAACACAACCCAGCTGGAACATTCAATTAACAATGGCAGGAGGGTTTGGTGAAGCCAATCTGGCCTGCCGTGGTTCTTGCCACAAGGGAAGATGGGTTTTAAAGGACACAGCCTTCTCTGCAGCTGGGTGTCATCTTACTAATGAAATATATTGGCATGCTGCTCACGGGTTATTGTTCCATGTAACTGTGCCTCTTAGCTGGGGATTTGTAAGCAGACCATGATTGAAAGCAATATGACTGTGCTTGGTTATTAAAATATTCCAAATACAGCCTGCCCTATTTATTGGAAACAAAGTTTGACAAGATTATGTTGATGTGAGGAGCAGATAATGAAACATCTCCATGCATAGGCACTGCCAATGTCAACCTGGCAGAATTACAGTCCTTAAATATATATATAGGAAAATGAAATACAACTATTAATACTTCCAGGAAGTGATACAGTGTGAGAAAAGAAATAGACATTAGGAATAGGATCCTGGTCTACTTCTAACAGGCCAATTTATCATTTTTACAAAATGGCTGCATGTCTCATTTGTGGAAACTCTTCAAAGAATGAGAAAAGCATAAACGCCTCAAACCTCTAAAAATCAGGCATGTTTAACAAAACATGTTCAAAAACGTGATGACTAAATTAACGTTTTAGAAAGGCTTCATTTTTTAAGGGTAACTTCTTCTAGGCTAATCTAATCTCTAGCCTATTTATTTATTTAGTAATTTAAAAGTACACTTGTCCGGGCACAGTGGCTCATGCCTGCAATCCCAGCACTGTAGGAGGCCAAGGCAGGTGGATCAGGAGGTCAGGAGTTCGAGACCAGCCTGGCCAGCATGGTGAAACCCTGTAATCTACCTAAATACAAAAAATTAGCCAGGCATGGTGGCGTGTGCCTGTAGTCCTAGCTACTCAGGAGGCTGAGGCAGGAGAATTGCTTGAACCCGGGAGGCACAGGTTGCAGTGAGCTGAGATCGCGCCACTGCACTTCAGCCTGGGTGACAAAGCGAGACTGTCTCAAAAAACTAAAAAGAAAGCACACTTTATTAACTTGAATAATTTAATTTTGTTTTCTTTTGCTTTGTATTGTTTTTGGGAGAAATGTCTAAAAGCAAACAAAGATAAATGTCCAGACAGGCAATATTCACCTTAAAAAGCACATAAAACAATAGAAAAGGCATTAGTCTAAGAATCAGAGGATCTGAGTTTTAATCCGAGGTTTGCCTCTAGCTGGAATTGTAGAAAAGTTGCTTTCATATTTTTATGCCTAATTTCCACACCTACTTGTTATATTTACTGTCTGTATTTTGGCATTTGACAAGTATTTTTCTGTAAATATTTTAGGGCTGCATGTCTTATATTCAGCAAATTTATGCATTTCTAGCATCCGATTTTCTTATGATTTACATCCATTTAAACATGGAGGGTTACGAACAGCCAGAACTTTCCTGGTGCTGGGGCCTTTGGGTAGCCCGCCTTTCAGTTTTCCCTCTCTCTGACTTTCGCTCTTTCCTCACTGTCACTCATTCTAAAGCGCCATGCTTTTCAGCCCTTCATCCTTTCTTGATCCCCTCTCTTTTGCCCCTAGTCTCCTCCACTCTTCGCCCTTTAGCAGTCCCCCTCTCTTAGGTGGGCAGCCCAGGGGTGCTTTTTGCAGGCTTGAGTTTTACCCCCTGCCCTTGATGGAGCAAAGTCAATTGTACTTTGCTTAAAATGCTGTTTTAAGGCAAAATGAAAACCACTCTACTAAAATTTAAAAGCTTCAAAAGGCTGTTAAAAGCATCACTTTCAATTATAAAATGGTCTGAACTATACAGTCCTTTTAGAAAGACATTTTTAAATAAAGCAATAAGTTTGGCTAACTGGCAAACTGCTTATTTGCTGAATTAATTTTCAATGAATTGCACTAGAGCCAAAACTGGTCTGAAGTTTCGCTTCCTTCTCTTCTCCTTCTCCATCCTCCAATCACCTCCTCTTTTTTTCCCACCAGCTTCAGTCAATGTTTAGTTTGCTGATGATGACTTCTGGTATTGAATGGGATAATGCAGTTGGCAGGAGTGTGTAGAAGATAGGAAAAAAGGAACATGGCTTGATTGCAGCAGTTTCCAGTGTCCCAAGTAGGGTCTTCCAAAGCCTCTTTCAGAGTTTGATTCTAGAGCAGAATTTGATTCAGGGGCATTCTGGGGTTGCAAGAAGAGGTCTTAAAATGTGTTACCACCTGAAATTACTTTTCTGAGTGAATAAGGATTCTCTCAATATGGTGTAATAAAAAATAAAGAAAAATTGAATGTTGAAACTGATGTGTTTACACCCATAACCACCAATTTCAAAAACTTCCAGAAATCTTATATTTCTCTTGATTAGATGTTGTAAGCAAATGCTGCACACAATACTCATAAAATAATTTTATACTAATAAAGTATAGCCTTTATCAGTTATATATATTGAGGTTACATAAGATTAGATTCAGGGGAAAATGGTTTTATTGTTAATAAATGCTTAAGAACCACTGATAATACAAAGAAGAGAGCTCTGGACTTGGAAAATGACTGTTTTACATCCATAATCTACTAGTAACTAGCTCAGTGACCTTGAGTAAATCATTTAAAAGTTTTGGGCTTCAGTTTAAATTTATGTCACCAGAGAGAATTGTGTTAGCATCTTTTTTTAGAAAACAAATAAAAATAACCCATATGAGTGATATGGTTTGGATTTCTGTCTCTGCCCAAATCTCATGTCAAATTGTAATCCCCAGTGTTGGAGGACGGGCCTGGTGGGAGGTGACTGGATCATGGGGGTGGATCTCCCCCTTGCTGTTCTGGTGACAGTGAGTTTTCATGAGACCTAGTTTATTAAAAGTGTGTAGTACCTCCCACTTCACTCTCTTCCTTCTTCAACTGTAAAACATGCCTACTTCTCCTTAGCTTTCCACCATGACTGTAAGTTTCCTGATGCCTCCTCAGCCATGCTTCCTGTACAGCCTGCAGAACTGTGAGCCAATTAACCCTCTTTTCTTTAAAAATTACCCAGACTCAGGCATGTCTTCATAGCCGTGTTAGAACGGGCTAATACATGAGGATTAAGAATCCCAGAAGACATATGAATGTTTAAAAATAAGCTGGTTAGTGCAAAGAAATGTCTATTAGGTGAAAAATGTGGAGAAATGGTCTTTGTCTCAGATTAATTTCATCTCATTTGTCTAATCTTATCTCAACTATGTAACACTCACTTGCTCCTTCTTTACCTCAGCTAGTAATCCTACTTACCATGTTGCTCACAAAACATAAATGCCAATATAGCCAGTATAGAGAATTCATGAATACCCAAAGGGTACCATTGCAAGGACTATTCTGTTCCTGCTTTTGAGGACCTTGAAGTTGACTTACTAGATGTTGAAGATACATAATGAGATTCTCTTACATCCCACATTTTGTAAATACCACTCTTCTATAGCATGTACTTTCCTCAGTGAAATTCAGATTCCTCAAAAGAGTTATTGCCTGAGCAATCCTAGAAGAAAATAATAGCCTCGTAAGTGTTCAGGTATTTCCTCAGCCTGCCTTCCTTGCTTAGTAGGCAGCCTCTCATTTACTTTTGCTTTACACAAATTACAAGTTACTAAGGATCCTGGATCTGTAGAAGCATTCTAGCAGTGTCAGAAACTTACATATTAAATCCTAGGCTGCTGACGGTCTTTTGGGCAGTATTAAAGGCTCAGACTCTAAATTTAAATACCTAAATCTAAGGTGGCTCTGCACTTACTACCTAGGCATCCTTGGGCAAGCTAGTAAATGTGAGGTTCATCCATAATGAAGTGGGAATAAGAAAAAACTTCTAGGTCCAATATTATATTCTAGTTAAATCACTAAAATCAATTGGCTGAACAGCTGATTTGTTGAATAAGAGTATTTTTCAAGCGACTTATTAGCCTCATTTACCAAATTCATCAATTTGTCAAAAACTTGCTTCCTCATTATTAAATCTAAATCACACTGCATTTAATATTGAATAGGATTGTTCTAACAGCTTTTGAAAATTTCTGTGACTTTTACTTGACTAGTTTTCATTCTGTCTATATAGCAGCAGATTTAAGGAATATTCAATTTGTTACAAACTAAGACTGGTAGGGTGGTTTGATATTTGTACAAATACATTTAGTAATCAGAAAATGTATTTTTTCTATTATACAACATTTCAGAGTTTATGTGGGATTTTTTAAAAATTTATATTGAATACCTTTGGATCTTCTGCAATGTCATTTTCTCTTTTACTCTGCTTTTACCATTTTTAGGATTTTTAAATCAGAGTTTCAAGTAGGAAATCAACTTCTATTTGGCCATTTGTAGAGCCAGATACTTGGCAAATGTATTTTCAACACATTGTGCTGCTTCTATTAAGTTCAACACATATTTCTTGGGTGCCTATAATGTGCCATCCTTGGCTCTGATCATACTATGAGGACAAGACAGACAGGGGCCTGCATGCTCATTTCCCCACTCCAGTGAAAGGTATCAGCAATAAATAAAAGGTGATAACTCCTATTAAGGAAACAGAACTGGGTGTCAGAATAGACAGTGCTACAGGGCTGGGCAAGCAGGGGACTGCTATCTTAGATAATAAGGTGGTTAGACAAAGCTTCTAGGGGTGAAAACACTGAGCTCAGGAGGTGGCCTTTGTTGGGAAGGGTAGTTATGAGCCATGGGGCAGAAAAATATTGGTGGGGTGAGACAAGAACCAAAAGCAGTGGCCAAAGACAATATTCATTAGGCTTGCTATCGTGGGTCTAGGGTTGCCCAGCCTAAATGTATCTCTTTCATTGTGGTATGTTCGGTTTACATATGACCATTCATATAAAGACTGGATGTTTGTGTGCTATTTTTCCCTCTTCTGCTATATAAATGTTAAATATTGCCTATATTCAGAAACACAGCAGCACCATGGAAACAAAGGAGATATATACATATATATATATATATATATATATATATATATATATAAAACAATCAATCAAGTTGGACAGTTTTGGCAAAAGGTTTCTAGTGTACACTTTCATTGATATAGTTTTAAAATGCTGTAGCAGCATTTTAGTGCCTGATTAATGGGTTTATTTACTTCAAAGCCTGCTTCAAACTCTAATGTCTTTGGAAAAAAATACTGAAAAGATGCTTCAGAAAAGCTCATCAGCATTATTTCACTTACCAAACTTTCTTGTGCTAATCTGCACTCTAACAAAAATGTCAATGGATACTCATTCTACAGTGGTTTATGTAGGTAAAAGAGCCTTTTATTTCAGTACAAAATATGTATGTATTGCCCACAGAATGAAATGAAAAATCAAATACATAAAACACATTATAGAGCCATTTTAAAAAATAGGTGGGGATAACTCGGAATCATGTCTGCTCCTTACAGAGTGTGTAACTTGGCATCAGAGTAAATCACAACAAGAAGGGTGAAGAGCCACTTGGGAATTTCTCAGACAAAGAAATGTATCACACAGAGGGTCAGTGAAGTATTGCTGCTGTTTGAGAGTCTATGAGGGGTTTGAATAGCACCACCCCGTAGCTTTATTTCAGTGGATTGGAGACTTGCCTGGGCATGTGTGTCACCTGGGAAGCTTACTAAAAACAGAGATTTCTAGGCCTTATCTCAGACCTGTGGGTCACAATCTTGAGAGTAGAGCCAATTAAAAAAACAAAAAGAAAAACAAATACTTTCCAGGTGATTCTGATGCATACACAGGGAGCAGGCTTATACTCAGAAACCATCTCTGTATGTTGAGAGAAAAAACAAATCCATAAAAGATAATTCTAGAATAGCTTGCAAATCTGTGTTTCCAAGAAGGATGACGGGGTCACCTGAGTTGGTAATAGAGATGGCAGTGGTAAGAGGGAGGCCAAACCACAGGGCTTCGAAGTTCTGGCCCTACTCCACAAAAGTAAATTCATTTTTATCTGTTTTAATGTTTTTTTCATGTTGAAACATTCTGGTCTTGTACTTAGTAACATTAAAGTCATATGCACCCAGACATGTTGTGTGGAAGACAGATGGTAGCAGAAAAAGCTGTAGGATATTGTAAAGCAGGCCTGACTTAGGGAGAGCTCTCAGGCTGGATTTGTTTTAATTCTATGCAAACAAAAGGTTTGCAGGCCCTCATTTCCACATCAACGTTTTCCTTCTCATCCAAAGCTCTGATCGCTGTTGGAAGAGCCTGATAATTAAACTAAGCTCTTGACAGGAGAGCTGTCCATGGTTGAGTCCAAAAAGGTTCTTGGGATACAGGCACCATGCCATTCTTGCTAGGCATCCATGAGTGATGTAGAAGCTGCTGTTAACAGGAAGTCCTTGCTGCTTGGTGACAAGCAGGCTAATTCTTATAGCTCCTTGGTGCAGGGATGAAGTGTGGGACTCACCAGCACCTGGTTGGATAGTTTTGGGAAATGGCTTAGCTTCTTTATGCTCCCTGGTTCCGGCAATTGGTGGCTATCACTTGTACAGAGACCATGATGTTTCTTGAGTGCTGAGTCAGCTCCTCTCTTTGGGGCTACTTCATTTAGTCCTCTCATCTTTGCCCACCAGCCTCTCTTCTGGGTAATGTTTCTCTTTATTTTTCTCCCCTCTGCTTGGGAAGCCCTTGTCTAGACCTGCGATGAATGGCCTGGCCTTTCTTTCATTCTCCTTTAATTAAGGCATAAACTTTAGGTCTTGTTCCTTCAAGGTTTGGCTTTTTGGATTCCAAAATTTTTAATCCTTGTTTATCAAACATCTTGGACTTCAAGTGGCCATGGTATATTTTCATCAGGGGTGAGTGAGGAATGGCAATTATGTGAACAAGAAAGGAATTTCTAAACAACATATTAGTTAATTTCTTCAAATATTATCCTATTGTTGTGATAGGGACCCAATATTGAAGACAGAAAAAATGTTTTGAAAATGCAGTAAATAACATTTTTTAAAGCCAGTAATAATAATAATGTTAATAAAACCACAGAAACAAAAGGGTGTGCCCTGTTGTGGAGGAATTTGAAATGAAGAGTCATTTTATGAACAGAACTTTGGATGGGTTGAAGGGTAAGGCCAGAGTCATCATGGTAGGTTTGGGTGTCAAACTAATATAGAAAGCCACATATGAAAAAAACAGTTCCATGTTTACTCGAGAATTGGCAAGAACTATTACTAATGTATCAACTATGGGTGTATATACAATTGTATTCATAATATGTATATACAATAGGTAGACAATATAATGGCTATTCACAGACATTAGCTAGTGGCTACAGTAGGAGGAAAGAGAAACAAATCTATTTTATTGTCTTGTTTCTTTGTGGATAAATTTACTTCCATAGGATATTTGTTGTTTAAGTAAAGCCCTGCAATGAACAGAGGTATTAGCCTAAGAAATGTTTTGAGTAATTTGCCAAGGACTAAACTTTTGAGTCTATGCCAGGCAATTCTTGTCAATAACTTGCCTTAGAGAAACAATATCTGCAGAAGCATTATTTGAAGGACATGGAATCCATTCATTTCTCTCAGAAATTCTCAATGAAGCTGTGATGTTCATTTGGGATATTGGAAATCTTTATTGTATAAGGTGTAAGGAAGGGGTCCAATTTCAGTTTTCTGCATACGGGCACAGAGAGGGGAACATCACACAGTGGGGCCTGTCGGGGGTGGGGACCAGGGGAGAGATAACATTAGGAGAAATAGGTAATGTGGATGACGAGTGGATGGGTGCAGCAAACCACCACGGCACATGTATACCTATGTAACAAACCTACACATTCTGCACATGTATCCTAGAACTTAAAGTATAATTAAAAAATATGTACATGAGAAAAAGAGAAATCTTTACTGTGTAAGACTGTCCTATGCATTTTAGTATCTTTAAAATTCCCAGAATATTCCCACTAAACACCAGTGATACTCACCTTACATCACTGTGACAAGTAACAATTTCCCCTCTTACAGTTCCAAAGCCAAAGCACCTGTGCTTAGGTACCACTGCTACACAACCTAAAATATGTTAATTGATACAACCCACTAGACTCATAGCTGGTATTAAACTTTCTGAGTCATAACTCTAAGAAACTTTTCACTATGTTTACCATAAAGATACTTTTGTCAGCACAATTAAACTCTGACTTTTCTGAGACAGAATTGGGAGATGTTTTGTTCCCCTGGTCTCAGTAGCAGTGGTGTTTTTCCTGAGTAACTAGTTTACTTTTTCCTGTATAGATTTTGCATAATTTGAAAGCCTCCATTTTCCTGTGGGCATTTGGAAAGCTGAGAAGCCTAAAGTGTTGATCCATATCTGGCATGAACACTATTGTGTTCCAGTCTTACTTCTGGTTCCCTATTAGTTTCCTGACATTATTTGACCTTTGACTCATATTTTTCATATTTTAATGGGTTTTTATTTTGCTGTGTTACAGGGATTTTGCAAGTGGCTTGAAGTTCTTTATGAATCAAGGTAAGATAAAAATGTGGGCACATATTCACATATATTCATAGAGTTCATGGAGTGTGAAATTTGTGGTATGTAAATGTAAGCGTATTTGTGATAGTCAAATAATTTTACTTTCTCTACAGTAACAACAGTTGGAAATGAAACTAAAACCTTATAGGAGAACAGCTAAATTAGAGAATTTAATTATTACAACAGCACAATAGTTTAATTTGCTAAGTGTACTTTCTTGGTACATAATCCTCATACATTATAAAGAGTATAGCTTGATGCTTAGCAGGGAGTTTATCAATTATTTTGCGTCCTCTAATTATCTAATTTTAGCAGAGTCACAGACTTAAGGGAATCAATCAGATAATTTATATTATGGCATGTATATGCTAACAACATTAGTTTATTGTTTTTAAAAATCATTATTTGTATGTAAAATGAATTGTTTAATTATTTTCAGCCACTTATAGTTCTAAAATTCTCAACAACTAAAAAAGACTGGCCAGGCGTGGTGGCTCACGCCTATAATCCCAGCACTTTGGTAGGCTGAGGCAGGCGGATCATGAAGTCAAGAGATCGAGACCATCCTGGCCAACATGGTGAAACCCCTTCTCTACTTAAATTAAAAAATTATCTGGGCATGGTGGCGCATGCCTGTAGTCCCAGCTACTTGGGAGGCTGAGGCAAGAGAATTGCTTGAACCCAGGAGGCAGAGGTTGCAGTGAGTCGAGATCGCGCCACTGCACTCCAGCCTGGCGCCTGGCGACAGAGCAAGACTCTGTCTCAAAAAAAAAAAAAAAGACTAATTTTCCCTTGAAGGTGTTTGTAAACAGCATTTCTATCTAAAAGGTTAGAACATTTGTGAGAAGAAGTAACTGGGTGGAGAGATGGGAAAAATTATTCCTCATATTCAAAGACCCTCTGACCACAGGAAGTTTTACTAATTTAATCACTATTGGCATGGACCATGGAACAGGTAAAGTTCAAAATATGAAGACGCAGGCAACAATACAAGATGCTTGTGTACTTAAATTACATGTTCTTGAAGGTCAGAATACTTTTTATTTACAAAGATCTCCATATCTTAGGTAGGAAAATGTCCAATATTAATCTGAAAATATAATGGCTGGGACACTTATTATTTAGGTCACTATAGAAATAACTCAAACCCCAAACTTCCTTTACAGTTCAGGAAACTAGATGCTCAAAAACAGAGGAAAGAGAAACAGAAAATATTTGAGCTAAAATTCAGGGAAATTTCTGACTCGAAGCTGTGTGAGTGTGCGTGCGTGTGTGTGCGTGTGCACGTGCACACGCACACACATGTGCCTGAACATGTTTTCTCTTATTGTCTCTCCTACTGATATTGAAACAGTGTTTTTGATTTGGACAGAAAGAACATGGCTGAAAAACACAGCTTTGCAAATCCAAATTACAAGGTACGGACTGTTATTAGGATGTTAGACTAGACAGTGGCAGCAGGACAAGGCAAACAGGTCACAATGAATTTCAAAAATAAAAAGATATGCTGCCAAGAGACAACTCATTGGGCTGCTAGCCTTGTTTTCTCCCCCCATAATAAAATGATTTTTGAGAGACTGCTCAGCCAGAAAGGTAAGCCATTTGCACAATTTAAAAGTGCCAGTCATCTGTAAGGCCAGAAGCCAAGACAGAGGAAATTTATGAGGAAGAATAGGATTGTCACTTAGAAGTCAGAAGAAGATAAGAGAAAGACAATGGAGCCTCTATAGCCAAGTTAATTACTTAGGGGCTTGAGTTCAGTTTCTGGACTTTCCTTCTCCTGAAGCTTTTCTCTCTTCCTTCCTTTGGCCTGCCTTTTAACCATAAAACAGACCATTTGAATCAACTGGGGGAAAGGAGAGGGGAAATTATACTAATTAAGTCTGTCTTGCAACAGTGGTTCACCCAAAGCAATGCAATTCAAAGATACAGCCAAATAGTCAAGTTTTGCTCTTTGTCTTTCTGTTTCAGTTTTTTTCAAAATCAGATAATGATAATTTAATGATTTGTCAATCTAGAATATAACTGTGGCACTTGTGTGTGCAGGCGTGGGCATGGAGCTCCTCTGAGAAGTCTGCAAGGCTTAAATTGACCTATTTTCTCAGAAATAGGGACAGCTGGTGAAGCAGAACCTATCAATGTGGGCTGATACACAAATTGCTCAGTTGGACAAATGTATTTGTATATGTGGACATTACGATGAAGGACTAGGATGAATCATTCTGCCATGTCACTTGCCCTAAAAAAACTTTTGGCATGCTATGTTAATTTTAAAATAATAATCATTTTAAAAGTAACCTTTTTTAACTTTAGAGCAGTGTTGGATTTACAGGATTATTACAAACATAGTACAGAGAGTTCCCATATGTCCCCTATCTAGTTTCACCTATTATTAACATCTTTAGTATGGTACATTTGCCATCATTGGTAAACCAATACTGATACTTCATTATTAACTGAAGTCCATGCATTATTCAGATTTCCTCAAATTTTCCCTAATGTCCACTTTCTGTTCCAGGATCCCTTCCAGGATGCCAGATTACATTGAATAGACATGTCTCCTTAGGCACTTCTAGGTTGTGAAAGTGTCTCCAACTTTAATTATTTTTTGACCGTCTTGACAGTTTTGAGAATTACTGGTCTGGTATTTTGTAGAATGTCCCTCAGTTATGATGTCCTTCATAAACATCAATTAAACCAATCATCAGTTGGGATTTGTCTGGTGTTTTCTCATGATTAAACTGGGCTTATGGGTTTGTGAGAGGAAGATCACAGAAATAAAATGTTATTCTCAACACATTATCTCATGAGATATGACTATCAGTATGACTTTCCACTGTCAATACTGATAATCACCTGACTGGCATGTTTATCAAGTTTCTTCACCATCAAGTTACTCTTTCTTTCCCCCCCTCCCTTTCCATATTATACTCTTTGGAATAAAGTTACTATGGGTAACACACACTAAAGGAGTGAAGAGTTGTGCCGCACCTCCTTAAGGGCAGAGTATCTGTAAATTATCTGGAACTCTTCTGCTTGGGAGATGTGTTTATTATGCCCCATTTATTTAATTATTTAATCACTTACTTATATCAGTTTGGATTCATGGATATTTATATTATAACTTGGGTTGGGTTATAACCCAATATTACTTCATTGCTCAAATTGTTCCGGCTCTTTTAGTTGGCTCCTGTACCCCCATGTTATACCCCCATCATTCGCTGTTCTTTTTCTTTTGCATTTTTTACTTTCTGGAACTATGAGATGCTCTAGGCTCATCTTAAAGTGGTAGATTACACTGATTGATTTTTTTATATTGAACTACCCTTGCATACCTGGAATAAATCGCACTTGATTATGATATACAGTTCTTATTTAACATTATTGGATTCACTAGTATCTTGTGGAGGATTTTTGTGTGTATGTTAGTAGTTAACTAATTTTATTTTATTTTATTTATTTTTTGAGACAGAGTCTTACTGTGTTTCCCAAACTGGAATGCAGTGGTGCTATCTCAGATCACTGCAACCTCTGCCTCCTGGGTTCAGGCAATTGTCCTGCCAATGCCTCCCAAGTAGCTGGGATTACAGGTGGGTGCCACCACATCTGGTTAATTTTTGTATTTTTAGTAGAGACGGGATTTCACCATGTTGGCCAAGCTGGTCTCAACTCCTGACCTCAGGTGATCCACCCACCTCAGCCTCCCAAAGTGTTGGGATTACAGGTATGAGCCACCGCACCCAGCTGCCTAATTTTATTTTAATTAATTAATTTAATAACCTTTTTTCAGCTTTGAGGTATAATTGACAAATAAAAATTTCATATATTCAAGGTATACAATGTGATGTTTTCACATACATATACATTGTGAAAACATTATCATAATCAAGTTAATTAACAGGTCCATTACCTCACATAGTTACTTTTTTGTGTTGAAAATACTTAAGATTTACTCTCTTAACAGTTCAAATATAGGATACATTATTCTTACTTATAGTCCAGGCTGTACATTAGGTCTCTAGAACGTATTTATCTTAACTATAAGTTTACATGTATGTTGATGAGAGATACTAGCCTAAGGTTTCCTTTTTGGCAATGTCATCTTGTTTTAGTATTAGGGTAAAGGTACCCTGATAGAATGAGTTAGGAAGTGTTCCTTCTGCTTTTCTGCTTTCTGGGAGAGATTGTGGAGTACTGGTATTATTTTTTCCTTAAATGTTTGATAGAATTTACCAGTGAAACTATCTGGGCTTGAGCATTTCCTTTTTTGAAAGGCTATTTTATTGATTTGTTTTTTGAAAAATGGATAATAGTCCTATATCTATTTCTTTTTGTGTGTGTTTTAGTAGTTTGTATCATTCAAGAAATTAGTCCATTTCATCTAATTCATCAAATTTGTAGGACGCAGAGTTGTTTAGAATACTGTATTCCTGTATTTTCTTTTTATATTCATGGAACAGTAGAGATGACCCTTCTTTCATTTTTAGTATTGATAATTTCTTTCTCTCTTTCTCTCTCTGTTAGCTTGGTTAGGGTTTTGCTTACTGATTTTTTTTTTTCAAAGAAATTGCTTTTGGTTTGTTAATTTTCTCTATTGTTTTCCTATTTTCAATTTCATTGATGTAGGCTCTAATTTTTATTTATTTTCTTCTGCTTGATTTAGGCTTAAATTACTTTTATTTCTCTAGTTTCCTAAGGTGGAAACTTAGGTTACTAATTTTTCAATCTTTATTTTTTTCTAATATATGCATTTAATGCTATAAAATTTTCTCTAAGCATTGCTTTTGCTGCATTTCACAAATTTTGACAAGTTTTAGTTTCATTTTCTTTTAGTTCAAAATATTTTAAATGTTTTAAGATACTTATTTAAGTCATGTGGTATTTACAAGTGTGCTAATTTACAAATATTTGGGAATTTTCCAGGTATCTTTTTGTTACTGGTTTCTAGTTCAATTTCATTGTTGTCTGAGAACATATTTTACATAATTTTTACTCTTTTAGATTTGTGAAGGTACGTTTTATGGTCCAGAAGGTGGTCTGCATTGGTGCATGCTCCATGAAAACTGAGAAGCATGTGTATTCTGCTGCTGTTGGATGGAGTCCTTCATAAACATCAATTAAATTAAGTTAATTGATAGTGCCATTTAGGTCAACTGCAGCCTTAATTGATTTTCTGCTTGCTTAATACAACAATTACTGATAGGGGTGACAGAGGATGAAGTCTCCAACTATAATAGTGGATTCCTCATTTTATTCTTTTAGTTCTGTTTTTGTTTCATGTATCTTTAGAGGCATTTATGTTTAGGGATGCTATGGCTTCTTAGAGAACTCACCCTTTTATTATTATGTAATGTGTCCTTTAACCCTGATAAATTTCCATGCTCTGAAAACTGCTGTGTCTGAAATTAATAAAGTTACTTCAACTTTCTTTTGATTAGTGGTAGCATGTTATATTTTCTCTATTACTTTACTTTTAACCTATCAGTTTTCACATTTAAAGTGATGCTCTTGTAGACAATATATAATTAGGTCTTATTTTACAGCCACTATGACAATCACTGTCTTTTAACTGCTATATTTAGACCATTCACATTTAAAGTAATTATTTATATATTTGGGTTAATATCAACCATGCTTATAACTTTTTTCTTATATATTACCAGAAGCTTCCATTCTGTCTTTCCTGGTTTGAGTTGAGCATTTTATTTCATTCAGCTTTTATTTCTTCTTTTAGCATAGAAATTATGCTGATTTAAAAAGCTTTTTAGTGGTTGCCCTAAAGTTTACCAAATATATTTTAAACTAATATAAGTCCACCTTCACACAACAGTATTGCATTTCATGTGTAGTGCAGGTACCTAGTAACAGTGTATTCTCAACTTCTTTCTCTCTTCCCTTGGGACATTGTTTATTCAAATGCTATATTCACATAGTACATTGTTACTATTGTTACTTGTTATATATAACAAGTATATAACAATTAAGAATAAGAAAAATAAAATATTTTATTTTACCTTCATTCATTCCTTCTTTGATGTAGATCCTTTCTTTATGTAGATCCAAGCTTCTGACTTTTACAGTTATCCTTCTGCCTGAAGAAAATCTTTTATCTTTCAACATTTCTTGCAGGGCAGTTCTGCTAGCAATGAATTATCTCGCTTGTTTGTCTGAGAAAAAGACATTTGACAAAAAATTTATATATATAGAATTCCAACTCAGTGATTTTTGTCTTTCAGCACTTTAAATATTTCACTCTACTTTTTTTTTTTAACTCTACTCTTATTTTTTATCTGAGAAAACATTCATGAATAATTTCTTTCTGTATAGAATACCAGGCCTGTGATTTTTCTATTTCAGCACTTTACATGTTTCACTCTATTCTCTTGCATGGTTTCTGATTAAAAGTCAGATGGAACTCATATTCTTATTCCTCTATAGGTAAGTTGTTTTTATTCTCTGGCTTCTTTCAAGATTTTCTGTTTGTAATTTTCTGCAGTTTGAATATGATATGCCTACATATATTTTTTTGGGATTTAACCTGCTTGGCATTCTCTGAGGTTCCTGGATGTGGTTTGCTGTCTAACATTCATTTTTCAAAGTTCTCAGTTATTATTACTTCAAAAATTTCTCCTGCTTTGTTCTCTCTTTCTCTCTTTTTTTGCTATTCCAAATGCACACGTTATATCTTGTGAAATTGTCCCCCAGTTCTTTAAATGTTATGTTCAGTTATTTTTTTCATTCTTTTATTCCTCTTTACATTTTAGGGTTTTTTTTTCCCTCTAACTTAAGCTTATTGATTCTTTCCTTAACTGTATTGAGTCTACTGATAAGTCCACTGAAGGCATTCTTCATTACTGTTAAAGTGCTTTTGATTTCTAGTATTTCCTTTTGATTCTTAGAGTTTCCATATCTCTGCTTACTTTACTTATCTGTTCTTGTATGTTGTCTATTTTTTCCATTACAGCTGTATCATATTATTTATTGTAATTTTATATGCCCTGTCTGGTAAATCCAACATCTGTGTCACACCTGAATCTGGTTCTGATGCCTGGTTTGTCTCTTTGACTTTTTTTTTTTTTTTTTTTGCCTTCTGGCATGGTTTGTATTTTTTAATTGAAAGTTGGACAGGTACTGGGTAATAGGAACTGAGGTAAATATGCCTCTGGTGTGAGGTTTATGTTAATTTGGCTAGGAGTATGGCTTTGTTTATGTTTGCTGTAGCTGTAGGTACCAGAGGCTTCAAATTCCCAAAGTACTTCTTCTAGGAGAGGATCTGTGTCTTTCAGCTTTTTCAGCTGTAATTTACTCTTGTTATACTGGAGCTTCCTTTGTATAATGAGAAAGTGTGGAAGAAGTGAAGCATTCTACAATCTTCCAATTAAGTCTCAGCCTTTTACCTGACTTGCGTCTCTGACTTGAAATCACCAAGAATCAAAAGGGAAGTGTTTCTTTTGTATAGTTCCCCCTCCCAATTAGGTGAGGAATGCTAGAGGGGGCTATGGTGAGATATCTGGGACAAGACTCTGGTAAAGTCCTTTCCTCTGAAGACTAGGCCTTTGTTAAGGAGAAGGTTCTGGAATTTTTTTTTTTTTTTTTTTTTACCAAGATTACCCTTCTACTCTCCCTGCCAAAGCCACAAGGGTACCTTTATTGACTCTTCACCATAGAACCTAGTTGGGATCCTGGAGATAAAGCCAATGAAATTATGGTGACCACAAGGAGCTTCTCAGTCTCAAGCCAGTCTACACTCAGCCTCCAGCAACTTATCAAAATTACTATGTAAGTGTTCCTACAAGTTTATGGCTCCAGCAGCTTCTATTTTAGGTAAGCAGATTGTGTTTGTGACTCTGGATTTGCCTGTTACCAGATTTCAGCATGGTGATTTGATTTGCAAATTTAGTTCTCTGATGGGTCCAAAACAAGTTGTTGATTTTTAGCTTGTCCAGCTTTTGCTTGCTATAAGAATGGGAGTGACAGCTTTTATGCTCTACTTGTCTGAGCTGTAACTGGGGATCATAATTATTTTTGAAGATATGATTATCACAACTTTTTATAACACCTCAGAAAGGTAGTTATTCTTCTCTTTATCTTACACATAAACTAGTGGGGCTTCAGTGAGGTGAAATTATGTGTCCAAAATCATGTGTATGTTAAGTCTAAATGGTTCTAAATCTTATGCACCTTAGTTTCTTTGAAAATCGCTAAAAATCCTACCAATATTTTTATATGTACAAATATTTATACATTGAAATATTTCTAGCTTTCAAGTTCATGCCTACATATTTTGAGACCCTCAGATGTGGTGTGTGTGTGTGGGGGGGTGCGATTGACTAACAAGTACAGGGTAACCTATTATCATTAGTTCAGGCAATTAATTTATCAGTTTATTCCTTTTGCCACCACTCCATTCTTCCATTGCCCCTTTCCTAGCCTCCACCAAGGACAATCATTGAAAAATATTCAATAAGTATTTCATTTCATTTCATTTTAAAGATCTTATTTTTTGAGCAGTTTTAGGTTCATAGTAAAAATTGAGAGGAAGGCACAGAAATTTTCCATCTATGCCCCACATCCTCACACATGCATTCATAACCTCCCAAATTATCAACATCCCCCACCAGAGTGGTACATTTGTTACAACTGATGAATGTACTGGTTAATGTGTATATTTTATGAATAGGCTCTTGCAAAATGTGTCTTGTATTATGTACATGGGTTTTCAATTTGCATAATTGCTATTTTCTTTTCTTTTCTTTTCTTTTTTTTTGGAACAGGGTCTCACTTTGTCATCCAGGCTGGAATGCAGTAGTGCAAACATGGCTCACTGCAGCCTCGACCTCTTTTCTTATTATATATTTCATTCAGCTTATTTCTTTTTATTCCTAGCACTGTTTTTTTTAAAATACATCCATACTGCTCTGTGTATACATGGTTGGTTCAAACTACTGCATAGTACTTCAGCTTTATAATTTCTGTAAAAATATTACATATTCATTGTAGAAACACTCAGTGCCAAAAAGTGAAAACTAGAAAAAAATGATCACTAGAAATCGTATCATGAGAGAGCCATAGTTGTCATTTTGGTGAACCTCTTATAAGATACCTCTCTGCACATATATATACATGTATTGTGTATATTCAATTTTACTTACATAGGATTGCCCTGCACATGTTATTTTTTGACTGCCCCCTCTCATTCATCACTATTTCATGGACAACATCTCATGCAACAAATATAGAGCCACAACATGGCTTTTAAAGATTGCTCAGTACTCTGTTGTATGGTTTCACCACACTTAAATAGTTCCATTTATGGGCATTTTGCTTATATTTAATTTATTATTATAAACAGTGCCTGCCTCAGCAAACAGCCTTCTGCAGACATCTTTCCCACTTATGCAATCTCTTCAAAGTGAGTACTTTTTGCCCACCACATGGGTTGAGCTAGGTTTCTTCATGCCACCCACAAAATTCATGCTTTTTCCACTGCTTTATGTTGCCCAAAGACTCAAGGGCTAAAATGGCTTCAGCTATTAAATTCTGTGAGTTTATACGTTTATGAACATTGGCAGTTGGGGAGGAAGTCACAGGACAAAGCGGCTCTCTTTTCAGCTCTGCTCCAGTAAGCAGGACCTTTTCTTTACTTTGTGGCAGAATAAATGCAAATAAATCAACTGTCAGAAATTAGTAGTTTATATAATTTGATTAAAATTAGACTTCAACACTAACTTTGATGGAATCAGATTCTCTTCTAAGTATTGTTGATCTTGACACTAAACGTGCCAGAATTATTTAGAGGAACATTATTCTCCCAGTATTTACAACTCAGATATATGCCAAGAAACCTCTTCGGTATGTCTGTTTTCCCAAGATATTTTGGGCCGAGATTTGAAAACTCAAGAAATCTAGATACATATGTTTGGGTACATGTTCTTAAATAAACCAAATGTTTCCTTGTTTCAATTTTTAACATGTTTGGTTCTTCTAAATAGTTTAGGAAAATCTAATTCAGCATCTGATAAATCAAAGTTTTTTGGGAGGAGTAGGAAACAAAGCTTTTGTTTAATGCCTTAGCAAAGAGCCTTCTGACTGTTTAAACAAAAACTGCCTTGCTTACATGTTGCCCAAAGATTCAAGGGCTAAAGTGGCCTCCACTATTACATTATGTGAGTTTATTAGTTTATAAACAAATGTATATCAAGTTGATAAGCAATGTTTTTTGGTCATGGTTTGGATGAGTGTGAGAAGTTGAACTAAAAACACCTTTTTACCTGTAACTGAGGCACAAGTGAAAAAGCATTTTGTTATGGCGATTTGCTATAGGCTTTTATTAGCCAATTTGACTTCCGATATTACATGGAAATAATAAAGCTTCAATTTTTAAAAAGTCAATTAAATATTTTAGTGTTTTTACTATTCTAGTATAAACCAATTAACAGTTGGAACACTGCTGATTTTGCTATTTACTATAATGGTTTATTTTCCTCCTGGGTCCATGTCATGAAGTTATGTTTATGATGTTATTATGGGACTCAAACTGGACCAGCATCATTTTTCCTCCTCTCCTCCCTCCCGCTTCTTAGGTGATTGCTCCACTTCCCCACTGTGATCAGGCCTGCTTGGGGAAGCCTTCTGCTCCCCACGATAGACTGACCTTCTGCTCAGCTCAGAGATAACTTGAGAGGAAGGAGATTTGCCCTCCCAAATGGGAAACTTCTTCAGTCAAAATTTCATAATCTGCATAATGATCACTATTCTTTTCTATCACAAACATTAGTCTTGCTGTTTGAGTTTGGTAGTTTTTTTCCCCCCATTAAGGGCCTTCTACCACCTTCCTCTGGGACTGCATTGCCATGGTTATGGGTGTATCAGAACCCCATCATCATGTTCTCTGCTGTTCCTGTATCAGGGCCAGTTTCCTGCATTCCTGCTGGAGGGTTCCACACCATGATATCCCTGGAGCAGGCCAACAGTTCTCAAATCCTCTTCATGACTAGGGGGTTAAAATTCTCTAGGACATTGGGCGAGTTACTTAGCCTCTGTGTGCCTCAGTTTCTTTGTTTGTATAATGGGGATCATGAAAGCGACCACCTCAAGGGGTTGGTGTGAGATTAAATTAGTTCATATCTGTAAAACACTCAGAGCTGTGCCTTGGTGATAGGAAGGATCATGTGGTGGGTTAGAATTAGAAATACCACCAAAATTCTGAGATCTCAAGAATTATCAAATCTGGAATTCTGTTCTGTGGTCACATCCCACTGTCACCTTCATTGCTTGAGCATGACTAATAAATTTTATTCTAAAATATCCCTATTTTGGAACACTAATTTGGTCATAGATAAGGGTCTTTTAAATGGATATATGAAAGGGACTGTATATTAAAATTAGGAATATGTAAATACAATATATTCTGTTGTTTTTAAAATTTTGCCATTTAATTGTCAAGATAAAATTATTTAAAAATTATTGATCAGTATGTTTCTAAGAGTCTTGAAGATCTCATGGGCTAGAATATAGTTTCATTCATGCACGCATATACCTACAAACATATAATTGTTCCTATCTCTTAGAAAACATTTTCTCTAGCTCCCCATGTAATATTTTGCATTTTCCTGTGTTTTCCAGTCATCAGTTCAACAAATAATCTGATGTGAGAAACATGCTGTGCCAATAAAATATCCTCAAATCCCCCAACCAACCATTATGATAGTCTTATGTTATTTAGAAGCAGAGAAGCAGGGGGCTGCAAATAAACAGCTTTGCTTAAACCATGACTGTAAACAAATTAACTGTAATGGCAAACTGCACACACATGAATTAAAGGGTACCTACCTCTCCCTTTCTTCACTGTTAGCACTATACCTGTCCAGGTGTGTTGTCTTAGTTTTCTCTAGCTGTTATAACAAATCACCACAATCTTAGTGGCTTAAAAACAACACATTTATTATTTTGCAGTTCTGGAGGCCATAGAGGTGTGTTCCTTTTTAGGAGGCTGTCAAGGAGAATCTGTTTCCTTGCCTTTTCTCAACTTCTAAAAGCCTCCTGCATTCCTTGCCCCACGACTTCCTTCCTCTGTCATCAAAACCAGCAGCACAGCATCTTCAAATCTCTCTTTCTCTGACTCTTCTGCCTCCTTCTTTCCTTTATAAAGACCCTTGTGATTACCTTGGCCCAAGCAGATAATGCAGGATAATGTTTCCAGTTCAAGATGCTTAACTTAATCACACTTGTAAAGTCCCTTTTGTAATGTAAGGTTACATGTTCACAGCATCAGGGGATTAAGGCATGGACATCTTTGGAGGGGTGCATTATTGTGCCTACCACAGATACACTCCTGAATAAGACCTTGAATACCATCCAGGCATTTGGCTCTCCCTACCTGGCTTTTATATGAGTTTGCAGATAGGAACTGTGATAAATTCCTATCAGTTATTACAGTCCCTTTCTTTCACTCTCCTCACGAGTCTTTTCATACATTTAAACAAGTCAGATAGCTGTTAGTGTTTACTTAAATGTTGAAAATACTCTGGAGTATTGTGGGAAAGGATTTAATGAGGAAGCACCCCACTCTTCATGTCTGTCTTTGACAGCTGCATGAAGAAAGTAAAACTTGACTCTGAAAGTACATCAGGAAAGAATTACACAATGCCAAACGATGACATGGGTCTTTGAAGCCATTTGAGAAAATGGATACAATTTGGTCCTTATGATTTTTTCTGGGGAAAACTTCAGAAATGTGAAAATCTGAATTAGCAAATTCAAAGAGGGCCAGAGAGAGATCTTGAGGACAAGGCCAGTGGCTTCCCAGGTTCTGCATTTCCAGCCCTGAGCACAGTGTTCCGCATGTTGGAGACGATTACTAAATGATTAGTGAATAAATGACTTACTGAAAGTATCTGAGGAACGGCTTAAACCCTGGGAAAGATCTGGCCTTTGAAATGTGACTTGGAAACAAAAAAATAATAATGGGTTTGATATCCTCAGAAAAGAGTACACCACCACATTCAGTTTTGTTTCTTACTGCTGACTCACACAGCCATCCCTCATTGATTACTGCTCTGTTGATGTAAAAGAAATAAACCCCTGGTATCACTCTCCTCTGTCCTTATTTGAAAGATGAAAGAGCAGAACTGCTTCTCTGTTTATTTTGCTCACACATTTCTATTGTTTAAAGCACAATTTTCACATTCATTTCTAGCTTAGTGGATTGATTTTTTATTACTCGTGCTGAGCAGTTGGCAGTAATGATTTATTACATCTCTGGGATTTTGGCAGCTTCTTACCACTCATGGTTTAATTCACAGTTTTCCCTAATGGCTTTAGTGTCTGTGGTGTTTGCTCTTGTAAAGTGATGCACCACTGGGAGATGTGTACTCCTGGCCCTGCACTCTGGCCTTAGTTTTCTTTTCTCCTTGCTCTGTGACTGTGTTGACTGGAAGGGGAGAGAGCATTCATGAACAGGGGAAACTTGATGCTTTCTCCTGTCCTAAGAACTGCAGCTATTGTAGCTTTGTGCTATGTGCTGGAGGCTGGTCCACTTGAAAGGAGGCCAAGGTGGAACTGGGAGAGAAGGGTAAGTGCACGTGTCTTAGAGAGATGGGCTACTTTTTAGGCTTCATAACAATGGCAACAAACATAGCAATCCATTGTGCCAACCATTACAGTATAAGGGTATTAAGACACGGACATCTTTGGAGGGGTACATTATTGTGCCTACCACAGATATGCTCCTGAATAAGATCTTGACTACCATTCAGGCATTTGGCTCTCCCTACCTGGATTTGTATGAGTTTGTAGATAGGAACTGTGATACATTCCTACGAGTTACTATGGTTCCTTTCTTTCCTTCTCCTTACAAGTCTTTCCATACATTTAAACATGTCAGATACATTATAGTACAACCATATTAGTACAAGCATTGGCGAATTATATCCTGTGGGCCAAATTTGGGCTACTGCCTGTTTGTGTAAATAAAGTTTTATTGGAACACAGCCACATCCATTCGTTCACCTAATGTCTATGGCTGCTTTGTGCTGCAATGGCAGAGTTGAGTAGTTGCAGAGAGAACAGATGACCTATGAAGCCAAAATTATAAGCCCTTATCAGAAAATATTTGCTGACCCTTCATCTTCATGATATGAAAATGGTTTTGGTAATATCAATGCCAGTTTACAGAAGTGGAGACAGTCGAGCTGAGATGATACATAACAAAGTCTTACAGCTAGTATGAGGTGCAGAGACTGAGTTAGAAACCAGCAGGTCTATAACATACTGCCTTGAATAGTTACTCAGAGAATGTAGTAATTGGTAAACCTGCCATATTAACATGTCTGTCTTATTTCTTTTCCATCCTCACAGGGTTTGGCTTTATGAAATCTTTCCAGATAATCATCAATTGTCTAATGGGTTTGTGGGACTTTTAATTTTTTTAATTAAAAATTTGTGGGGTTTTTAACTCTTTTAAACTTAAAACTGCCTATTATATGCTTGAACCATTTGTAGAGACTCAGCGGTTCTTACCCTCAGCTACACAGTGGAGTAACTTGAGAAGCTCTACAGGTATTGCTACTGGGTCCCCTTGCTTCCATATCATGATTTCATTGGTTTGGGATGCAGTCTGGGTATGATGCTTTTTCAAAAGCATCAAAAGATTCTGTTGGGCAGCCAGAATTGAGAACTACTAGAATAGACAATTGTTAAGTCTCACCCTAAAAGAGAGGTCTTTCCTAGTGAGTCAACAATCAATACAAAATGAAGGAAGAGGCGGGGTGAAGTGGCTCATGCCTGTAATCCTAGCATTTAGGCGGCTGAGGCGGGTGGATAACTTGAGGCCAGGAGTTCGAGACCAGCCTGGCCAACATGGAGAAACCCCATCTCTACTAAAAATACAAAAATTAGCCAGGCGTGGTGGTGCATGCCTGTAGTCCCAGCTACTCAGGAGTTTGAGGCGTAAGAATCGCTTGAGCCTGGGAGGCGGAGGTTGCAGTGAGCCAAGATTGCACCACTGCAGTCCAGCCTGGGTGACAGGGTGAAACTCCATCTGAAAAAAAAAAAAAGAAAAAGAAAAAGAAAGGAAAGAAGGAAAAAGGCATAAGCAACTCATTAGAAACAGAGGCCTATTGTAAACATGTTACAAGTTGGTGAGCCCAATGCAAGAAAATATTCCACAGTGCTAAGAATAAAAAGAAATAAACTGAATAAAATATATAATAGGAAAAGATGTTAAGGCTACAGTGAGCCATGTTTACACCACTGCACTCCCGCCTAGGTGACAAAGTGAGACTGTTTAAATAAAAAGACAATAGCAATTATGCAAATTAAAAACACATGCACATAATACAAGACACATTTTGTGATGATAAAGAAAATTGGGTTAAGTTCTAGACTTAATCTTCTGATTTGGGCATAATTATACTGACTTTTTCCTGCCCAGGGTGAGAGGAGACACTCATAATTGGAAAGAAAGAGTGGAAAAATTGAACATCCTCCTTTAAAAGGCTGCATATGGCTTGTGCATTCATTTAAAAACTGCAGTCTCTTTCTTCTACAAAATGTATACTTTGAATTTCTCCCTGTTTTAACCTTTACTGATGGGCAAATTAAATCAGGGCTGATTTAGATTCAAAGAGTTTGTTAACTGACGCCTGCCTTGAAGAATGACTTCATAATCGTTACCAGCAAATTTTGAGTAAGCCCTCACAGGGGACTCTGTGGCACTGTGCTGGTTCTTCATCTCTCAGAAAGTGCACCTTCATTGCAGTGCCTGGAAAGACATAATCACAGCTGAAATTCCAAATAAATATCTCACTCCTCAGATTCTTTCCACTGTTTCTATTTGCACTGATGATGGAGCCAATGTTGTTAAAACAGCGTGAGACTGAACATTTACCCATGAGCTGAGTTCCACAAGCTGTCTGTGCCGGCTGGTACATCATTCCAGTAAGAAGAGTGAAATTATTAAACATCACAGAGAGGTTTACAAGATTTTTCTGAACTATCAAAGGTCAAATGTGTTTTCTTGGAGACTTCAAGAGAGAAGTGGGGTATGTACATAAAATATCTGAGACATCAAGCAGGTTTATGTCTGTGCAAAAGTGGCTCCCTGTTTTCCTTTCTTAGGCATGACTGTCAAAGGAGCACAAGCATTTCTCTGTGCTCTGGCTAGGGGAAAGGAAATGTATGTTTAAGACTTGGAACATGGGAGATTTATGGGATGTTAATGTGTCAAGTCTTAGTAACCTCTCAAGAAGGCCACTTGTGAAGTCAGACTGTCATCAGTCACAGAAACCAATGCATCTGTCTTCTGAGAAATTCCTCAGAAATGTCTTCCAGAAAGATTATGAAAGATGAAAAATTTCAATACAGTGAAAAGGTGTTCTATAAATGTGAATTTTTGCTGCTTCTGGCAAGTTCTGAGCATTCCCTCAACTGAGAAATGACAAAATGATACATGCATAGAAGCTATTGAAGAAAATACTGAAACTGATTAAAGGCAGCTATACAAGGATCAATTGTTGCATATTTATGAAACTTACCCATCAAAATATGGCTATACAAAGTACATTTAAAATATACTCACACAACAGCATGATACAGACTTGCACTCAGCTAAAATTAGATAATCCTCCCTAAAGTCAACCCAGAAAAGCAACCTGACTGTAATATAATATGAAAGTGATTTAATGATGACATCACAGGTAAGTCCATACAAAGTGGATGGAAAAGGATATAATAAAACGTTCAGTCTAATAGTAACTGGGGATCTGGGACATTGGCATGTTTTGCATGTCAGGCATAATCAATATTTAAGGTTGGGACATGTTTTCTTCTTGTATCGACACAGTAAATGAAATAGATATCTCAGCTCATATGGGCTTCTTTCACTGAATCCGATGACCTATGATCAACAATTTTATAAGTAACAGAGTAAAAACCCGGAGAAGTACAGAGCAAATCTTCTGCTGTTGACCATCTGTTGCTCAATTGGATTCCTTTAACCTCAGCAGAAAGTTGTGATTTTGACAGTTACTGACATTTCCCCCACTAAGACTAATGTGCATAATAGGCCTGAACAATATATATCTGCATGGCATATCAGAAAAATAGGCACATAGACCAATGTAACAGAATAGAGAACCCAGAAATAAACCCAAATATCTACAGCCAACTGATCTTCAATAAAGAAAACAGAAACATAAAGGACACTCTATTCAACAAATGGTGATGGGATAATTGGCAAGACACATGTAGAAGAATGAAACTGGATCCTCATTTCTCACCTTATATAAAAATCAACTCAAGATGGATCAAAGACTTAACTCTAAGACCTGAAACCATTAAGATTCTAGAAGGTAACACTGGAAAAACCCTTCTAGACATTGGCTTAGGCAAAGACTCATGACCAAGCACCAAAAGCAAATGCAACAAAAACGAAGATAAATAGATAGGACTTAATTAAACTAAAATACTTCTGCACAGCCAAAGAAACAATCAGCAGGGTGGGCGTGGTGGCTCATACCTGTAATCCCAGCACCTTGGGAGGCAAAGGCAGGTGGATCACCTGAAGTCAGGAGTTTGAGACCAGCCTGGCCAACACTGCAAAAACCTCTCTCTACTAAAAATATAAAAATTAGCCAGGTATGATGGTGGCCACCTGTAATCCCAGCTACTCAGGAGGCTAAGGCAGGAGAATCACTTGAATCCAGGAGACAGTGGTTGCAGTGAGCTGAGGTCACACCATTGCATTCCAGCCTGGGTGACAGAGCAAGACTCTGTCTCAAAAAATAAAAAAAATAATAAATAAATAAATAGAGTAAATAAACAACCCACATAGTGGAAGAAAATCTTTGCAATCTATACGTCCAACAAAGGACTAATATCTAGACTCTACAAGGATCTCAAATCAGCAAGAAAAAACAATACCATCAAAAGGTAGGCTAAGGACATGAATAGACAATTCTCAAAAGAAAATATACAAATGGCCAACAAACATATGACAAAAAGGTTCAACATAACTGATAATCAGGGAAATGCAAATCAAACCCACAATATCATACCACCTTACTCCTGCAAGAATGCCTATAATAAAAAATAAAAAAATAATAGATGTTGGTAGGGCTGTGGTGAAAAGAGAACACTTTTACGGTGCTGGTGGCAATGTAAACTAATACAGCCACTATGGAAAACAGTGTGGAGATTCCTTAAAGAACTAAAAGTAGAACTACCATTTGATCTAGCACTCCCACTACTAGGTATCTACTCAGAGGAAAATAAGTCATTATACAAAAAAGGTACTTGCACATGCATGTTTATAACAGCACAATTTGCAATGGCAAAAATATAGAACCAAACCAAATGCCTATCAAAAAATGAGTGGCTGAAGAAAAACTGTGGTGTATATATACCATGGGATTCTACTCAGCTATAAGAAGGAAGGAAATAATGGCATTTGCAGCAACATGAATGGAATTGAAGACCATCATTCTAAATGAAGCAATTCAGGAATGTAAAACCGAGCATCGTATGTTCTCACTCATAAGCGGGAGCTAAGCTATGAGGATGCAAAGCCATAAGAATGATGCATTTAACTTTGAAGACTTGGGGGAAAGGGGTAGGAGAAGGGGCAGGGATAAAAGACTACACATTGGGTACAGTGTACAGTGCTCAGGTGATGGGTGCACCAAAATCTCAGAAATCACCACCAAAGAACTTACTCATGTAACCAAACACCACCTGTTCCCCAAAAACCTATTGAAATAAATTGAAAAAAAGAAAAAGAAAGAAATAGGAAGGCAGGCAGGCAGGCAGGCAGGCAAGCATTTATAAAGGGAGAATCATGTTTAAGAGCTAAAATGGAGACAAAAATTTGAACAGCCCTCACACTGTATGCCCTATTTTCCCTCCAATCTATGTAGCAGTCCATATTAGTCACCACTTGAGCTCCAGCATTTAAGGTTCAGGTAATTCTCTCTGACTCACTTGAGAGAAGGAAGTGTTAGTTCATGCTGCATATCATTACATGATAGAAGAAGGTAGTATATGTATGAAGTAAAAAGACTATGATAGTCAAACTTAATTGCCTTTGTCCATTCATTCTACAAAAAATATTTAGTACCTATTGTGTGTTAGATCGAGGGCTCATTGCTGAAAACACAGTGTTAACAAATTACTATTCTCACAGGGAGTACAGCCCAGTTGGGAGACAGCTGTTAAAGGCATGGTCCCCCCCAATATACTAAGAATTACAAATTGTGATGAGCTTTATGTAGGAAAAGAGCATAATGTGATGAGTGGATCCACAAGAGGTCATAAGTCAGATTGCAAGGTCTGGGAAGGCCTCTTTCAGGAACATTTAAACTGAAACCTGAAGGAAATTTGAAGAACTGGCCAGGGAAAGAATGCCTGTCAAAGCTGTGCCGAGGCTTGCTCTACTCTGTCACAGCTACCCTTTCATGAATGGCTAAACTCTATTGGTGAGATCTATCACTGCAAGGTCAAGTTGTGACAACTCCTGAGTCTCCTAGCATATATATATATATATATATATATATATATATATATATTCATTACTTGGTGACTCTATTTATTGAATCACATTGTGCTGCATACTGCTGTGAGAATACTGTGATGTCTTCCTGAAAATAAAAATGCTGACTTAGAGCAGTGGCTTCCAAATCTATTAGAGAGCAAGATGATACTGGAATATATAAGTACATTTATTTTTAATCTAAAAGAAATTAATTTTTATTAATATTTATGACTTGGCATAATATATGTAGATAATTTGTAAATAAATCTACACCATCTGGGGTTATGTCAATATTTTTACTTACATGTGTGCACAATCAAAAAGTTTGGAGAGCACCTGCTTAAAGTAAGCAAAGGATAACCAGGGATCACTGCACAGAGTAAGCAGAGCCCAGATTCTCCAATCCCCCTTCTCACATTTTCATTAAGGTCATCTCTTTCATAGCCTAGCTTAGATTCCTCTCTCGTAACCAGAGAAACTGCCTTCTCTGATAACATTGACTCATCCTCAGATTTTTCATATCCTTGACAGCTTATAGCACTCCCTGTCTGATTCAAATATTTTGCTATGTTAGTAATACTGACTTCTATTGCTTTCTGGTGTTTTCATCTGCAGTGGTCCTATCTTTCAAAGAAGGTGTAAGTTGCTCTGGTGCTAGATTAAATCTAGCTCACTTTTATCTGACCGTAGTGCTGAGAAAATAGAAGGTACTGAGTAAATACTTATGGACTGCATCTTCCAGGACCTTGCCATTCAAAGTGTGACCAAAATCCCAGCAGCATCAGCATCAAAATTGAAGCTTGTTAAAGCACATCAAAATTTGCACTATCCTATCTCTCTTTCTTCCACAATTCTCCCATTTCTCTGGAAGGCCCATTATATTAAACCAGTGCCTCTTAAACTTTAATGTGCATGAATTATCTGGGGGGATCCTGTTAAAATGCATATTCTCATTCAGTAGGTCTGGGTGAGACCCAAGATTCTGTATTTTAATAAGTTCCCAGGTTATTCTGGTGCTTCTGAATGGTGCTTACACCTTTAGATTTCAGGCTATAAAACTATGCTGCCTGATATGGTAGCCCTAGCCACACGTAGGGATTGAGCACATGACACGTGGGATTTCAAAGACTGAGTGTGGAAGAAAGAATATAAAATATCTCATTAATAAGTTTAAATATTGATTATATATTACATGGATAATATTTTGAATAGACTGGGTTAAATAAAATATAGTGTCACATTTAATTTTATCTGTTTCTTTTACATTTTGAATTGAAGCTATTAGAAAATCTAAAATTACATATGTGGCTCACATTATACTTGTATTGGACAATGTGCCTCTAGACACTCCTCTGATACCCTTAAATACAGAATATATGAAGGTAGTGTTATCTATTGAGAATTCATTGAGCATGAATCTCAAATTCATGCTGCCAAAGTAGCACCAGTTTAGGGATAGCTGAAAAAATTGTATAATTCTACATAAAAAGATTTTCTTTCTCATGGAAGTATATACACTACAAATACAACTTCTATTACTCAAAATATTGAGATTTTTTGTCAACATTTCAGATTTTTGTGTATATGTGTGATTCATAATGTAGGCCTCCTCCTACATTGATGAATATGCATATAAGCATTAGATTAGTCATCTGTAATTAACTTCTTGACAAATATGGATAATGGGTGAGAATGCTGTTATTATATCCAAAGTGTAATATAATGGTTCCATAGTTCTTGATGTTATGTTCCATTTTTTCAGTCGTTTCTTTCTGTTTGCATTTCAGTTTTGGAAGTTTCTATTGACATATTATCAAACTCACTGATTTTTTTCTTGGCTGTGTCCAGTCTACTTATGAAACCATCAAAGGCATTCTTTATTTATATTACAGTGTTTTTCATTTCTAGCAATTTTTAATTTTTTCTTAGAATGCCCATCTGTCTGTTTATATTACTCAAGTGTTCTTGAATGTTGTCTACTTTTTCCACTGGAGTCCTTTCATGTTAATCATAGTTACTAAACCCTTGATTCTCTTTATGGGTGGGTAGGTGTGGTAACAGCTGTGGCCCCAAGAGTTGCTACAGAGAGGTTAATCTGATCAGAAGAGGATGGGGTAGAGACTTAAATTGTTTTAGCATTGCAAGCCCATTGGTTTTCACTTGTATTGGAGCTGGATAAAATAGTGGGCAAAATGAGACACAAAATATGAATAGGAGGCAGCTAGGCAGGGAAGGGGGAACAGTATTTGCTAAGTACATGTTTTGGTTATCTATTACCATGTAACAAACCTCACCTCCCCAGTACTCCATGGTATAAAGCAATACTCTTCTATTTATAGTTTTGGATTCTGTGGGTCAGGGATTGGGGCAGGGCTTTATAGCATTATAGGGAGGGTGTTTTTTTTTTCAATTTTGCTTTAAGTTCTGGGGTACATGTGCAGATAGTGCAGGATTGTTACATAGGTATACACATGCCATAGTGGTTTGCTGCCTCCATCCCCCCATCACCTACATTAGGTATTTCTCCTAATGTTATCCCTCCCCAATCTCCTCACCCCCTGCTATCCCTCCCCTAGCCCCCCAACCCCCAAGAGATCCCAGTGTGTGATGTTCCCCTCCCTGTGTCCATGTGTTCTCATTGTTCAACACCTATTTATGAGTGAGAACATGTGGTGTTTGGTTTTCTGTTCTTGTGTCAGCTTGCTGACAATGATGGTTTCCAGATTCATCCATGTCCCTGCAAAGGACATGAACTCATCCATTTTTATGGCTGCATAGCATTCCATGGTGTATATGTGCCACATTTTCTTTATCCAGTATATCATTGATGGGCATTTGGGTTGGTTCCAAGTCTTTGCTATTGTAAACAGTGCCACAATGAACATGTGTGTGCATTTGTCTTTATAATAGATTGATTTATAATCCTTTGGGTATATACCCAGTAATGGGATTGCTAGGTCAAATGGTATTTCTATTTCTAGATCCTTGAGGAATCACCACACTGTCTTCCACAATGGTTGATTTAATTTACACTCCCATCAACAGTGTAAAAGCGTTTCTATTTCAGGGAGGGTGTTTTTATTCAAAATGTCTGAGTTTTCCTCAAGGAAGACTCAACTGGCTTAAGAACTGGTGGCTGGAATCATCTGGTAGATTCTTGCCTCACATATCTGTGATGACTCAATGGCTGGGCTCAGCAACACTGTTGAACAGAGATCTTACAAATGGCTTCTTCATGTGGCTTGCACTTCTCACAGAAAAGTGACTGGGTTTGCAAGAGACAGCATCCCAAGAAAGAGCATTCAGAGAGTGAGCATTTCATAAATTCAAGGAAGAAACTGCAAGGCTGCCTCTGGTCTACCCTTGGAAGTCACACAGCGTTACTTCATCTACATTCTATTATTACAAGAAAGTTACTAAAGAGGACCCATATTCAAGCTGGGAATTAGATTCCATCCCTCAATGGGGTAGTGGCAAGGTCATATATCAGAAGAATGTGTAGGATGGAAGATGTTGTGGCCATCTCTGAAAAATTCAGTCCATTACGTCATGCTAACAGAGTGTGGTCTATTTGGGTAACAGAAAGTTAACTCTGATTGGAGCATAATGTTACGCTGAAAGACTGTATTTTACTTTTACTTTTCCAGGGGCTATATTCTAGGGAAAGACATTGCTTTGATTTTATAATAGGCAACCTGGTATACTATAGAGTCCATAGGCTGTGGAATTAAAAAAAAAAAAAAAACCCTGGGTCAACTTGTTTATTTTCCGCATTCATTGCACAACTTTTTATCGTTCCCTCAAATATTATTTTTATGATACTTTTACACAGAGGGTAACAACCAGCTTATGGGTTGCATTCAATCCTTGGCTTGACTGGAGGCCATTACCCTTTAGTAAAAACACCTAGTGGAGAGAGCTACATTTGTGTCTATAGTTACATAAAAGGTAAAAATGTTTTGAAAATCTTTAGTAACAATGGAGTAAAAAGCCCAAAGTTGATGACAGTGACCTAGGCAAGTCTGGGCCTCTTTAGGTATTCGTCTTACTTTGTGTGTTTATCCTACTTTTCTCTTGGTGTTTCTTCACATCTTTTTTATGTCAGTTACATGTAAATAGCTGTATTTCTATGAGTCATTTTCTGGATGTGTCCCTCATATGCTCTGTGGCAGGTTGAATTTTCTAAGATGACCAAAAAATATCTCCCATCCTACATACTTACCTATAATGTGATCTTTGCATTTCTTCCATGGAGAGATGAGGTTTATGGTCCCTTTTTTCAAATCTTAGTGGACTTGTTACTACAGTAAAAATGCTATTATATGACTTTTTAAGCTATGTTATTAAAGGTGATATGCCCATCTGGCCTTCTTGGGGCACTTGCTCTTGGAAGCCAGTCACAATGCTGTAAAGAATCCCAGCTCACATGGAGAGGCCATGTGCAAGTGTTCCAGCTGATAGCAAGCATCAACAACCAGACATGTGAGTGAGCAAAGCTTCAGAAGATTCCAGCCCCCAGCTTCTGAGTTGTTATCATACTTTGAGCTTTCCCAAATGACAGTGAGTAGAGGAGAGATGAGTTGTCCTTGCTGAGCCCTTCCCAAACTGCAAATTCACGAGTAAAATAAATGATTGAAGTTGATTAGTACCACTACTTTTGGTATGATTTGTTGTGCAGAAATAGATAACATACATTTTCTGATTCTCTCTGTATGCCTTTCTCTATCTCTATCCCTGTATTTTATTTTCCCACTCTTTTCCTTCTATGTCTCTGGTCCTTTTTTACTTTTTCTTCCTATCCTTCTTTAGTTCTTACTCTTAAATTTCTCATGTAATGTCCTGTCTTTTATTTCTTAACCTGCTTTAATATAGAAGAAAGATAGAATTTTATTATAAATTTTATATTTGGATAGTATTTTGTGCTCCCCTTTTGTTAAGTTTTAAAGGACGGGAGTGGAATATGTAATCTTTATTTCATTCTAAAGCACAATAAAAATAAAGTTACTGTTCCTAATGAAAGATGTTACTTTTATTTTTTGCCTTCTGAGTGTCCGTGGCCCTCACAGGAATATTCTCTATCCTATCTTTGGTGCCTCAGGATGGATGAATGTGTGGATAATGTTTTCCTGGTGAATATACTTTTCATTTTTATAACTTTTTTATTTTTCAGCTCTTGAAAAATGGTACTAATATACTATTTTATGGTGGTGGTGTATTTCTTAAAAATATGTTGCTGAACTCGTCCTTTCTAATTCTGATAGACTAAAAAACCTGTCCTTTGGAAATGATAGAGAGAAATATTTTCTTTCAAGTGTTCTTGAGGTAAGCTCTCCTAGCCCTAGGATAAAACTTCAGAGGGCTTATAATAAGGCAGCCTCTGACCTAACATCTGCAGGGCTGAGTTGAGAATATTTTGAGTCCTTCCCGTGAGTGATGTTTTGGAATTTCTTATTTTCCTATCTTTGTATTATCATCAGTTTTGCAGAATCTATTCAAATGCAAAACTGAAATATATCACCATATTCATTTTACTTCTTTATGGAAAAAATTACTTTCTACCTGATTTTTTACTTTTAATTCTATACCATACAACCATGTACCTTTTTATAATAATCCATCCTATAGAGTAGAAGCCAGTATCATTGCTGAATGCTCTTTATGACCTGGACACATCCCAGTCATTCATCACATTTGTGAATTCCACTTCCTAAATATCTCCCAAATATAATCTTTCTTACCTTTGTTTGAGGTATCATGGTGTAGTAATGAAAAGAACAAGGCTTTTGGGACCAGTTAGGCTTGGGCTTAGTCTTGGGTATAACACTGTGACCTGGGGTGAGCTTGACATGGGGTGAAATTGATTCTCAATTTCTGTATCTATAAATTGGGGATTAATAGTTTCTACCTCATAGTGTTTTTGTGATGAATAAGAGTGTCAAAGTATTTAGAACATAGTGAATCCTTAGTAAATGTTGGTCTCTTCAGATCCTCATTCTCTCTCTCCAAAACCATTTCATTAAACTCTTATCAGGATTGCTGCTTTATTAATTTCTTTTGTTCATAATTAAGTGTTGACTTCTTGTTATGGCTTTCAAGATCCTTTAGATTTCGGCAACTGTTTTGGTTCTCTATTGTGGTATTATAAGCAAATCTAAAACTTAGTGGCTTTAAAGAACAACGTTTTAATTACTTCTCACAATTCTGTGGGTTGGATGATTCTGCTGGTTTCTCTTGGGATCTCTCAATTCATATGGCAACTGGGGCTGGAATAATCAGTATGACTGAACTCATATATTTGGCATCTTGGCTTGGATGGCTATGCTCAGCAGAGACCCTAGGACTTTAGGGTCTCCCTCTCTTTTTTTACATTTTTTTAAGGTCTCTCTTTACTCCACCTCTCTATGTGGTATCTTCAGCAGGTTTACAAAACTCCCTATGTGGTATTTTAAGGCTGCCAAAAGTGTAAAACACGAGAATCTAGGTCTTCCTAAAGCTGAAACCCTGAGCTGCAAAGGTCACTTCCACTGCATTTTACTGGCTACAAAGGAATAATTAAGCTATCCTAGATTCACTGTGGGAGAGGAATACACAAAAGATAGGTTATGAGGAGGAAGAACTGCTAGAATCCATCTTGGGAGACCAGTTACCAAGTAACAAATTCCTTTTATACTTTCATCTTCTACATTTCTTTTCAGTGTATTCTTCACTCCAAGTATACAAAACCAGACTGTGTATGTGTTTGTGCGTGTGCATGCATGTGTGTATGTGTTAAGAGGTGGGGTGGGAGGGATAAGTAGTAGGGGTACCATGCTTTGCACATCCCACTGTCTGAAATGCTAATTCTCTTCTTCTATAGATATAAATCTTCCCCTCATACTTTTTGACAGTGTATTAGTCTGTTTTCATGCTGCTGATAAAGACATACCTGAGACTGGGCAATTTACAAAAGAAAGAGGTTTAATGGACTTACAGTTCCATGTGGCTGGGGAAGCCTCACAATCATGGCAGAAGGAGGAGCAAGTCACATCTTACATGGATGGCAGCAGGCAAAAAGAGAGCTTGTGCAGGGAAACTCCCTCTTATAGAACCATCAGATCTTGTGAGACTTATTCACTATCACAAGAACTGCACAAGAAAGACCTGCCTCCATAATTCAATTTACCTCCCACTGGGTCCCTCTCATAACACATAGAATTCAAGATGACATTTGAGTGGGAGACACAGCCAAACTATATCAGACAATTAAAATGTTTACCTCATTTGTAAGGCCCTCCTTAAACTCCCACAAAGAGTCATTCCTTCTACTTGTCTGGATATATTTTATATTAGCATATAGCACTTATCAGTCTCTATATTGTTTGGGTCTTTCTCTCAAACTGTATCTGAGAATCTCAAGGGCATGACTGACTTTTCCATTGTCCTATATTCAGTGACTTAGTCTGGGTTCTCCCCATAGCAAACACAGAGACAAAGCTTTGAATGCAAGTCTGCTATTTGGAAGAGGGTTCCAAGAAACTCTATGAGGGAGTGGGAACTGAGACAAGGAAGGGAAGAAAGACAATGCAAAATGTGTTAATAAGCATGTTCCTGCTGTGGACAACTGAGGTTCACTTCTCCTGGGGACTTCTGGGAAACTATACTTCTGAGAAACTAGAACTTTCCTCAGACTTGTCCTACCCAAAGGTGAGGAAGCTGGAATGTTTACCTACCAAGTCCCATCCTTCATTGATTGAAGGATTAAGGGCTGCTCTCTGGAGCATTATTTCCTGTCATTTGGGCCTGCTCTGTACTCCAGCTTAGCCTGAAAAAACCCTAAGGTGGAAAGTCAAGTGGTTTCTGAAGAAAGCCAATATTGTGTAAGGAAGGACATGACAAGAACTAAGGAAGGGGTGGATGGGAGCACTTAAAGCATCTGTAACAGCCAGTGTCTACAAATTTTTTTTTTTAAACGGAGTCTTACCCTGTCATC
Source organism: Ateles fusciceps (assembly GCA_036589455.1). NCBI lineage: Eukaryota > Metazoa > Chordata > Mammalia > Primates > Atelidae > Ateles > Ateles fusciceps. Next base: position 254,180 of record JAZHEH010002529.1, on the reverse strand, counting down.
CAGGCTGGAGTGCAGTGGCATGATCTCTGCTCACTGCAACCTCTGCCTCCCAGGCTCAAACAATCCTCCCATCTCAGCCTCCTAAGTTAGCTGGGATCACAGATGTGTGCCACTATATCCAGCCAATTTTTTTTTTTGTATTTTTGGTAGAGATGGAGTTTCACCATGCTGCCTAGGCTGATCTTGAACTCCTGAGCTCAAGCGATCTGCTCCACCTCTGCCACCCAAAATGACTGGATTACAGGCATAAGCCACCATGCCCTGCCAATATTTAATCAATAAATGTTTGTTTAATGACACCAATGAATGAGTGAAGCTTGTAGATTTTTTTGGTTTGTTTTTGTGTTTTTGCATAAGGTACAAATCATAAAAACAGAAATGCCTTTTTTTAAATAAAAAAATTTCATTAGAATGTATGTTTTTATGAATCAGAATTTTTGATATCTAGGCTAAGTGTGGTAGCTCATGTCTGTAATCCCAACACTTTGGGAAGAAAGCAGGTGGATCACTTGAAGCCAGGAGTTCGAGACTAGCCTGGCCAACATGGCAACACACCATCTCTACTAAAAATACAAAAAAAAAAAAAAAAAGCCAAGTGTGGTGGTGCGCATGCCTGTAATCTCAGCTACTCAGAAGGCTGAGGCACAAGAATTGTTTGAAGCCAGGAGGCAGAGCTTGCGGTGAGCTGAGATCACACACTCCAACCTGGGCGACAGGGTAAGACTCTGTCTCAAGGAAAAAAAAAAAAAAGAATTTGTGATATCTACTAATATATTTAGTATCCTTTTATTATTTTCCTCTCCTGAATACTTTCATCTTCCTTGGTAAAAATATCCCATACACCATTACCAGAATGTTATTCAGCATCTGACTGCAATGCTTTGCTTTTGAACATACTGTGTATAAAATGGGATCCATCTATCCTACAGGAAGAGGTTTGAGGAATTTGGGCAAGTTGCATTGCATGGGATGAAGATTTTGATTTTGTATGAAGATTTTGTCTGAAGATTTTGGCACAGGTTGCATTAATACATTTCCCGATGCATCATATTTTATGTTAGTTTTAAGTTATTCTTTCATTTATAAATTTAGTTCTGTTATTGACAGACTTCTGCAAAGATTCTATTATGCTTAATTTTACTTTATTTAGAATCATTTGCTTCAGGTCAATTGTCTAGAACCTGCAAAGTTACTTTAAAATTTAAAACAACAAAAAATCAAAAGTTAATTCAGATACAGTGGAACCCTCAGAATACAGTCATGCTGAAAAATGAGCATATTTATTAATGTTCAGACAAGTACATCTCTCTGGACTTTTTAACATAGTTGTGATGTGACTTGACATGAATTAATTTGTGCAGTAATGAGGCATCTTTAAAAGAAGTGAGGCTCTCAAACCTGGGTGAATATTAGAATTACCTAGATGCTTGTCATAAATATAGATTTCTGGAACCCATCCTTCTGAAATATATATTTAATATGGAAACAAAATCAGTCTGAAGATCTTCCAAGCTTGAGAAATGCTATCTAAAAGGCATGCCTGAATGACATTTAATCTGCCTAGATTATTAACTCCTTCTGCTACAAGGCCATGTTTTATATTGATTTGGTTTTCCCTGTAGCATCAGTACAATGTTGAGCACACAGTGAACCATCAATAAATACTTGTTGATGACAACTATTTTAAGACCAACCTATTTGCACTTGACTTGATTAGTGGGGAAATGGTGTTTCAGAAAATGGGAGATATTGGATAGATATATAAAGTTTCTATTTCTGTCTTGCTGGATTTGCAATTGGGCATCTCAGTGGAATGTGGAATCAGTTCCTTTGCTCTTCAACAGAATTATTTAAATCATTCAGTCAAGGGTAATGGAAGGGAGCTACCATATATTAAGTATGTTCCATTGACAGATACTTTCTGTAGGTTATCTCATTTAATTCTCACAACAATCCTATAAGGAAGTACTTAGCCTCATTCTGTAATAAGGATACAGTTTAGGGAAGGATAAGTAACTTGCTCAAACTTATATAGCAAAGTAAGTGATAGAGCTGGGACTAGAGTCCAGGTGTATCCAATCCCAATGTTCATGCTTTTTTCAAGACACAAAAAGGCTTTTCTTTTTTTTTTTATCATCTTTATACTAACATGTTTACTTTTATATATGTTCAAAAATTTCTAGAATAAAAAAAGTGTATGTGCAAATATATATCCAAAGTGTTTATATTTAGACATATATCTAAAATATCTGCATATCTAATATATATTCAGTCATTATATCTATTGATACATATTTTGTTTTTGACTGAGATCCTATAATTTTTACTATCTGATTCATTTAAATTTAGCAATAAAATAAAAAATCAAACATTTCCTTATGCCATTAAATATTATTCTACTACATATTTTAATGCTATGGATGAAACCAATTAGATTTCTGTCTAACACTTTATGATTTAAAGTAATACTATGATGAACATACATATGTATAATATTTTATATATTTTTGATATGGTTTGGCTGTGTCCCCACCCAAATCTCATCTTGAATTCCCATGTGTTGTGGGAGCAACACAGTGGGAGGTAATTGAATCTTGGGGGCAGGTCTTTCCCTGTGCTGTTCTCGTGATACTGAATAAATCTCATGAAATATGATGGTTTTAAAAAGGGGAGTTTTCCTGCACAAGCCCTCTTTTGTCTGCTGCCATATGAGACGTGCCTTTCACCTTCCACCATGATTGTGAGGCCTCCCCAGACACCTGGAACTGTGAGTTCCATAAACCGCTTTCATTTGTAAATTGCCCAGTTTCAGGTATGCAAAAAGACTCTTTTCAAGGCACCTTCCAAGCAAAAGTCGTTTATAAAACATGCTCAGTTAGTGGTATGCGAAAGAAGGGAAGCAAAGTTAGGTTCTTCGTTAGCCAGATTTGATTCTGAGCTACAAGGAGAAAAACATACTGAATTTAGAAAAAACAACAACAACTGGGAAAAAATGATTAGGAAAACTGTAGTTGAGAGGAGTGAGAGTTTTGGGTGGCTACAATAAATAGAATTCTCATGTTCAAGAGGGATTTAGAAAGGTCTTAAGAGGGAGTACTGCAAGAGTTGACACAAGAAGAGGTCAAGAATATATATGGGGATTTCATTTCTATTGGGGGGTAAAGGTGAGATATTTTCAAGTAGCATCAAAGGGAACATGAAAAATAGCCTCAGTGATAAGAGAAATGTGAGAATTGCCAGGCATGGTCTATTCAAAGACTTCTGGCTTAGGAGCCTCTAGGGATAAAATGAATTAGGACCGGTGATGCTTAAATTCCATCCTGCAAATTGTCCTGAAACAGAGAAGGCTGTCAAAGTCAGGCAGGTCATCCGATAAGAGACCAAAGTATGTTCTAAGGGGTGTGCTTGAGTCATACATTATCACAGCAGAGTCACATCCTTAGTTGCTGTTCATAGTGAGAAATCTCAGTGTAAAGTTAGCAAAGAACCAAATGAATTCTTGCTCAAAAGGGTGGGCAGAATGTCTAGAAGCTTTAAAGAATGTCAAAGGCATATTCCACTTCATATTCCTCTTACTATTTATAATGACTATCACTGGCATTTTATAGCAACATTGGTCCCTTTTTCCTCTCTCACCTCCTTCCCGCCCTGTGATTTTTTTTTCGTTTTCTCTTATATAAGAGAAAAATGATGTCTAATGACAAATTTTCCTCTAAAGGCTCAAAAGAGGATGTGATCTGTTTTATAAATGAATTAAATAACTTTCATCACAATAATATGATTTCTAAGGGGAACTTTCAGGTACCTAAAAGTGATATTCTGAGTTATTTTGGATCAGACTTTGGAGATGATAAAAATTGGCCTTTAATGATTACCTCAGCTGATATATGCTACTCTTCAGGAGAAACTGAAAATTCCAGCTTGATACCGATGATGACTAGTTCATTGGCATCTTACTTGAATAAATGTAGGTTAAATTTGGAAAGGATACATTCTAGTAATAAAACTGTCAGAAGATCAGCTTTTGATGGTCTAAAGCTTCCACAGTTGGTGAAATATTTGCAAGGGTATTGGAAAGATATGACAATTCATTTTCTTAAGGAAAGAATTTAAATCACATCTTTCCTTAGTGCAGACATAGATTGCCATTTCAGGAGGGGGATACATTAGGACCTATTCGGTACTTGATGTTTTCTGCTTATTCCTAGCTTGTATAAAAACATGTTGTAAATTATTTTACAAGAGGAATGACACAAGCTGGACTTGTGTCAAGCAACAGAAGTCAAAACATATGGCAGATCAATACACTATTATCTTGCCTGACTTTTTTAGAGGTCAAAGATTACAGATCACTAGTAATGAAAGGGAACTAGAGATTATTGCATTATGAGGAAGGCTGGTGGTGGTTAAGGGTCCCAACTTTGGAACCAGACTACTTCAGTTCCTATCCTGGTTCTACCACTTACTACCTGCTTGACCTCATTCAAATTACTTAACCAGCTTGTGCCTAAGTTTTCTTCTCTGTAAAATGGTAAGAGTAATAATAGTCCTCATCTCATTGAGTGTCATGAAGATTATATGAGTTAATATCTGTAAAGCACTCAGAATGGTGCCTTATGTGTAATAAGGCCATGTATGTGTTTTCTATTCTCATTACCTCAAGACCTCAGTTTGCATTGAAGAATCTGAGACGTATGAATCACTGTACATAAGGCCAAAGTGTTGGGCCAGAAGTCAGCTCTGCTCATTCCAAACTCAGGGATATTATTACTCTGCCATGATGCCTTGCTAGGTAAATAAGTCATTTCAGTAAATCCCAAGGAATTAGAATTTCACTGAAGGCAGTATTTTTTAGGGTAACAACCAAAAATAATCAGTGATACTTATGACTAGTATCAAGAAGTATATATTAATTCCTTGGCAGTAGGCATTGTTGCAAATATGTTGGCACCCCTATATTTCATTGCTCACTGGATCAGTGCTTTCTATCAGCATCCTTGTGTGGGCACTTTCTGCTCATGGTTTTTTTTTTTTTTTTTGGCCTTTGTGTGGGCAAGGCAAAAATAATCAGGAGTTAATGCTCCCTTTGGGACAGTACTCCAACCAATGATGGAACGGATTTGAAAAGTAAACACTCCATCTTCTTGTCCCTCATGTGGTACAACACTGAGGATTATTCTATGCACTCTTTCAGAAGTCCCCAGCAGGATCAAGCTTCAGGAGCTCATGGCAGACACTTGCGTACTGATAACACGCCTTGAATTGGCTGCTGCTTCTTTCAGTTTCACTGCCCTTCTCCTCTACTGTTGTTGCCTGGGATCACCTCTCAAGTAAACTACATGCACTCAAATCCTCATCTCAGGGTCTGCTTGACCTCAGTGAATGAAGATTAGAACTAAGTAAAAGATCTAAGTACTCTCTGGTTTGGGGAAAGACATACCCAAATTATTGTTTACTATTCTGGAAGATGTAAAAATAAGCTAGCTGTGAGCCTCTTTCGAAAAAAAATGGGCATGTTTTTAGGGTACCTGTTTTCCACACATAACAATCTGGGCCTACTTAGAAATATAAAGTTCTCTGAAACTTTTAAACCCTGAAGGAAACTGGAAATGTTTGAACAAATAAAAATACTTACATAGCTTATATAATTTTTAACACCCTTCACAGATCTAAAGTCACTTTGTTAATTTAGGAACATAAAAATGCATTATGTATAACTTGGTTGGCTCCTAAAAGTATCATGTTTGATATCTTGAGAGATGTGAAGGCCTGAAAAATTTGAGGGGCAAAAAGAATACTTTGTAAAGGAATCTTGAAATGCCATGATTAAATAAAATTCCAAGATAGTTCTATAAGCTGGTCAGTTACAGTCTCTTGGTCTAAGTGAGCGCATTCCTCCTGCCCTGGAATTGCTATAAGCAGTTTAATTTTCAGGGAAATTTGTGGGCTATATCTGTGGGGTTGAGTCACTGGAGTTCTGGGGTTTAGCAAATAACCTGTAATTTTGATTTGGGGTACTTGGAGACTGAGTTGTCCAATAGTGATGCATTATCAAACCCCAAAGAGTGAGCCCTTGACATTCCCTATGAACCTCAGCACACTTTCAGGCACTCCTAGCATTCATAAATACGAATGCAATGTTGACTAAAGAAAAGACAACCATGTTGAGATGCAGATGCTGAATAGTCTGTTAAACCCAGACTCAGGCTAAAGGACGTGGGTCCTCACACCACAGATGGAAGTATACAACCATATTCCTTTGTAAAACCCAGAATGAAATCAACTAACAAATGATACTCCCCCGGCCACAGGGATTAGTTTAAATGTGATCTTTTTAGCTCAGTGATCAATGTTTTTGTTGAATGGTTGAAGGAAGCTTTCTCTCAAAAGTAAACAAAAAAACATGTGATTCTAATTGTTACTTGAAATCACCCTTTGAATCAGCATTAAAAAGAGGATAGGCAGACCTGAAAAATTTGCCTTAAATTTAGGAGAGAAGTAGAGCCATAGGCATGATCAAACTGTGTCTGAAACTGACAGTATCTATGGTCTTTTCAGTTACACAAGCCACCAAATTCTCCTTAGTGTTTTAGCCGGTTTGTTTAGGTTGTTTAGGTAAGAATTTATTTCTCCTACCAGAAGGCATCCTTATGGATCCATGTAGACATTATAGGAATGTGAATACTATAATTTATTCTTTTAAAATTATTTAATATCAATTTTGCTATAACTATACTCTAGCTCAATAAGCTGTGTTCTCAGGCTCCATTTTATGGATTTGTCTAGAGTTGATGTTAAGTATGGCTGAGAATTCTGAGCACCATTAGGAATTTAGCAGAGGACAAAATCCAGGGGTCTTCTTTTTTAAAACAAATAAGTGTTATTGTGTATATTTAATGTATACAGCATGATGTTATGAGATAAATACAGATAGTAAAATTATTACTGGAGTAAAGCAAATTAACATACACATCATCTCACAGTTACCCATTTTTTGTGTGTGTGAGGCAAGACTGCTACAATTTACTCAGCAAAAATTCTGATTATAATACACTATTATTAGCTATAGTCCTCATGTTACAGGGGCCTTCTTAAAGTGGAGGATAAGTATAAGCATCATAGAAGAGGATGTTGTCTTGCAAACATATTTCACAAAACTAACTGGCCACATTCCAATTTGAATAAGAAAATTAGAATAAACAATTCCACCTGGCTTAGATACCTATTTTATTTGGGCAATTGACTGTTCTTTTGGCATGCAGTAGTAAGCATTAAACAGCTGGTGCTCTCTCGCCCATGGGGTCTTTCTTTCAGAAGATAATTATTTCAGAGATTGACAAAGAACTGAGATCTAGCTGGGATCATTAAGGGCCAAGAATGTACCACGATCTTAGCATATCGCTATTTTAAATAATGATGGGAGTTCATAAAATGAAAGTATTTTCTCTTCAAAACACATTGCAAGCATTTTTCCCTAAGACTGCAGAACACAATATTAAAGATTTTCCTTTTAAATATTAATTTGAGAAAATGCTTAAATGTATTGAGTCTGACCCTGTGCTCATGAAGAAGAATTTTCTCTTGGTGAGGTATCAACAATTCACATGGACACAGGGAGGGGAACATCACACACTGGGGCCTGTCAGGGGGTAGGGGGTTAGGGGAGGGATAGCAGGGGGTAGGAGGATTGGGAAGGGATAACATTAGGAGAAATACCTAATGTAGATGACGGGGGGGATGGATGCAGCAAACCACCATGGCATGTGTATACCTATGTAACAAACCTGCACAATCTGCACATGTACCCCAGAACTTAAAGTATAATTAAATAAAATAAAATACTTGGAAAAAAAAAGTGAAACATGGTTTGGCCATATACATTTTTTTTAAATTTATGGAGTGTTTTTCATTCTCTCAGGCTCTCTGCCTGGAACACCCACCACGCCCCAGTGCACACATGGCAAACTTGTACACATCTCAGCTTATGGTTCTTCCTCCAGGAAATCTTTAACTACTATCACCCACCCACTCAGTAAAGGTTATGTACATAGCATTCTGTACTAGACTGTCATAGCATTTACCGTACTTTTTGGTAAGTGCCTTTTTACTTGTCTTTATCCCCCAACTGTGTCAGATAGACTTTAATGTGCCCCCCTGGGTCCCCATCTCCCCAGTGTTTACACTCCTATATATATATTTTTCTTCTTGATCGTGGGATCTGTGACTTGCTTCCGGCCAATGGAATATGATAAACATGAGGGGATGTCACTCCAATCATTGGGTTGCATAATGTAAAACCCTGTCTTACTACTAGACTCACTCTAGGGACTCTCCTTGCTGGCTTTGAAGAACCCAGATGCCATGACTCCTAAAGCTGCAAGAAAATGAATTCTGCCAATGTCCTGAGTAAGCTTGGATGTTGACTCTCAGTTGAGGCTCCAGATGAGAATTCAGCTCTGGCTGACACCTTGATTGCAGCCTTGTGAGACCTTAAGGAAAAGACCCACAGAAACTGTGAGATAACAAATGAATCTTGTTTAAGCCACTGAGTTTGTGGTAATGTGCTATGCAGAATAGAAAACTAATATACCAATTAATGAACAAAGTCATTAAGAATAGGGAAAATATCTGAGTTTTTGAGGTCTTGTCCCCCAAGGCCTAACACAGTAACTGGTACATTGTAGGTAAATATCTGTTGAATATATTATAAACATTTGTTTAATATATAAATATGTGTTAAAAATAATTTTTGGGCTGGGCACAGTGGCTCATACCTGTAATCCTAGCACTTTCTGAGGCAGAGGCAGAAGAATTGCTTGAGTTCAGGGGTTTGAGATCAGCCTGAGAAACACGGTGAGACCTCATCTCTACTAAAAATACAAAAAATTAGCCAGGCATGGTGGCCCACTTCTGTAGTCCCAGCTACTCAGGAGCCTGAGGCAAGAGAATTGTTCGACTGGGAAATGGAGGCTGTGGTGGGAGGATCACTTAACTCTGAGAAATGGAGGCTGCAGTAAGCTATGATCATGCCACTGCACTCTAGCCTGTGTGAACAAGACCCTGTTTTAAAAAACAAAAAAGTATGTAAATATATATATAGTAATTTTGTGTGTCAAAATAAACTCTGCATTTTGCACTAGAGAGTAGGAGTCTCTTCTGAGGGTTTGCCTCTGTGCTTTGGCATTAGACACTTGTCATTACTTTAGGGCTCACTTGATTTTTCTTTTGCCAGCTCACACAGCTTCTAGGGCTTCTGGACATCTTATCCTATGATCTAGGACAATGTCAGTTTCAATGTTTAACTTAATTTGCCCTCTCCCTTCACTCCTTAGCATCTCAAATATCAAAGGAAGATATCTCAGAATAGGATATAGGATAGAGAATAGAATACCTTTCTTTGGGTGAAAAGAGATGGAGAAATAACTTGAGCAAAAGATGCTGATCAGCTACATTGGTGTGGTGAAGGTAAGTCTGTAATTGTTAAGTGGCATCTTAAAAGTATTGGATGCCTTTATCGGGTACTATGCATATTTCCTGGGTAACAAATGGGGATGTAGAAGTTTGGGATGAGGAGATAAAAAATAAAGCATATTTTGAAGACCAATACTACTTCTCCATGACCCTTTCCATTTGCAGATTTGCTGGTCTTCTAGAGATTCTGATTTCCTGTGAACATATCTCTATCACTGAATTTTCACATCACACATATTGTTTATATGTATTTTTCTTCTACTAAACTGGAAACTCCAAGAGAGCAGGGTCTTGACTTTTTTTTTATAATTATGCAAACAAACATTCCTTAAGCCTTGTCTTTACCTCAGGCATAATACTAGGTGCTTTATTTGTACCATTTCATCTTCTCTTTACAATACTTCCATGAGGTAGGTCCTATCCTTGTTCTCATTTTACAGATGAGAATTTGAGGTTGAAGAAGCTAAGTTTCAAGTCACACTGTCAATAACTGGTAGAACCAGGATGTGTGTATCCCCAGCACGTAGTGCAGTGACTAGCACTAGGTAGGTATCCATTAGGTGCCTCTTAAGACACTGTGTGAAGCCCAGACTGGGATCAACTAAAGGGAATGGCTTAACTTGAGAATTTCTGAATCCACCAGTGTTTTCTAAAGCAAGTTTGTTTGCAGGATTAGAATAGGAAGGCTAATTCTGGTTACGTAGCATGAAGTACTTTGCTTTGAGGTCTAGTAACCTACTATCCCACTGATACTTAACATTTGGAAAACATGAAAGAGAATGGCCTTAGAACTTTCACCTTTAGGGCACTATTCACAAAAGCAAAGACATAGAATCAACCTAGATGTCCATCAATGGTGGACTGGATAAAGAAAATGTGCACACATACACCATGGAATACTACGCAACCATAAAAAAGAACAAAACCATGTCCTTTGCAGCAACATGGATGTTGCTGGAGGCCATTATCCTAAGTGAATTAATGTAGGAACAGAAAACCAAATGCTGTATGTTCTCACTTATAAGTGGGAGCTAAACACTGACTATTCATGGACATAAATATGGGAACAGTAAACACCACAGCCTACTTGAGGATGGAGGGTAAGAGGATGATAAAGATTCAAAAACTACCTATCTGGTACTATGCTTATTACCTGGTTAACAAAATAATCTATATACCAGACCCCCATGACATGCAATTTACCCATGTAAAAAACCTGCACATGTACCCCCTGAACCTAAAACAAAAGTTGAAAGGGAAAAAAATAATTTCTACCTATAGGAATAATTTCTGCTCTCAGTATCCAGTTAAACATTTTCTTGTTAATGCTCATTTTTCTCTAAAAGATGATCTGCTCATATGGGTGGAAAGAGTGCACTGTTTTCTGATTGAGTGACCACACTGAGCTCTTCACGATTAGCTTGGTAATGTGAATGGAGACAAGAGTGGTGGAAAGATGGGTGGACAGCACACTTTGCAATTAGGCCTCTTAAGCTGGAACACTGGTTATCAGCCATCATAATCTTTCACAATTGTCTCTGTCCTTTAAGATATGAGAATGACATTATTTTTTACATTACTGGGTGTTGTGGAATAATTTGCCCTCTGGAAATGTCTATTGAGCTGCTGCTTGAAATCATTTTATGACAGATTTTTAAATGGAGTGCGAAAAATATTAAATTCCTTTTTCCTTTTTCTCTTTCTTCTTTTCCTTCTTCTGTATTTCCTCCCTTCTTCCTTTTCTTCCCTTTTCTTTCCTTCTTGACTCCCTCCATCTTCCTCTCTTTCTTTCTCCAGAAACTTATTGAGCACCTACTAGGTGCTGGGGTTAAAGAGTTATACAAGGCTTGCCATATTCCATATCTCATGGAGCTTACAGAGTATGTAGGGGGGTATTTACAGAAATAATCAGGAAAATAAAGTAATAAACAAAAATATACAGTTTTAAATATTATAATAAAGAGAAAATAGGGTGATATGATTGAGATTAGTGAGTGAATTCTGTGGATTGGGTGAACCGAAAGGTCTTTTCATGAGATTTTAAGCTAGGACAAGACTCAGCCATGCTGATCTGGTAGAGGAGAATTGCAGGCAGAGATAATAGTTAATGCGAAGATTCCAAGGTGGGAATAAGCTTTGTGGGTTTAAGGGACAGCAGTGAGGTCACCATCATTATGATGGAGCAGGAAGTTATAGGTGTGGGCAAGAACCAGATCATGTAGGGCCTCGTAAGCCATGGTAAAGAGTTGGTACTTTAAATAACAAAGATAGCAATGAAATGGTTTTAAGTAGATGAATGACAATGATCTAATTCATTATTATAAAGAAGTGTTACTGGATGATAAACATATATGATTATATTAAGGTTTTTTTTTTTCTGTTTGCAGTTCTGAAATACTTCAAAGTTTTACAGATAATTCTTGTTACTGCATGCAAAATTAATTGTTAGAGGGCAAGAATGGAGGTAGAGGGATGAGACAGGAGGCTATTGTATATCAGGTGGTAGATAAAGGTGGTTAGAACTAGTGTGATAGTAGGTGAGAAAAAGAGAAGTAGACAGAATCCAGTTGTTTTGAAGGTTGAGTTGATGAAACTTGCTGACAGTTCAATAGAGAGCATCAGAGAAAAAGAGGAATCAAAGATATATTTTGTTTAAGACATTGCTTGAGAAAATGGTGTCATTTCCTGAGACGGGAAAAACTTGGGAGGTGGGCAGGTTTTTCTAGTGGTAGGGTGATGAAAAGTGCTCTTTTGGCTATCTTAAACATGAGATGCCTATCCCATCTTCAAGTGAAGATGTAAGAGTTAGAAAAATAGGCTGGCAATGAAGCTCTGCAGTCATCAACTTGTCAGTGGTCTTTAAGACCACGGGTGTGATGGAATCACCTAGTGAGAGGACAGATAAGAAGAGAAAGGAGCTCAAGAGTGAGTCACAGGATGCTCCAATATAAAAGTCAAAGAGAAGAGGAAAAACCAGCAGAGGAGATTGGCCAGTGAGACAGAGAGATGATATAGTTTGGATATTTGTTCCCTCCAAGTTTCATGTTGAAATCTGATCCTCAATGTTGGAAGTGGGGTCTGGTGAGAGATGGTTGGATCATGGGGGCAGATCCCACATGAAGGGTTTGGTGTCATTCTTGTGAGGAAGTGAGTTCTCATTCTTAGTTCCTAGAAGTTTTTGTTGTTAAAAGAGCCTGGCACCTCCTCCTCTCTCTTGCTCCCTCTCTTTCCATGTGATGCCAGCCCCGATTTTCCTTTGCCTTCTGACATGATTGGAAGCTCATTGAAGCCCTCACCAGAAGCAGATGCTTGTGCATGCATTTTGTATAGCCTGCAGAACCAACAGCCAAACAAACCTCCTTGCTTTATAAAGTACCCAGCTTCAAGTATTCCTCTATAGCTGTACGAAACAGACTAATAAAAGGGACAATCAGAAGAGTGTAATCCTGAGCAAACCAAGAGAGAGAAAGATTTCAAGCAGGAGGGCACAGTCAACTTTACCTAAAGCATCTGTTTTTAAACATTTTTGTACTGTAGCATCTTTCATAGGCTGTGGAATCCTATGGACCACTTCTCAAAAATGTTTTCCAATAAACAAAATAAAATACATAGGATTACACAGGAAACTAATTATGTTGCAGTACGATGTCAAAACGCTAAAACACAAATTTGATGTTGAGTATTTGCGCTTTTTGTTAATATATTTTATAACTAGACCCAGCAGCAGGTCTGAACTATTGAACTCTCTAAGTAGTAACGATATTTTGAGATGTGATATATCTGCAACATCTTCAGTATAATATATATGATATAATATGTAAAAGCAATACGTATAATGTAATATGAAAATAGATATGGTTTTGTGACAAAGTCACAGGCACTGGTAATACCACTGTGATTTGTTGACTATGTTTAAATCTTAAGGAAATACTAACTTTCAGTTAGTGATTAGTGAAAATAGAGATATTTTTCCTATGCAAGTTCAGATTCTCTGATTTCAAAACCACTGGTTTAATGTTAAAAGGCAAATCTTTAGAAATGGCACTCAGTGATATGGATTCTCCTACATGGTGACTTATTTTGCTATTCTTGCTTAATCCTGAGCAATAACCTTAGGCTTGTCAGTGTTCTACCTCTTACTGTTAGACAATGACATTAAAAGGTCATAGGAGCAATGACAGAGGGAGTGGGTGGAGTGGGGAAGGGAATGCTGGATATTCTTTTCTGTAGTTACTTATGTTAAAGAACATTAATATTCATAAAGATGTCTAATATTAAAGCAGATTTGGAAATGAATTCATAGGGGCAGAAAACATTTAAATCTGCCTCTACTCCTGTTGTTTGATATTCAGAATGCTTTATAGGGAAGGATAGACATTCCTATAAAGGTTCTCCCTTTGTTCTTTTGTTCTGTATATTGCCTCCTTGAAAGTTCTAGAAGATCTGTTATATTCCTCTTTCCCTCTAATTACACACTGATATACAAAATATACATAACTTGGAGTCTTTAAAACACAATGCCCAATTTATGAACATGCTGTTAATTTTCAAATTTCAAAGGCAGATAGATGCTCAAAAATATGTTTGTTGACTGCTGGATAGAAATAGTTTCTCTAATTCCCTGCTCCTTCTCATACTTTCTCACTAACGTAGAATTCTAAAAGTCTAAATATTTGTACCTATATTAAACATACCATCAATTCCATGATAAACAAACTTTCATAGTCATTTTGCTTGCATTATATGCAAGGGTTATAGTGGGGTTGCATTATAGTGCAGGGGTTGGCAAAACTGGTGTGTGGCCTGTTTTTCTTTTTTAAACATATTTATAAATGAAAAATAAATAAATAAAATACATGAAAAAGAAAACTTGTAAGCATAGTACAAGAAACTTCCATATACTCTTTTCCCAGATTCACCTTTTGTTTATATTGTGCTTCTCTCTCTTTCCATACACACACAGATCTCTCTCTCTCTCTGTTTCACACACACACACACACACACACACACACACACACACACACACAGAGTTGGGCCTTCATATCCATGGGTTCACCGTCTCTGGATGTCTGGATTCAACCAACTGAGGATAAGGATAGTTGCATCTGTACTGAACATGTACAGACATTTTCCTTCTCATTCTTCCCAAAACAATACAGTCTGACAACTATTTCCATAGCATTTACACTGGATAAGGTATTATAAGTAATAGAGATTATTTAAAGTATATGGAAGGATGTACATAGGTTATATACAAATATTATGCCATTTTATATAAGCTACTTGAGCATCTGTAGATTTTGGTGTATGTGGGAGGTCCCTGGAACCCATCCTCTGTGGGTACTGAGAGACGACTGTATACACAAACACATATACATGCAGCCGCCCCCATACACAGATTATATATAATCTCTCAATCCATCTCATATTAGTTCATACTGATGCTCTCAATTCCAATTCAGCTCCACATGGTATATTTTTGTAACCTCTGTTTCCATATTTGTAGGCCCCCAATAGTGACACATTTAGCTCCCATTATCCTCAATATATTTACTCATTTGCTGAAGCTGGAAATATCCAGAAGGTAGTTTCAAAATTTCTCATCCATGCCATTGTACAAACCTTGTGTGGCCTGTTTTGTACAGCCAGCAAGCTAAGAACACTTTTTACACTTGAATAGGGTTGTAAAAGCAAAACAAATGAAAAAACAAAGAAGAATATGCAACTGAGACTTTATGTGGCCTGCAAAACCTGAACTATTTTCTCTCTGGTCCTTTACAGAAAAAGTTTGCTGATCCCTGCATAGTGACTCGTGGGGGTATGTGCGTGAGCACACACATTTACACAACTATGCTTAAGGAAGCTTTCTCAGCTCTCTTCTTTAAATCATAGGTTTTGTCCCCTTGACTACTGTGGTGGACAAGTGATCAGACCAGGCCAATCCTAGTACGTCAGCCCCCTAACAACTATGGTTGGTCCAAGAGGTGAGCATGTGAAACAAGCAGGGGCCTTCAGTGTCTTTCCCATAGAATTGCTATGTACATATTGGGAAAAAGTTCCTTCTCTTTTCACTGAAGTTGCTAAACTGAGATGAGGTAAGCCTGAACATGCTGTTGAACATCATAGAAGACATCTGCAGGTGGAGAATAGGGTCAACACACAGAGGAAAGAGGGCCTGACAGATGGAGAGTAAGAAGGCGCAGACCAAAGTATCTGAGTCCTGATACTTGAGGCTAGATCCATTCGTTTTTCTGTGTTATCTGAGTCAGGAATTTCCCTTTGTTGGTTAAACTTATTTGAGTTGTAATTCTATCACTTGTAAGCAAAATACTTTCATATAATTCAAATATGTCACAGCTCTTCCAAAAGTTCAATAAAGAAACTCAACTTTTTCTTTCTTGCTTAATTGGAAAGGTACAATAACAACATATATTACTACCAGATATTGAATACTCAACATCCTAAGCACAGGGCTGGTTGTTTTACAAAAGCATTATGAAATATGTATTATCGCACCACATTATAGAGGAGGGAGCTCAGAGAATTTACGTAATTTGATTAAGATTGCTCAGCTAAGTAGGTAGCAGAGCTGAGATACCATTCACATTCTTTGTGACTCCAAATTTCACATCAATTTTACTGTGATCATAGAATTTAAGTGACAGACAAAACAGGACCTTATCATGCTCTTCCCTTTTAACATAGCATAACAATAAGTCAGTACCTATTTCCACACTGGCAGTTTTGGATTTAAATGGAGTGGCATTGTTTTCTCATTGCATGTAAATACAAAAACTTAAAACACATGTTAACAATTTGGCTGTTAATGCTTTAGGGACTCAAAACTTCATAATGATGTATACAATGTACTGTGTCCCATTATTTGGCTGAGAAATACATACATTTGAAAATGTAGAGATGGTTTCCAACTAGCCGTCTTAGATCAGCTTCCGCAGGACTTGAGGCAAGGAGTAAGCACTGGTACTTTATTGGGGAAGTACGAACCCAGGGCACTGAGAATGAGGGCAAAGTGGGTAAGGCAGGGAAGAAAGGTAAGGCAGGGAAGCAGTGCCAAGTCATATGTGATAGTGTGCAAGCTGTATGGATAAACTGTGCCCACAAACAATCCATGCAAGGAAGGATGGAGAGAGAATTTATGTGCCTGGCTCTGTCTCTTATCCTGTTGGCCATTGGTTAGACTGTCTGAAAGGCAGTGAACTCCCTACACTTCTAAGTTGTATCACCTTGACCCTTTGGTATCCAAGAGAATGCTCCCTCCCATGTCCTGCGGAGTGGTGTTCAATTCTAATTCAGTGTAGGAGGAGTGTGAAATGCCAGGCAAGTGCCTGGTCACCTGGCTGCACAGCAGAGACCCAAGCAAAGCACAAGCACTCCTGAGACAAGTAACTGATTGATCTTAGGTGGTGAAACCACACAAGCCTAAGGGGAGATGGTAGGCCATGAAAGTTGCTGAGGCGGAGCAAGGAGCTGTGGACCCAGATGGCAATGGTACAGAGAGATTTGGAGTAGGCAGAAAAAATGTGATGTCATGTAACCATTGCATAACCACTGTAAATTATACATCTTCAAGTTCTAATATATTATGAGAAATGATGATGAACTCCTTAAGGAAATGAGTATTAGTTCACTTTGAATATGCAATAAGATAGCCAACTCAAATTTGGTCTTCATCAGTTATTAAAGAATTTTTCTTCAGGTCCAACAGAAATGATTTATCTAAGTCTGAAAATTTACTAAAGGTTAATTTAGGTTGATGCACTAGACTAGTATTTTTCATTTTTAATGTAGTGTACTATTATGAATTAGATCTTTCATCATGGAAACAGCAGCTTCTAATTCTTGAAGACAACCAGTGGTGAATGGTTATTTAAGTAGTAGCTCATCTGTCAATATAAACTCAATTCAGTGTATACAGGTTGCACGCACGCACGCACACACACACACACACACACACCCCAACACACCATATGGTCATACTTTGGTATCCATGGGGGATTTGTTCCAGTACACCATGTGGATACCAAAATCCATGGATGCCAATTCCCCTATATAAAATGGCATAGTATTTGCATATAACTTACACATATCCTCCTGTATACTTCAAATCATCTGTAGGGAACTTATAATACCTAACACAATGCCTACATGTTTGTGTGAAATCAACATAGTACTTGGCACATGACAAATTCAAAATTTTGCTTTTTGGAATCTCATGGAAATGTTTTTTCAAATATTTTTTGATTTATGGTTGGTTGAATCAATAGATGTAGCTACCATGGATATAAATATGGTTATGGACATATATATGGATATTTATGTATATATATATATACACACACACACACATACATGAATATTTTATGTGTGTGTGCGTGTGTATATACATATGTATTTATATATGTATACATTTTCATCTTCTCCACTGGTAATCCACTGGTAATATGATTGAAAACAGAACTTTCTCTTTCCACCTCTGGCTTCTCAAGAGGATACCTATAAGGCATTGACACTGTCACTTTGGCTTGGCACTTTGTGTCTGGAAAGTTGAAAAAGTCATTGACCATTTCAAATAATGAAAGTACATTCTCCCCTCACAGTCTCAGAGGTGAAATCTGAAAAGTGAAACATTTACAGAGACACAAGTTGATCTTTCACATGAAGGAGTCTAAAGTTGATAATGCAGTAGGGAATGCAGTCCTGTTGTTTGTATTTTCCCCTTCCTGAGCATACATCCAGCTCAGCTGGCATGGGCAGCTCTGATGCTCCCTGAGCAGGGATTTTAAATGACTCCACAGCAGATTGGTCTCTGACTGAATCGTGTGCAACAAATCTTGGGAATTTTAGTTCATAGCAAGTAAATGGCACTCCTTTAGGGTAAAGACAAATTTTCATATTCACTTGTTAGAATATTTTCATTTCTCTTATAAATCAAGTTGAACCAAAATGGTTTAGGATTATTTTCTGAGGAAATAAGTTTTTGTGAACTTTTGGTCTATGGTCTTAACGATTCTTGCAGAGTCTGACATCTATACCAATATTTTGTCCACCAAAAAAGCAGCCAGTGTTTAGAAACTTTATGACTGAAAATTCAAAGCCATGTGTGCTTGTCCTTAAGCAAAGACTGCTGGGGTGGGGAGAGGTGAACAGAAGGTAATGAAATATGTGTCCCTATCTTAAAATCACTCTATGTTCCCCTTCAAAAATCTCTTTTAAAAGTTTTTTTTTCAAAGGTTGAGCTCTAATATAATGGTAACATTCATCACAAAACAGTATAATTGCCTCCTCCTACTGCAAACCCTAGCTTAGTGAAGCCAAATGCTGGGAACTGTTTTGGCCTAGACTTATAAGATACAGAGGCCAATGGCCAGAAAACCAATTGACATCAGGGATTTAGCTAGTAAAACAGCTTCCAGGGAATGGTCCTGGGGTCAGATCCATTAAGGCTGATTGTTCACATGCTTTATGCCTTTCCGTCTGAAGTATAGTCACCTTTACAACGAGGACTTCAGGGCACTGCACAGCCTTCAGTTGATAAAAAGTAACTCACATTTATGAAGGTTAAAAAGGGGGAAACCAGTTTTAAAACTTTTTACTGAAAATGGTGAAATAAAGTGGGTTTTCAAGTAAAACCTTAATTATTTTCTGGAAGCACCCCATTTCCAGAGAATTTTGGTTAATTAGAGCCTTGCTGTTAGTATTAATAATCATGGGCTTTATTTATGGTATTCTACTTGTTAAGACTTTCCACTATGACAAATGAGGTCAACCTTCTGATTGACAGACTATTACTAATATTCTCTTGTAACAGGGTGTTGATGTTCAGTCTCCTAGAAGCTCTATTTGAAACACATTATTCTGCTTTTAAGCCTCAAATTATGGCCAATATGGCCATTAGTGAAGGAATGATGATGATATTACTTACTTTCTAAAGGAAATAATATGTGGGAAATGGGAAAAGGTAAAAGACACTGCTTATTTATTTTTGGAGCACAAACTAAAGGAAGAATGGATTACCAGAGAGTTCCTGCCTGTGCTGTGACAGTTTTGTACCACCAACTGATATTAACATTCATGAAGAGATACCTATAATTCTCTGGAGCCCAGGAGCAATATCCCTTCCCATTCAGGTAATCCATCACTCTGAAGGGTGGACAGACAATAGGAATGCATGTTTCCTTTTATCGCTCCCTGCCAGTAGAGGAAATGACAGTCCTACTGAAACTCTTTAATATCTTGCCTGACGTGTAGGAGTGGGTTGATTATTTACCCAGGTTCCTTTTATTCCCAGGGCATGGTCAGCATTCATCCTTTCTGAGATGCAGAGCACAAGAATAGGAGTATCCTTAGGTTGGAGCAAAAACGAATCTGCCTAAATCTGTGGTTACCAAGTGATATATGTATATGAGGTGGAAAGGTGATTGGCTGGGGGCTTCGTTGTATATTACAGTCTCTGATGTGGAGAATGCTGTATATTTTGCAAAATCATCACTACCACCATTGAAGTTGGAAAATACTAGTCAAATTTGAGCAAGTATTGTTACTAGAAAAAAAATGATTTGCTCCACTGAAGTCCTAGCAGTAACAAAACATGAGATGTTCAGGAGAATCCCTCTCTCCACAAAAATCTGCTGCTATATTGAAGACTCAAGAGATTATGCTTTCATTCAAGTACATGCACAGAGCTAAGCATTTTACACATTGTAGGAGTTTGAAAGTTGTATTCTGAATGATTAAATAAAGTTAGAAATGTAATTATGGAACCTCTGAATTATTGTCGTTCTTGTTACATGATTAAACTTGCCATGGTCTGTTTCTACCATTTCTTTTTATTGCCTTTTTTCTTTTTCACACTCATTTTTTGTGTGTGTGTGTTCTCTGACTATGTGCAATCACACAGGTTGGAAACTAGCCTTAACCATGTGGTTGTAGAAGAAAATCCTTGGCAGGTAAGGAAATGGAGACTCAGTGAGGTGAATCCAAGGTGACTCAGTTAATAAGTGTCAGAGCCAGGATTCTACATGAGTTCTTCTTCTAGACATTGTGACATTTCTTCTTCCCTACACTACTGCCAGAGGATATTTATATGATTTCCACCAAAAAAGTCATCATCTTTGAATTAATTTATTTATCCACTAAACAGGTATTGAAGAGCTCTTTGTATAATGGTGAGTACTATGGATAAGATGAAGATGACATGATTTTCCTAAGGTTTGGAAAAACCACCTTTCAGTAGAGACTAAACTAAAACATGTAATATCATAAAGAGCTATGAGGATGGAGCCTTTATTTCTGCTTGTGGTTTCTGGGAGGCTTCACAGAGGGGGCAACATTTAAAACTGAACTTGAAAAATAAATAGGAGTTTGTGGTGAAATGGTCTTTGCCACTTAACAATCTGGCATGACCCTGGGAAAACCAATTTAATTTTCTGGTAATTTGTTCCCTGTCTGTCTCAAGATTGTTATGAAGATGAAATGAGATTTGAAAGAACTTTGAAAACTTGCCGATGACATTATAAGAAGTAGTTTCAAGAACTATGGCTCCTAAGGATAAGAGATGAGGCCTGGTCCATTACAAAAGTAGGATGAATGCACTATTTCTAGAAAAAATATACAGGTTTTGATGCTATGGTTTGAAAAATACATAGTCCTTAGTGCAGCGGATATGGGTAGTTATGAGTTTTCTATAACATACAGATAGGCCTCTAAGCAAGGCTCAGGTAATGCCCAGGAAACTGCCTACCAATCAGGGTTGGAAATCCATACTAGCATGGAGTAGTTAAGGGCATGCCTTACAAATAGTCTTGGGCATCAGCTACAGGGGAAGGGCTGTACTTGGGACCTAACTCATAAAATATACATTTTTCAGGATAAACTCAGATCTACCATTTTGCCTTCTTTTTTTTATCACTCAGAATAACTGATAGGAAAGAAAGATGCAGAAATATGTCTCCTGGGCCATATGAGTCATGGATGTCATAGTGAAGAGAATGTCTTAACAAAAAAATGCAAAGATGGGGGGGAGCTAAAGTGGGCTGTTTTTGCAATCTCCAGATAATGGAGAATAATGATTAAAAAAGTTTTCTTAGTTCTGTCTTAGTCTCTTTGTGTTGCTATAAGGAAATGTTTGAGGCTGGGCAATTTATAAGTAAAAGAGGTTTATTTGGGTCACAGTTCTGAAGGTTGTACAAGAAGATGGCACCAGTATCTGCATCTGGTGAGGGCCTTAAGTTGCTACCACTCATAACAGAAGGCAAAGGGGGAGCTGGCATGTGGAGATCACATAGCAGGGAGAGAGGGAGAGGGAGAGACAGAGAGAGAAATGTGCCAGGCTGTTTTCAACAACTGGTTCTCACAGGAACTAAGAGTGAGAACTCACTTCTTTGAGAGAACAGCACCAAAACATTCATGAGGGATCTGCTCCCAGATCCAGATACCTCCCACCAGGCCCTACCACCAACATTGGGAATAAAATTTCAACATGAGACTTGGCAGGGTCAAACAAACTATCCAAACCATGGCACTAATTTTTCATAAATTGTGGGCAGTGTCTAAACCATCCTTTTCATGATGGATGGATCAAATAGTAAAGGAATACATTGTATCATGGTGTGTGTGTGTGTATTCACATAGTCATAGTATAAGACTATCTTTCTTCTAGGGTACTTCTTTTTGTGTATAAGCTCTGTATAATGTTAGTTTACATATGATAAGGTACTAGTCCTGTATCAATTAGCTATTGCCACATAATAAACCATTCTAAAGCTAAGTTGCTAAAAAAACCTCCATCTGTTGAGCCATGAGGAGACTCATATGGATTCCTCATGAGTCTACAGGTTGGTTTTTCTGAACTCTGCTGGGCTCTGTGGGATTTATGTTTCTGTGGTCAGCTGTGTGTCATCTAGGACAAAGCTGAGGTTGTTACTTTGATATCCAGAGGGGAGATTAACAGAGATATAGTTCTGTGAAGTAATCATCTCTGCTAAGGTTGCATTTTTTGCATTACGGGAATGTTAAATTTCTTATTAAAAGGAGTTGTAAAAGCAGGCATTATCTAGTTTATATAGCTCACCAAGTGAACTAGATTATACTTTATGTAGACTGCTTTGTGAAGTTTCAGGAAGCCCTTTTAGGTTAAGTATTACTTTTTATTTATTAATTTTGGCCTGCTGTAAAAGGCAATGCCTTTAAGAGAGCTCCACAACTTAAGTGATTATCAATCATCAATTCTCAGGGTACAACCACTCTGGAAACTTGGTGGAGACAAGGGTGGTACTGAAAGGTTAAGAAGGCACAAGGCAGGAAGGTGAAGATGAAATTCAATCTGATTTCACAGTTTTGCCCTAAGGAATACCCTTAATAGACCGAATGACCTCTTATCAGCCTTAGTTTAGTCCTTTTTTGAAATTAAAGCTAAGAGGGTGGTTAGGATGTTTAATGAGACAGATTGGATGGATGTAATGGAGACTGGTGGAAAAGATAGAAGAATCCTAGAGGAAAGCAGAGGCTGGTTAATGCCACAACTAGAGCACTAAGCTAGGGAACATTTAAAATTCTATTTCCTTTCTCCTCTTTTGAAAGAAAATTGTATGTTTAATAGGATATGTTTTAGTATCATACAAAAAAAGAAATAGCTGCTTCTTATAACCTCCTACCAAACCCCTCCAATTACAATTTGGTTTCATAATTATATTAAATCAGGTTGTAATCCCTTAAAACTCAGCATCCTTTACCTGTTAATATTGCAATCAGTCTAAATGCCATTTACAGTTAGTCTAGAGCTGAAAACAATATTTAAAACCAATTTTCAGACTCAAATCATGAAAAAACCTCATCACTCTATATCTTATTTATAATAAACTCATTTGAGTAGATCCAGGCACAATATAAACAAGTAATGGAAAATCCCTAGGAGGTTTTGGCTCATACATTCTGAGCAGACATGCTCTGGAAAACACAGAAATTCTCAGAAAACTGCGGTCTGCTGAAATGCCAGGAGATTTCAGAAGACTAGACTCTCCATTAGGCCTTGGCATCTTTCATTGTTTTTGCATAGGGAATAGTGTCAACACTTTTTATGTGAACATCTCTATGTCCAACTCCTTTTTTAATCCTGTTTCAAATGGACAAGATCTTAGGGCACAAGAGAAGATGTATGCTTGGGACAAAGCTATGTGGATGCTACAAAGTGATCTGGATTTTGACCCATGACAGCTGACTCTTGGTGGGTTAAAAAGGTAGTCACGCAGTTTCTATGGAGGTCAGGCAGCATGTGAATGACAACTCGGTGTGATAGCGTAGTGAAAGTACAGAGCTTTGGAGCTAGATAGACATGCTCTGAATTTTGGCTCTACTATTACAAGCTGTGTGACCTAAGCAAACTATGTAACCATTCTGAGTTGCAATCCCTTCATCAGAAAAATGTAGAAAATGTACCTATCTCTAAATGTTGCTAGGCTATTTAGCTTAGATAATATTACATCTTTCCTCCCTTCCTCCTTCCTTCCTACTTTTTTCTTATCCTTCCTTCCTTGATTTCTTTCATTCAACAAGTATTTATTCAACACACTCAATATTGGCACATTACCCAAAATTAATCACTACCTGGAGATGTTATATCAACAACAAGCAACAGCTTTAAAGAATGAGTACATTGTGTCATTTTTTTTAGAACATGCTACATATTTTATAAGGTATTGCTTTAAAATTAATGTTTTTATCTTTGCTGAATTAAAACAAGTGTTATTTGGTAGGGTCAGTACAACATCATAAGCTTGTTATGGTTAAAATGAAGATCAGGCTGATGCATAAAGCAGGCAATGCTATGGGTGACAGCAAAATGTAAACACACGTCTTGGTGTTCTGCTGAGTGTAAAGTATTGACAAAGAACAGAGTAATGAAGCCAGTCCCTTTGAAGAATCCCTGCCCCTAACATACCCTACCCACCTACCAGTGCCAAGGAATTAATAGCTGGCTCATGTAACTCCATCTTCTGTGGATGGGTTACCAATCATCCTATCTCCTTCAATCCTGCAGAAAGATTCCCTTTGACATACTCCATTCTGATATTAGAGAACCAGGCTCAACATTTTTTTGGGAATCCCTGTGTCTACATGATATTGCTCCTGGAAGCTAAAGCCCTGAGATGCCTGATTTGCATTTTCCAGAGTTAATTATCTTCACAAATAATTTTGATGGTAAAATCTGAAGTGAGTTAAGCAAAAGGGGGTATATTCTAAATAAATATAAGGATATCTCCAAGATCTTAAGGGCAATACCTACAATCAAGCCTCAGTAGGGACTGGAAACAGGACCTAGAAAGTCAACATAATTCAAGGCAGACCTCTTCTTATCTGTATTCATATCTCTCTTTGGAGTATATCCTCTTTTATATCTTCTAATCTCTCTCTATTAGTGGCTTCATATTTTTCTTATTCTTTCAAGGCTGATTCTTCTGCCATTTTTATGTATGGAATGTCATAGCTGCCTCTAAAAGTGGCCTTTAGTCAGGTTTCTATCAGTTTATAAGATGACTGCCTACAGGTAGTATACTAACCTTTCTGTGTCCCAACACCAAATGGCAAAATGTTTTTTCTGCCAATATAGACCCTGAATTCGTTTCCCTGAGTCAAGTGTCCATTTTTGGTCCAATTAGCTGTGGTCAACAAGTGGGAACATGGCAGTGATGTGGCTTCAGGGTCTCACTTCTCAAGTGGGAGAAGGATTGATAGAAGTAAAGCTCAGGATGGGCATACATGCTGAAACATTTACTACAGTGATTCACGTGTATTTCTTGGGTTGCTAGCTATGTTTCTACAACCCACGTTTATTCAGTCTCAAAGAAAATCCCCACAAACCAAGCAGCCAAAGACAAACTTGACATAACCATTGAATTCACAAAACTTGACATCATATTGGCATTATCTTGAGCCCATTCTTCTGTAAAGTTATGTGCGCTTTTGACAAGTCTGGTCCCCAAGCAAGGAGAAACTCAACATATCTATAATATGTAAAAAAGTAATCATTAAGACTCTTTACTAATATAGAGTCTTTGCTTTTTCTGGTATATTTTTCAAAGGGATTTCTAAAAACTTTTATTTCATTAGATTCTTGGATATTCTTCCTGTGAATTCTTGGTAGACTTTCCATTTCAGTGACGATATAAACAAGGGCTGCATTGTTGTCAACTCACTTCATCAGCACTGAAATTGGCCTCATTAAAGTTGAGATGGGCTTTAATTTCTACAGCCTGAGGCATGTTTTATGGCTAAGTAAAGTAAGAGGTATAAAGGAGAAAAGAAGAAGAAAGAGAAATCCTGCTTTCTTAGGCTTCAACAAGCTGTCCACTTTGTTTTCGTAAAGCCCTCTGTGGGGGAGACACTATCCCGTTCCAGCAAGCTGCACATTCTGCAAAAAGCTACAGGGAAGTGATTCTCCTCCACCAGATGCTGCTGCTTCAAAAGATGAATTCTAATCTTAGAAGACGGGCGAGTTCTCTAGTTTTAACGGAAATGAGCCTATAGACCTGGAACCTAGCAGACGTGGTCATATTGAAAAGCTGGAAATATTTAGGGTGGGTTAAGATGTGACTGGGCTTGTGGGCAGGACCATGGAATCAGCCACCCACATCATTCGAGTTTTGGGAGTGGAGAGACTTTCTTAACATAAATTAAGGCTTTAAACACAGACATCCACCCTTAAGGGCAAAGCTTGGACATAGTAGGAGGTGCTTCTTGTGTTGAAAGGACAATAAATTATTATAATTTATCCTAGGTATGACTCTTACTCCTACTTTCATTAGAGCAGACTGTGGAGACCAGAGATGAATGTTACATTTTCTAGAATTGGGGTCAGAACTGGGCTTGTCGTGCCAAAGCTTGCATGGAAGTTGTCATGTTTGTTAGCAAGCTGTTTCAGTAGAAGACTGGCTCCTTTCCATCTGTCACTCCAGGTCTATCTTCTGTTTTTTTTTTCTTTCCATCCTGCTCTGTCCTAACAGGTTGGTTTTTATTGTCACTCCTAGGGTTCCCTTGCTTTTTAGCTCCTAGTCTTCATTTTGGCCAATAAAAGCCCCCAGGCAGAGCTAGGTAGGCAGGAGGAGAGGAGATTGAGATCAGGGTTTTTATTTCCTTATCTTCCTCCTCCCTGCCCAGTCATTGTGGGTTGGGTGCCTCTTCTGAAGGCTTCAACTCCAGTTAGATTGCCTTGTGCCCTTGCCTTTTCAGGCTGAACATTGGTAACAGCTCCTTTATATGCTATTCCAAGAGTACCAGATTATCCATTGTTGAGTTCCTTTTAATAGTCCTTTGTTAAGCTCACACCATTTGAATGTACCCATCTCTTTACTGCCCAGGTCCTGCTGTACAAGTAGGAGTAATGTTCACCTCTCAACGGAGAGGAAGGATTGATGGCTTCCTCTCACCAGATTGCTTCCAGCACTCTAACCTGCTTCAGTCTTCATACAGAAAAAGTCAACCAATGTGATACTTTAGGAATGTACTGGAAGGATGTTTTTAAAAAAGATATCCTCTATGCCCCACTTCCCTTGTAATGTCTTTATTAGGAGATTAAGTCTTTCATTTTGTTGAGAGATAAGATTTTAATTGCAAAGATCCTTAGGAGAGACATCATATCACATTCAATAGTTTGAGAATAATTGAGAGGATTAACATTAGGTTCTAGACATTGAGAATACAAAGGTTTTCCTGATCTCAAGGAGTTTATACCTAGGCCAATACTTCATACTAAATTCTTTCTTGGGGATTCAGTGGAGATCATGTGGCAGACGGGAGGCAGGAGTAGATTGCAGCTCTCGGAAAGAGCAGTGTGTGGAGGTTTGCATTGTGTGGTTTTAGCTCCATATCCACTGCAAGACAAACCAGCAATCCCGAGAGGACCCACAGCCCTCTGAAGGAAGCCTGACTGCTCCTGCGGGACCCTCAAGACACCCCAAATACTGTGAGTACCCCAACTGTGGAAGTGGGAAAGGGTGACCCTCCTCTCCTGAACACACCCCCCCCCACTGGAGAAGCTGAAGGTCTGTTTGCAGAAAAAGTTTCTGACTTTCCCAGAGCTGTGCCAAGTTAGCTTAGGTGAAATACAGGGGTACAGAAAGCAAAAAAGGCCCTGGGAGCCCATTTGGGTCCCCATGTAGCCCATTCCTGCCGGGCACCATAGGGATCCATTGGGAGGATGGCCAGAGGGAGCAAGAGGTAAAACTCCACAGGGAGAGGAATTCTCAGCTGAACTTCGTAACAGTTTTTAAATTGGATGAGAAGCTTCCTGGCCAGAACTTTGGAGAGGGTGCCAACTGGGTGTGCAGACTTCACAGGCAGAGGAAGAACTAAGCTCTTTTCTTTCCACAAGCTGGGAGGTGGATAGCCTCAGGCAGATTTTCAGAGCCCATCTTGCCCTCCACTTGAAAAGAGACTCGGGCTGTTGGTGGGAGTACAGTGGGAGTGAGACGGGCCCTTCAGTTTACATGGGAGCTGCATGAGGCCTACGACTGCCTGCTTCCCCCTACTTCCCTGACAACCTGCATGACTCAAAAAGACAGCCATAATCCTCCTAGGTACACAACTCTCAGTGACCTGGGAATTTCACTCCATCCCCAACAGCAGCTGCAGCAAGACCTGCCCAAGGAGAGTCTGAGCTCAGACACCCCTAGCCCTGCTCCTACATGATCATCCCTCCCTATCCACTCTGGAGTGAGAAGCAAAGGGCATATAATCTTGGGAGTTCTGGGGCTCCACTCACTGCTGGTCCCTCTCCCACACTACTATAGCTGATGCTTTCTGGAAAGTGCCACCTCCTGGCAGGAGGCCAATCAGCACAAAAATGGAGCATTAAACTACCGAAGCTAAGGACCCTCACAGAGTCCATTGCTCCCTCTGCCACCTCCACCATAACAGGCACTGGTATCCACGGCTGAGAGACCCAGAGAATCGTTTACCTCACAAGACTGTATGCCACAACCCCCAGTACTAACCTGGAGCCAGGTAGGCTCGCTGGGTGGCTAGACCCAGAAGAGACAACAATCACTGCAGTTTGGTTCATAGGAAGCCACATCTATAGGAAAGAGGGAGAGTACTACATCAAGGGGAACACCCTGTGGACAAAAGTAATCTGAACAACAGCCTTCAGCCTAGACCTTCTCTCTGACAGAACCTACCCAAATGAGAAGGAACCAGAAAACCAACCCTGGTAATATGATAAAACAAGGCTTCTTCAACACCCCCCCAAATCACACTAGTTCATTAGCAATGGATCCACACCAAGAAAAAATCCCTGATTTACCTGAAAAAGAATTCAGGAGGTTAGTTGTTAAGCTAATCAAGGAGGGACCATAGATAGGTGAAGTCCGAAGCAAGGAAATCCAAAAAGTGATACAAGAAGTGAAGGGAGAAATATTCATGGAAATAGATAGCTTAAGGAAAAAAACAATAACAAATTCAGGAAACTTTTAATACACCTTTAGAAATGTGAAATGTTCTAGAGAGTCTCGGCAATAGAATTGAACAAGTAGAAGAAAGAAATTCAGAGCTCGAAAACAAGATCTTCAAATTAACACAATCCAACAAAGATAAAGAAGAAAAGAATAAGAAAATATGAACAAAGCCTCCAAGAAGTCTTGGATTATGTTAACCAAACCTAAGAATAATTAGTGTACCTGAGAAGAAGAGAATTCTAAAAGCTGGTAAACATATTTGGGGTAATAATCGAGGAAAACTTCCCTGGCCTTGCAGAGACCTAGACATCCAAATACAAGAAGCACAAAGACCTGGGAAATTCATTACAAAAGATCTTAGCCTAGGCACATTGTCATCAGGTTATCCAAAGTTAAGACGAAGGAAAGAACCGAGACAGAAGCACCAGGTAACCTATAAAGGAAATCCTATCAGATTGACAGCTGATTTCTCAGCAGAAACCCTACAAGCAAGAAAGGATTGGGGACCTATCTTCAGCTTCCTCAAACAAAACAAGTATCAGCCAAAAACTCTGTATCCAGCAAAACTAAGCAACATATTTGAAGGAAAGATACAGTTGTTCTCAGACAAACAAATACTGAGAGAATTCACCTTTATCAAACCACCACTATAAGAACTGCTAAAAGGAGATCAGAGTCTTGAAACAAATCCTGGAAATACATCAAGGCAGAACCTGTGTAAAGCATAAATCACACAGGATCTATAAAACTAAAATACAAAAGCAAAAACAAAAACAAACAAAAAACCAAAGTACACAGGCAACAAGAACACGATAGAAAGCAATGGTACCTCACATTTCAATACTAACATTGAATGTGAATGTCCTAAATGCTCCACTTAAAAGATACAGAAATACAGAATGGATAGAACTCACCAATCAACCTCTGCTGCCTCAGGAGATTCACCTAACACGTAAGGACTACACATAAACTTAAAGTAAAGGGGTGGAAAAGGCATTTCAAGAAAGTGAACAGGGGTAGCTATTCTTATATCAGACAAAACACATTTTAAAGGTGGGCAAATTCAGGTTCTCAAGCACTGTAGTGGTAGTCACTGGCTCTAAGTTAGGGGCCAACTAGAAGTCTTCGTGCCTCAGATTTGTTGACCTACAGAAATGCTCGGTATCCATATTTTTGTAGAATGTATAAAGAATGTCTTTCATGTTGGATGGGGATCTGGCATACATAATTTAGGTGTCTGGCCAAAAGGAATACATACTACAGCAGAAAAATATAAAGAATATGAAATCCAGGAGCAAACAGATCAGAACTCAAGTCCAGGAGTTACACAGATCTCAAGATAGAGATTTTGAAACTAAGGCTAAATGACACATTCCCATAATGCTGGATGAAACTGTTCATTGTTTGTCACCACAAAATGACAGATTTTTCTAGATATGACATTTGGTTTGGGAAAGGTACACAAAAGCCACTCTACAGGGGTCAGATATTGTTCTGTATGCCTTAGACAGGGACCCAACAGCTTATGCATTAGCTGAACATCTTTCAGAGTTGTATCCAGAACAAATCTAGTTATGCTGGGCCAGTTGAGCCAGGCAGAAACCTTATTAATGAAAGCTGGAGTGCAGCCAGGGATTTCAGATGGAGTTCTTATGGATCCTGGGTGTTCCTCCATGCAACCTGATACTCCCGAAAGAGTTTTTTCCCTTTGGAAAGATGGCCCTTGGACATGAGGATGGATGGTGGCAGGTAACCTGACATGCCCCGGCAGTTAATGTTGTGAATGCTTTCAGATTAACAGGCACTTGCATCTATCCTAAGAACATATGGGGAAGGAGAAGTATGCCAAGAAAATTGCTTCAGCAATTGTTCAGACATGCAGCATCTACCCCATCACCAGAACCCAGCAGCTTGCCAGCATTGTCACAGGTGCATTTCCTCCCTCTGCTATTTATGCACAAAATCAATTTGCTACAGCAATCTACCCATATTGCCACCAAGACTTTCCAGGCTCTTTGCATATTTCTCGAACAATGAGCTCAATGAACTCTACACAGGACTAGAAGACAGCTCAGAAGTTTCTGAGACCTGGTGGTTGCCTTGTTGCCCTCTCCTCCATTCACTAGAGGATCACATCGTCAAAAGGTTTTTGCTTGGAATAAGCATGACAGAAAGGTTTAACCCTAAGTGTTAGATAGCAAATGATGAAAACATTGCAACTGGGTTCAGATCATGAAAACATGGAAGAAGTCTCTATGAGAAGAGCTCCTTTAATGTGGGAATTGATACACAAGAAGGTGCTTAGTCCCACAAGATCAGGATGTACAAGATAACCCCAGTGGGTGCTCAGCCAAGCTTAAAGCAGCTATCAAATTATAAGTTACCATCGTCTTATCCTTCAAATTTTTTTTCTCACATTTCTCTAATCTTTACTCATGTTATATTCCTGAATGTCTTCATGTAGATTTAAGTGTGGGACAGTCTGAAAACTCACAGCATTTAGCATTTATTTTTCCTCAAAAAGAAACTGTAGGAAATATTAGCACGACACACAAAGTTCCATCCCAGGGAGCAGCAGCATCTCAAGACTGGAAATGTGTTAATTCTTTGCATCATATTGGACTCTTGAAATGCAGTTCTTCCTCTGGCCAGGAAATTTTTTTAAAAAAATAATACTATGTTGTGTTTATCTAAATATGTAAACTCAAACTGAAAGAGAAGAGAAAGATATTATAATCATACCTGCATGTCCTAAATTTTGAATTTAGATATTCCAAATTGCAACAGTCTTTCTCTGGCTCAAATAATGATGATTATGGAATGAATTTTAATGTCTCTACTTGTGAATAATTACTATAGCTTTTTGCAAACGTAGGCTTTTTACAAATTTTAAATTTTAAAATACTAAATATTTGTTATATTGATACAATTTTATTTTTCAAATTATAGTCCATTATTTTAAAGGGATTTTTCAGTA
This sequence comes from Ateles fusciceps, assembly GCA_036589455.1. Taxonomy (NCBI): domain Eukaryota; kingdom Metazoa; phylum Chordata; class Mammalia; order Primates; family Atelidae; genus Ateles; species Ateles fusciceps. Next base: position 222,266 of record JAZHEH010002529.1, on the reverse strand, counting down.
TGATATGGGCCATTTTGTTCATATATCAGAAAGTAAAAATTAAAATCCTTACAGACAATTATTTCACAAAACTTACATTTCATGTCAATTGTATTTAATTTTAATAATAACTCACAATGCCTTTAGTAAGTAATAAAGTCTCTTATTAGAATCTTGTAGTTTTTAGTTGAGCTAATCAAAATAATTCAGCCAAGTCTATTTGAAATAGAAAACTATCTATTTAACATAGTAAAATTAATGCCCCCCTAATGTTGTCACAAAGATATGGTAACTGTTATAAGGGTAAAAGTTTATTCAGGAAAAGAATACTTGGTAGATATTCTTTAACAAATTGATGAAATTGATCCATAATTCACATATCAACTTTTTATATGTAATATGTACTTTTAACTTATTCAGTTATTCAGCAAGTACTGAACTACTTGTCATTAGAAAAGCAAAACTAAGTACAATATACATGACCCCACAGTATATGTCCTATAGAGTTTAGTAGAGGAAAATTATGTTAGTTATAATCACAAAAATCAATATAAAATGGACACAGTGGTAAATGCTACAAACAGGTCGTACATGGTACAGTAAGAGCATCTAGTAAGGATTTTATCTGTTGTCAGAAACAAGGTAAGAGAACATGATACTTGAACTGTGACCTGAAGGATGAGTTGTAGATAATTAGTCAAAGGACACATGGGGTAGGAAAGAGGGGCATATTGATTAATGGTACATATAAATGAATATTCTCTTAGTTATCCTTGAAATCATATTTATACTACTAATTTGCTCAGCAAACTTTTTTCAAGTACAGAGAAAGATTCTCCATTATGGTTACAAATTTTAAGTTGGTGAATCCAAGTGAATGAAATATCAGCATAACTATATGGGCAAAATAGATAAGAATTAAATATATGAATTTATCTCAGACTTATTTTATCTACCACTGTAATATTTAACTGTAGTACCCAGGGTTGTTTACTACTTCTGCTTTACAGGCTTTATTTAAATCTGAACAATCCTACAGGAAAATCAGAATTAAAAAAAAAAATCTGGAGAACAATATGTTTGAAATAGAAACAAGAGAATGTACCTAGGTTAATTCCCTGAATTCTACTTGTACAATGTATACATTTCTCTTTGCATGTAACACATATTTGTGAATGAGATGTATTCCCAAAAAACCCCTTAGTCCTGTATGTGATTGGAAAATAAAAGATCACATTTGTATATTCAACAATCATTCACCTATTTCGTAAGTCATTTTTTCATCCTGTATAATATGGAAATTATTTTTTATGTTAAGTAGAAACTGAATACACTGGTTTGAACAGGGTCCCCTCAAAATGCATGTACTACATAGAGCCTCAGAATGTGACCTTATTTGGAAATACTGTGATGGTGGTTGTAAGTAGCTAAGATGAGGTCATACTGGGAGCAGGGCAGGTCCTTAATCCAACATGACTGGAATTCCTTATAAGAGAAGATAGGGCGGCTGTGGTGGCTCATGCCTGTAATCCCAGCACTTTGGGAGGCCAAGCCAGGCAAATTGCTTGAAGCCCAGGAGTTCAAGACCAGCCTGGACAACACGGTGAAAACTCATCTCTACTAAAAATACAGAAACTAGCCAGGCATGGTGGTACGTGCCTGTAATCTCAGCTACCCAGGAGGCTGAGGCACAAGAGTCACTAGAACCTCAGGAGGTAGAGGTTGCAGTGAGCTGAGATCACACCACTGCACTCTAGTCTGAGCAACAGAATGAGACTCTGCCTCAAAAGAAGAAGGAGGAGGAAGAGGAGGAGGAGGGAGGGGGAGAGAGGACAGGGAAGGGGAGGAGAGAAGGGGGAGGGAGACGGGGAGTGGGGGGAGGGGAGGAGAAGAAGAAGAAAGAGACACAGGGGAGAATGCCACATGAAGCTGGAGGCAGAGATTGGAGTGATACATCACAGCAACCATCAGAAGATAGGAAAAAAGCAGGGAATAGATTCTCCCTCAGAGTTCCAGTAGTTGCCAACCCTGCTAACATAATTTTGTACTTCTAGCCTCCAGAACAGTGAGAGAATATATTTCTGCTGTTTTAAGGCACCCAGTTTGTGGTAATTTGTTGTAGCAATCCTAGGAAACTAACACTCTGGCAGAAAAAAATCTTGGATAATATGCATGAGAAAAATCCTTAAATAAACACAAAACTGGATTCAAGATGTTTTCATGTAAAAATAGATTAATTTTTCCATAATTAGGCTGTGTTTTGTAGTCATTCTTGCCTGCTTCTTAGTCTTTGTTGTAGGATGCATAATAAAATACATGAATGAGTTTTAAATGGTTAACTTTGGAGAATGGTTTTGGGAAGTTCATTCAGTACACAGAAATAAAAGCTGATGTTATAATGGATGTGCATTTCATTTCTTATAAAATATTTCTGAATCTCAAAAAAAAAAAATAAAACAAAACTAAACTTTAAAGCAACAGTGGTTAAAGAGACAAAGAAGGACAGGATATAATGTCCTTATATAATATAAAGGCCTTGTCCAATAGGAAAATATCATAAGTTTCAACATATATGTACCTGACACTGGAGCTCCCAATGTTATAAAACAATTACCAATAGACCTAAGAAATGAGATAGAGAGCAACACGATCATAGTGGTGGGTTTTAATACTCCACTGACAGCACTAGACAGGTCATCAAGTCAGAAAGCCAACAAAGAAACAATGGATTTAAACTATACCTTGGAACAAATAGACTTAACAGACGTATACAGAGCATTTAATCCAACACCCACAAGAATACACATTCTATTCCATAGTGCATGGAACTCTGTCCAAGATAGACCGATGACGGGCCACAAAATGAACCTCAATAAATTTAAGAAAACTGAAATTATAACAAGCACTCTCTCAGACCATAGTGGAATAAAACTGGAAATCAACTCGTAAGGAACCTTCAAAACCATGCCAATTCGCAGAAATTAAATAACCTGCTCCTTAATGAGCATTGGGTCAAAAACTAAATCAAGATGGAAATTAAAAACTTCTTCAAACTGAATGACAATAATGACATTAACTTATCAACACTTACGGGATACAGAAAAGGCATTGCTCAGAGGAAAGTTCATAGCCCTAAATGCTTACATCAAAATATCTGAAAGAGCACAAACAGACAATCTAAGGTTACACCTCAAGGAACTAGAGAAACAAGAACAAACCAAACCCAAACCCAGTAGAAGAAAGGAAATAACCAATATCAGAGCAAAACTAAATGAAATTGAAACAAAAAATACAAAAGATAAATGAAACAAAAAGCTGGTTCTTTGAAAAGATAAATAAAATTGATAGGCCATTAGCAAGATTAACCAAGAAAAGAAAGGGAATATCCAAATAACCTCATTAAGAAATGAAACAAGAGATATTGCAACTGACACCACTGAAATAAAAAAGATCATTCAAAGATACTATGAACACCTTTACTAACATAAACTAGAAAATCTAGAAGAGATGGATAAATTCCTGGAAAAATACAATCCTCCTAGCTTAAATCAGGAAGAATTAGATACCCTGAACAGACCAATAACAAACAGCGAGATTGAAATGGTAATTAAAAAATTAACAACAGAAAAAAGTCCAGGACCAAATGGATTCACAGCAGATTTTTACTAGATGTTCAAAGAATTGGTAGCAATCCTTTTGACACCATTCCGCAAGACAGAGAAAGAAGGGAACCCCTCCCTAATTTATTCTATGAAGCCAGCATCACCCTAATACCAAAACCAGGAAAGCACATAACTAAAAAAAGAAACTACAGACCGATATCCTTGATGAACATAGATGGTAAAATCCTTAACAAAATACTACCTAACCAAATCCAACAACATATCAAAAAGATAATCCACCATGATCAAGTAGGTTTCATACCAGGGATGCAGGGATGGTTTAACACACGCAAGCGAATAAATGCGATACACCGCATAAACAGAATTAGAAAGAAAAATCACATGGTCATCTCAATAGATGCAGGAAAAAGCATTAGACAAAATCCAGCATCCCCTTTATGATTAAAACGCTCAACAAAATCAGAATACAAGGGACATACCTCAATGTAATAAAAGCTATCTATGACAAACCCACAGCCAACATAATAGTGAATGCAGGAAAGTTGAAAGCATTTCCTCTGAGAACTGGAACAAGACAAGGATGCCCCACTCTCACCACTCTTCTTCAACATAGTACTGGAAGTCCTAGCCGTGGCAATCAGACAAGATAAAGAAATAAAGGACATCCAAATCGGTAAAGAGAAAGTCACACTGTCACTGTTTGCTAACAATATGATCACTTACCTTGAAAACCCTAAGAACTCTGCTAGAAACTGTTAGAACTGATAAAAGAATTCAGCAAAGTTTCTGGATACAAGATTAATGGACACAAATCAGTAGCTCTTCTATACATCAACAGCAACTAAGCAGAATCAAATCAAGAACTCAACCCCTTTCACAATAGCTGCCAAATAAATAAATAAATAAATAAGGACTATACCTAACCAAGGAGTCGAAAGACCTCTATAAGGAAAACTACAAAACACTGCTGAAAGAAATCATAGATGACATAAACAAAGGGAAACACATCCATGCTCATGGATGGGTAGAATCAATATTGTGAAAATGACCATACTGCCAAATGCAATCTACAAATTCAGTGGAATCCCCCATTAGAATACCACCATCATTCTTCACAAAATTAGAAAAAATAATTCTAAAATTCATATGGAACCATAAAGGAACCCACATAGCCAAAGTGAGACTAAGCAATAAGAACCTGGAGGCATCATCCTACCTGACTTCAAACTATACTATAATGCCATAGTCACCAAAACAGCATGGTACTGGTATAAAAATTGGCACATAGACCAATGGAACAGAATAGAGAACCCAGAAATAAACCCAAATACTTACAGCCAACTGATCTTTGATAAAGCAAACAAAAACATAAAGTGGAGAAAGGATACCCTTTTCAACAAATGGTGCTGGGATAATTGGCTAGCTAGATGTAGGTGAATGAACTGGATCCTCATCTCTTATCTTATACAAATTCAACTCAAGATGTATTAAGGACTTAAACTTAAGACCTGAAACTATAAAAATTCTAGAAGATAACATTAGAAAAACCCTTCTAGACATTGGCTTAGGCAAGGATTTCATGACCAAGAACCCAAAGCAAATGCAATAAAAACAAACATAAATAGCTGGGACCTAATTAATCTAAGGAGCTTTTACATGGCAAAAGGAACAGTCAGCAGAGTAAACAGACATCCCCACAGAGTGGGAGAAATCTTCACAATCTTATACACCTGATAATGAACTAATATCCAGAATCTACAATGAACACAAACAAATCAGTAAGAAAAAAATCAAACAGTCCCATCAAAAAGTGGGCTAAGGACATGAATAGACAATTATGAAAGAGAAGATATACAAATGGTCAACAAACACATTAAAAAAATGATCAACATCACTAATGATCAGGGAAATGCAAGTCAAAACCACAGTGCGATACCACCTTACTCCTGCAAGAATGGCCATAATCAAAAAATCAAAAAAACAGAAGATGTTGGTATGGATGTGATGATCAGGGAACACTTCTTCATTGTTGGTGGGAATGTAAACTAGTACAACCACTATGGTAAACAGTGCGGAGATTCCTTAAAGAACTAAAAGTAAAATTACCATTTGATCCAGCAATCCCACTACTGGGTATCTACCTAGAGGAAAAAGAAGCCATTATTCAAAAAAGGTACTTGCACATGCATGCTTATAGAAGCACAATTCACAACTGCAAAGTTATGGAGCCAGCCAAAATGCGCATCAATCAACAAGTGAATAAAAAAAGTGTGGCATATATATATGATGGAATACTATGCAGCCATAAAAAGGAATGCATTAACAGGATTTGCAGTGACCTGGATAAGATTGGAGACTATTATTCTAAGTGATATAACTCAGGAATGAAAAACCAAATATTCTATGTTCTCACTGATATGTGGGAGCTCAGCTACGAGGATGCAAAGGCATAAGAATGATACAATTGACTTTGGAGACTTGGGGGGAAAGAGTGGGAGGGGTAAGAGACTACAAATACGGTACAGTGTATACTGCTTAGGTGATGGGTGCACCAAAATCTCACAAATCACCACTAAAGAACTTCCACATGTAAGCCAGTGTGGTGGCTTACGCCTATAATCCCAGCACTTTGGGAGGCTGAGGTGAGAGGATCATGAGGTCAGGAGATTGAGACCATCCTGGCCAACATGGTGAAACCCCATCTCTACAAAAAAAAAAAAAACAAAAACAAACTTACTCATGTAACCAAATACTCCCTGTACCCCCATAACTTATGGAAAAATAAAATTAAAAAAATTAATAAATTCTTTCTTGATTATATGTTTTGCTAGAGAAATAGGAAAGCTTTGGTCTTTTGAAGACAGAAAGAAGCTTAGGGAATTTGGAAAAGTATGAAAAGGGGAAGAAGCTTGTAGCTCCAAAGACAGATAAGCTAATTATTTCTCTCCCCCTCTTCCTCCCTCCTTTCTTCTAGCATCTAACATCTTTGATTTTTTTTTTTCAGAACTTAAAGGAACTTTGATAACAATTTATCCTAGGTCCCTCCTAACTGATTGGGAAACTGAGGACAACAGTGTTTAAGTTGCTTGCCCAAATCATACAACTAGATCCTTGGCGGTTAAGTTTTTCAAAAGGCCTTGATGAAATTTCATAACAGAGACTACTGAGGGATTGGGTTTTGGCTGGGGTTGGAGATGCCTGTGAAGGGAGCATCAAGAACGTCTGGTGACGAAGAGAGAACTTGGATTGGAAAGAAGGGCATATGTGGCCACTTTTCTGGATGAGTCTGTATGAAGACAGGTTTTTTTTTTTTTTTTTTTTTATGTGAGTTTTATTCGTGATAAATGATGAAAAGCAGGAAGTAGGAAAACAAAGCACTCACGTTTAGTGTCTTGAACATTATGTATTGTCCTTTTTGGATTGGAAAAAATTTAATTCAGGATTATATGACCTTAGTTGGTAGTTTCTCCAATGTAGTTTCACTGACACATAAGTGACAAAACTGATATTTCACATGCTTGCCAGGTATCCTAGCTATGAAGATATATACAAATCAAATTTTGGTATATGGCTACATTTAGCCACATTGATATGGGCTTCATCAGTTAAATATCTTTATAGCACCTTTATCCCTTCACTTGTCTAACCTCGATATTCATATTATTGGGGAAAGATTTGGAGAGATGAGAAGCTGGTATCCTTGAAGTGAGACTCCCAGTAAAAGCCAAATGCATGCAAAAGGAACATTCCCAGAGTGATGGAACCACACAGTGGGTGGATAGAAGGTTGGGAAACAGGCCAGGTAAGATAATGTTTTGGTTTAAGGCTACACTGATAAGGGAAGGATGAGGCATGGTTTCCAGGTGGTATGTTTATTGCTTTTAATTTTGTTTAGAGAGGATGTCTGTCCAAGAGAGTTGAGTTTTGGAAGAAGAAACCCCATGTTATGTACTTTGGTTAGTATTTTCCAGTGCTGAGATCACAATAATCTAATTGGTAGATTTATGCCACATGTATTTGTGCATACACATACAAGTATATGTCACTGCTATAGAGTTTTGGCAGATAATTACAAGAATTGTTTAGGTTCCAGAACTTTACAGGGGCATGATAATTGCAGTCTGAGCACTCAAGAGTGGAGCACTGTTCCACTCTTTGGGAGGCTGCTAATGACAAAGCAAAAACACTTCACTCTGTACCCCAGGATTCCAGGAGCTGCACTGGGATAGGGTAATCTGTCAGATGACCTGGAGAAGGATCCAAAAATTGGGTAATTATTGACTAGGACATTTTTAAAGGGCACCTACATTGGAGCTTATCAAGGGTATATGATTCTATGTAATGAACCATGTACCTACTAGCAGGCAGAACTTCTGGGAATTCCCATGATTTATATAGAAGACTATTGACACTTCCAAGCTGTGATCTACCCAAGCACTTGGCCCACTCCCTCAAGGACTCCAGGCTGTGAGAGAGACCCACACATCCTCAGGCCCTGGCCTCCCAGCCTTGAGAGATTCTGCCCAAACACCCACAAACAACCATTCTGTACAATCATTGACAGATGTCTGATGTCTTAAAAGTGCATAATTTTCAGCTTTTGTGGCTGAATCCTTAAATGGGCTCTTAATCTCCATAGTCCTTCAATTGTGACAAGCTTTTAAAGGAAGAGATCTCCACATCAAGCACTTGAGCACAGTTTGAAAGGAGTGCTTAGTTGCAGCCATTAGTCCCCCAGCAGGGAACTAGCAGGCTGTCATCACATGCAGCCCCACATTAGCAGCAAATGTAGGTTCTCAAGGGGAACACTAGGAAGACATTATTGTACACAGGGCCTGGGATTACTGCCTGTGTTTTAATGCATAACAGAATCTGTGAAATGAACAACAACGCACAGGTCTTAAATCCCTCTATTAAAAAAAATCTCAAAAAAACAGATGCTAATGGAGGCCTTTTCTTTCTGAGTTGTATCATCATTGTGGCCGTGGTTTTCTTCTCTGCCATTACTATTTCATGGTTGTTATAAGTTCCCACCTTTGGTCAAGTGATTCCCTGATACTTGGTGAAAACCAAAACACAATTATGAAAGTAGTGCCTTTCGCCTGATTGACGATAGGCATCCTATTCATTGAGTTGGACTTCTAGTTTTTCTTTGTTCCCATTTTTCACCTCATCTCTGTTGATTCTGCCTTCTAAATTAATTCTTCTGCCCATATGACTTAGTCTCCTACTGCTAACTCCTCTCTTTACATAACCTCATCTGTTTGAATTCTCTAGTGTCAGTTATTGCTTGGGAAACAAAGGAAATGGAATGGCTTCTTATATTTATTTCTTCTCCCACAGGAGAATTCTGAGAGGGAGCTTTGGCCTATTCAGAAGGATACAGTATTCACAGGTCTGTATGAAGTCTGCCCCCTCACATTTAATCTTTAAAATTATTCTTAGTAGTCAAGTTAACTTTGGAAATTTCTCAGGCCACTTAAAATGAGGCTAACTCATTCTTGGGATCTGGTGTTTCCAGATGTTTAAGTGTTGCTATTCTTTGGTTGACTCAGTCTCTTCCACTGAAGTTTCAGCAGGAGCTGACACTGCTTTCTCATGCCTTCTCATGACTCATTACAATCTTGGGAAAGTCACTGCTGGAACATCCCCAAAGTCTAGAGCCCTAGAATCTGAAAAGACACACAGCAGCCATACACCTGCACTCTAACCTTCCGTGTTATCAGATCTGCAATTTTGTTGAAAAGTTGCACTGTGATATGGAGTTTAACTGTTCTCATCTTCTACAAAAGGGGAGAGAGCCCTGAGGAGGCTTCAGTTATAGTTTCCACTGATCAGCTGTGTGAGCTTCAACAAACAGCTTTTCTCTATGAGTTTTCTCATTTGTAAAATGAAGTGGTTTGCTGTTTGATAAAATTCTATACAGTTTGAAATTATTCTTTTTCCTAAATTTCTGCATGGACTTTATTTTCCTCGCTTATAAAATAGATGGCATTTCCAAACTGTGGTCCTCATTGTATTCTTTTCCAGTCTTTTTCTTACTCTCCTAATTGTCTTACTTTTTGGATATTATAGCTTCACATTTAACTTGTTAAAACATTTTCATTTTATCTATGATTTATTTATTTATTTTTATTTTTTTGAGATGGAGTCTCGCTCTGTCACCCAGGCTGGAGTGCAGTGGCACGATCTCAGCTTACTGCAACCTCCACCTCCCGGGTTTTAAGCAGTTCTCTGCCTCAGCCTCCCGAGTAGCTGGGATTACAGATGCGTGCCACCATGCCTGGCTAATTTTTGTATTTTTAGTAAAGACGAGGTTTCACCATCTTGGCCAGGCTGGTTTTGAACTTCTGACTTCGTGATCCACCTGTCTTGGCCTCACAAAGTGCTGGGATTACAGGGGGTGAGCCACCACACCCAGCCTTTATCTATGATTTATTAATGTATTACTTTCTGTATATAATAACATTCAAAATATTTTTAGTATTGGTGGAAAATTTTAAAATTTCCTTCCTTAGTTTTATTTTGTTAGTGAATTTTTGTTGCAGTGTAATATACATGCAGAAAAGTAATAGTAAGCATAGGGCTGAATGAATTGTCACCAAGTAAATCCCATTTAATTATAACCCAGATTAAGAAACAATTTAACGAGCTTCCCAGAATCCCCCTCAATGCCCCATTTTATTTACTCACCTCCCCATCCTCGAGTGACCCCTCTGCAGACTTCTAACACTATATATTTGTTTTACCTGTATCTAAACTTTAAATAAATAGAATCATATTGTATATATTGTTTGGGGTATGGCTTCTTTCACATTATGTTTTTAGATTCACGTATGTTATTGGGGAGGAACTATAATTTTTTATTCTCATTGCTGTAGAGCAGTTTAACTTTTCAAATGATTTTCTTAAACTAGCATAGGAATTTCTTTTCTATGTTCTTAGACCAAATAAATGCTGATGATGCCTCTATGGGGAAAGAGTTTATATGCCAGAAAGTATCACAGTGGAATGATATAACATGTTTTAACTTTTTTCCACTTGTGACCATGTAACTATTGGAAATGCTGGAGAATGTGGTGCTCAAAAGAAGCTACCAGACTGTTTTGTGGCTATTTCAGAGGATCCCAGAGTGTCCTCATAAATTAAGGGAAAGTAGATTCCATCAGGCCTTAATGCATTTCGCTGATCAAAGTACCTACAACATATAAGCTTCACCGCATATTTTGTTATCAATGTTATTTTGGAAATAGACAGATATGAAAGCACATAATCAACAAACCATGATCAATAGATCAAATAACTCCTGGGGGCTCCAGGGTGGGGACAGGCACACAATGAAGAAGAAATAACCGTGTAGTAGTTGGCTCCTCTGGAAGAAAAAAGTCTAATAAGCAAACAGCAAGGCTGGGCTTAATGCATGCACTCAGGGCATTCTGAGTTCAAGTTTGAAATTGTATACCATTGGCCACGCCTTTGAAAAGTTAGTTGGTTAATGCTTCTAAGGAAAGAGTTTTCAATACAATCAAATATTGCTATTTGTCAGGATTATCTATTCTAGTGATAGATCTGATGCCCTTTCGAGATGGGAAATATTCATGTGAAAACTCTGAAAGCTCATAGTAGGAGCATAATCTCAAACTATTTATCTAAAATGGCCAATTTCTCCTATACTTGTTTACAAAGATTTGCCCTAGATTCTTTCATGCTTTTTCACCTTTCTGCTGAGGGACAATTAGTTGTTAATTTCATCCTTTAGTATTTTTTAGCAATCTCCAAAGTGAACCAAAAAGTCAAATTCACTCCCTTTAGATAAAAGAACTTGGACATTTTCTCTGCTTTCTTGGTTGTGGGCAAATATTTTTTCTTTTATTCATTTTCTTCTACTCATCAGGATTTAGGATCGAGGCAGCATATTTATTTGATGTAGAATAAGTGGATAACTCAGAATCCTTTTAAAATATTATCTATTTAAAAGGTCAGTAGTTCCATGCCCTTCAAGGTTTATCCATCTGACACTTGGGGGAGGGGGACAGTAAATAAATCTGTTGAGGCTGATATGAGTTTGGGCCATCTATGCCATAGACAAGTAAATGCTGCAGGCTTAGAAAAGGTTTCAACAAACTGATTTTAAATGTTTTTTTCTTTTCTTTTACTGGAAAGATGACTGTGGATTTGATACTCTACAATAGGGCATGCCCTGAGAGTTGTGAAGTAGGATATGGGTGGAATGATTGATTTATTTGGTAAATAAAAAGTGGGACAAAGGAGAGAAGGCTAGCATTTTTAAAGTTCAGGTTAACGAAGTCAGAAACATAAAAGGAGACATAAATGATACCACAGAAATATAAGAGATCATCAGAGAATATTATGAATGACTATACACTAACAAACTGGAAAACCTAGGGAAAAAGGATAAATTCCTGGACACATACAACATATAAAGACTAAATCAGGAAGAAATAGAAAACCTGAACAGATCAATAATCAATAATAATCAGTACAAGATTGAATCAGTAATAAAAAGTCTCCTAACAAAATAATGGCCGGGACCAGATGGTTTCACTTCTGAATTCTACTAAGCTTATAAAGAAGAACTAACACCGATTCTCCTCAAACTATTCCAAAAAATTGAAGAAAATTCTCCCTAACTCATTGTTCATGGCCAGCATTATGCTGATACCAAAACCAAACAAGAACATGACAAAAAGAAAAACCACAGGCCTATATTCCTGATGAAAACAGATGCAAAAATAGTCAACAAACTACTAGCAAATTGAATCCAACAGCACATCAGAAAGATAATACAAGTTGGCCATGGTGGCTCATGCCTGTAATCTCAGCACTTTGGGAGGCTGAGGTGGGAGGAGCGCTTGAGGCCAAGAGTTCAAGACCACCCTGGGCAACATAGTAAGACTCTGTCTCTAAAAAATAAAAATTTAAAAACTTTTGGTCCACACCTATATTCCTAACTACTCAGGAGGTTGAGGTGGGAAGACTGCTTGAGTCCAGGATTTCAAAGTTACAGTGAGCTATGATCATGCCACTGTACTCTAACCTGCACAACAGAGCAAGATCCTGTCTCTACAAAAATTAAAATAAATAAGAAAATTAACTAAAATACAGTATAATACAATCAAGTGAGATTGTATCCCATGAAAGGGATACAATATTCATAAATCAAGAAACGTAATAGATTGCATCAAGAAAATGAAGCCAAAAACCATATGATCATCTCAATAGATGCAGAAAAAGCATTTGATAAAATCAACACTGCCTCATGATAAAAACTCTCAACAAACTATGCATAGAAGGAAAATATCTTAATATAATAAAGGTCATATGTGACAATCCCACGGCTAACATAACACTGAATGAGGGAAAGCTAAAAGCCTTTTCTCTAAGAACTGGAACAAGACAAGGATGCCCACTCTCACCACTCATATTCAACATAGTACTGGGAGTTCTAGTCAGAGCAATCAGGCAAGAGAAAGAAAGAAAAAGAAAACTACATCCAAATTGGAAAAGAAGAAGTCCAACTGTTCCTCTTTGAAAATGACATGATCTTATATTTATAAGAACCTAATGACTCTACCAAAAACTCTTAGATCTGATAAGCAAATTCAGTAAAGTTGCAGGATACAAAATCAACATGTAAAAACTTGTATATTTCTGTATACCAATAATGAAATAGCTGAAAAAAAAAAAACCAAGAAGACAATCTCATTTACAACAGCTAAAAAAAAGAATACCTAGGAATAAATTTAACCAAGAGGGTGAAAGATCTCTATAAGGAAAATAACAGAACAGTATTGAAAGATATTGAAGAGGACACAAACAAATGGAAAGACATCCCATGCTGACATATTGGAAAAATTAATATCATTAAAATGACTATACTCCCAAAGCAATCTACAGAGTAAATGCAATCACCATCAAAATACCAACATCATTTTTCACAGAAAAGAAAAAACAATCCTAAAATTTATGTGGAACTTAAAAAGTTCCTGAGTACCACAGCACTCTTAAGCAAAAGGAACAATGCTGGAGGCATCATACTAATTGACTTCAAAATATATTACAAGGCTACAGTAACCAAAACAGCATGGTACTAGTATAAAACAGACACACATGAACCAATGGAACAGAATTGAGAACCTTGAAATAAATTCACATATTTGCAAACAACTGATTTTTGACAAAGGTACAAAGAACTTACATGGGGAATAGACACACTCTTCAATAAGTGGTGCTGGGAAAACTGGATATCTATATGCAGAAGAATGAAACTAGACCCCTAGCTCTCACCATAAACACACAAGAAAACCCCTCAAAACTGATTAAAAAGCTTAATATAAGACCTGAAAGTATAAAACCACTGGAAGAAAGTGTAGGGAAAACACTACAGAACATAGGTCTAGGCAAAGATTTTATGGCTAAATCTCAAAAGCACAGGAGACAAAAACAAAAATGGACAAATGGGATCACATTAAACTAAAAAGATTCTGCACAGTAAAGGAAACAGAGTGAAAAGACAACCTGTGGAATGGGAGAAAATATTTTCAAACTATTCATCTGACAAAGGAGTACTACACAGAATATACAAGGAGCTCAAACAACTCAATAGCAAAAAAGTAATCCCATTAAAACATGGGCAAAGGATATAGACATTTCTTAAAAGAAGACATACAAATGGCCAACAGGTATGTGAAAAATGCTCAATCAGTAATCATCAAGAAAATGCAAATCCAAACTATAATGTGATATCATTTCACCCCAGTTAGAGTGGCTATTACTAAAAAGACAAAAATTAATAGATACTGGCAAGGATTCAGAGAAAAAGGAACTCTTATTATACACTATTGGTGGGAATGTAAACTAGTACAGCCATTATGGAAAACAATATGATGATTTCATTAAAAACTGAAAATAGAACTACCATATGACCGCAATCCTACTACTAGATTTATCCAAAGGAAAGGAAATCAGTATGTCAAAGGGATACCTGCACCCCCATGTTTACTGTTTTACTATTCACAATAGCAAAGATATAGAATCAACCTAAGTGATAATCAACAGATTAATGGAGATAAAGAAAATGTGGTATATATACACAATGGAATACTACTTGGCCATAAAAAATGAAATGGTGTCTTTTGCAGCAACATGGATAGAAGTGGAGGTAATTATGTTTAGTGAAATAAGCCAAGCACAGAAAGACAAATACCATATGTTCTCACTCATGTGTGGGAAGTACAAAAGTTGATCTCATCGAGGTAAAGGGTAGAATGATAGATATCTGAGGCCAGGAAGGGTGTGTATGCATGGGGGTATAAAGAGAAGTTGACTAATGGGTGCAAACATTCAGTGAAATAGAAGGAATAAGTTCTAATGTTTGACAGCAGAGTAGGGTGATTACAGTTAACATCAATGTATTGTATATTTCAAAACAGCTAGAAGAGAGGACTTGAAATGTTTCAATACATATAAATAAGAAATACTCAAGGTGAAAGATACCCTAAATACCCTGACTTTATCATTGCACATTCAATGCATGTAACAAAATACCATATATACCCTATAATAGGTACAAATATTATATATCAATAAAAATTCAGTTTAAGGTCTAGATTGCAATCAAATCCTGTGTTTGTGATTATTAGAAATCATCATCTATTTCCCCTTTCAATATTTCCCATATTTCCTTTGACATTAGTTTATTCTTTCATTTTATTTACAACTTTTGAGATTTTAAAAAGGCACCAGGCACTATTTACTACTATTATTACTACTCTTAGTACTACTACTAATAAATGTATATTGAATGTTTACTATATGTCAAGTATAGTGTCAATTGCTTTACATATGTTATTTATATAATCCTCTCAATAATTCAATGAGATAGATGTTATGTCCAATTTACAGATGAAGAAACTGAGGCTTAGAGTTGTTAAGCAACATTCCCAATACCACCCCACTAGTAAATGCTAGAGATAGGATTCGAACCCCGGAAATCTTACAAAAGAACAAATGGCAAAAACTGCAATTACTTTGCATTAACCTAACAATATTACCTACCAACGTTTTCCCTATTTCCTAAGTGTAACTTCTGAGGATTTCAAGTGAATACACATTTAATTCCTTTTCTTAATTTTCAGCCTCAAATACACTTCTATGAATTCCATTTATTCATTGGTTTATGTGTCACTGTAAAACCACATCCTAGTTAAGTTCCACATCTACCTAATCTAGATTCCAAGAATCTAAGAAATACCATTATGTGTAAAGCCCCCAATGGTATTAAAAAAGAAGAAATAAATCTGTCCTCTGTTGATCAGGTAGTTATGATATGTACACCAAATAACTCCAAAGTCAATCTGTTAAGTTCAAAAAGATGTCACAGATAAAAATTATGGGAATGTACATGGAAGTAGCATTTGGGTCAAAAATTAAGAGTAACCAGGAATTTGACATAAAAAGAAATAGAGTTCACTCTATTATACATGGAGGAACAGTTACAGGAAATGGAAGGACAGATCTGCAAAGCTGGCTGCAATAAATATATCTGATTGGAATATGGACTATGTTAGTGGCATACTTGAGCTGTACCTGCACTGAAACTCATCACTCTTTCTCCACCCCAATGTTCCTTTGAATTAATATCTTTACTAAAATGAAACTCATATATAATAATAACCAACTGGGGTCTTTTTAAAATAGTAGGACTCAGGTTTTTTTATATCTATATTATAAAAGGACTTACATATGTTTAGAATATCTTCTTTTCTGAGGCAAGTATGTGAATATACTTTAGAACAAGTTTTAGCAGAATTTAAAAAAATGGTTTAGTTTAATTTTTGGCTAATCAGATTCAATGTATTGTATTGGAAAGATGATGGACTTTTCAATTAGAAGATCTGAGTTTTTGTCAGTTTTAGTTTTACAGTCTTAGGCAAACACTGAGCCTCTAGGCCCTAGCTTTGTCATTTGTGAAACTGGGGTAATAATAATGCTTGGCTTGCCTTCCTAGGTAGTTGTGAGGACCGAATAAATAATATATGGACTCTAAAAAAAAAATCTATACATTCTAGTTGCTAATTAACCAGTAAAGTAAGTTATTTGGTAGATCTAATTCCAGAGTCATTCTGGTTAATTGGTATTTAATTCCACTCATCTGGTCTCTGCTGTTAAGGTCTTCTAGTATCATCATATCTCTGAAGAAATTTAACCATTAGCTTTGTAATCATGTGTAATTGCTTATTCATACAAACTTCCTATCTCTATATGACGTATTCTTCTCCGCTTCTATATTGTTTATGGTTGTAGTCAGAATTCATTCTTTCATGCAGTATCTAAATTTATATGAGTGTGTGAGGAAGAGTCATGAAAGCAAATGAGAGGGGGAAAAACTCACAGATAAGAAAACAGAAACAGCACATGAATGCTACTGAGAATTTCTCCCTGGAAGGCAATAAATGTATTCAATATACCTGTATGTATCAGGTACTAGATTAGTCACAAATAAGTTGATAGGTACTCCAGGTTTAGCCTGAGAGGCCACCAGCCTGTTTTATGAGATTTCTAAAATCTCATCTATTTGGATCTTGGAGTTTGAGAAGATGCAATCATCTTAAAAGCTATAATAGAACTGATTTGTTTAAGCTACTTACTGAGATTGTTTAAGGTCTGTGAGTTGTTTTTAAAAAACTATGTTGGTAAGGCCAGTGATGTGAATTCAAATTTTCTGAGGCTTTATTCTAACCACCACTCCAGACTAAATCCTGGGAAACTGCTTTGCAACTATGGAAGAGAGACTAAAATAAAGCATGAAGTGCAAAAAAGAGAAGTATGCAGCCAATTTAGGGTTTACCTTATAACCTAATTAGGATGGCTCAAGAGAGTCTTATATTTTCTGAATATGAAGGGACAGTGAAAATAGAACACAGAGGAGATCTTCAAAA
Source organism: Ateles fusciceps (assembly GCA_036589455.1). Classification (NCBI taxonomy): domain Eukaryota; kingdom Metazoa; phylum Chordata; class Mammalia; order Primates; family Atelidae; genus Ateles; species Ateles fusciceps. The sequence continues at coordinate 204,703 of JAZHEH010002529.1, read as the reverse complement.
AATCCAATGTAGCAGCTTGAGCCTATGAGAGGAAACTGACAAACAAGAGGAACCACTTCAGTTGTTTCAAATAAGTTGTGGTCCATAGAGAAGGCTGTAAGGTTTACAGAAAGAGACCCAGAAAGAATCACAGCATTTTAGACCTAGAAAGTCCTCATTTTTCAAGTGAGTGAACTAAAAGGGGTTAAATGGTTTACCAGGAACAATGTCGTTGATAATACTGCAGCTAGTACCATTCGTGGGATTTCTCCAATTACAGGTGATGACTTTCCTATAGAATGTTAGAATTGTTTTCTTTTGTGATTCTCTCTCAAGCTTTATGTCAACACAGTCCTGATCATCTCCCTTGTGGTGTCTTACCTTTTAAAATCCAAGGCAACTAAAGTTCCTTTATTCATTTCACAAGTATTTACTGAAGGACTCCTTTTCGCCAGGTCCTGTGCTGGCTGCAGGTGATACAATGGTAAGACTTTGTAATGCAAACATACTTCAGTTAAGAACATTCATCACAGATGGACAATCTTTCACTAAAAGTTTATTCAATATATGTAAATTCAATGGAAATCAGATTTTGGGATTACAAAGTGATCCAATCATCTGCAATGTACCATTTCTCCAAATCATCCAAAGAAAAAAGGCATATTCCATAGCTTATGGATGGTGAAGGCATTGTTTCCTTTTCACATTTCTTACTGAGGTTGCCTAACAGGCCAAAAGCAATGTTCAGTTTGCAATTTTATAAATTTATGTCCTTGAAGTTTGGATGCAAAATCAATTCATTTTTGGTAGGACTTCCCAGGAGATTTGATTGGTTCAAAATTATGCTCCAAATAGATTTGTTTAATAATCTCAAAACATAATGAAACTGTCATATTCATGGCCATGCCACCTGACTCCTCCCATTCATACCTGGCTGAGCCAAAAATAAGGCAAAACAATACAAACACATTTCCACCCCTAAGTAGCATCCCAACGCCCACTGTTGAATCTGAATACACTATCTAAAGCAAAACCACAATTTGCACATTCAGTCGAGAGCCCCACCCCTAAATGTTTTTTTCAGACTGTTGCAAATGTAAACCAGCTTGAAATTGGAAACCTTTTAAAAATGTAAAAATGAGTAGTCAGAAAATTCTGTCACCTTGAGAAAGGCAAAGAAAATAATGAAGCCATATTGTCTTCAAAAATATCTCTCAATTTTCATAGGTTTTGAGTAGAAAGGCTTGTTTAAAATATTCTGAAAAACTTTTTTTCAGAATTTGTGATATCATAATTATCACTGCAATATATTGTCTTATATTTTTCATAAGGAGCTCATGACATCAAAGAGCATTAAACACTACTTCTGTGCACACCCGGTAAGGTGAGGTTCAAGGCTTCTATAAATAAGCTACTATCCAATTCAGGGTTCACAGGGCTCCTGGTTGGACCAAACTTTCCCTAGGAATAATAATGACATTAGGGAATTCTAGGGAATAGTACTGTAGGATTTTGGATCTTAACAATTTATCATTTGCATTGTATCAATTATTACTTTTCATTAATAAAAAAACCTTTGTATTTTTGGTCCATTGCTTTCAAATTAGGATAGAAATGGGATCTCATTGTTCTGTCCAGTAGTGACATTTGCTAGAAGAATGAATGATTGTTGAAGAGCTGCTAAACCAGTTGGGCAGCCTAAAGATAATAAGCCTCTTTGAACTAACCGTATGTCACAATACATCTGCACCTTGTCAAAAGAGCCGCAATCAATGGTCAGATCAAAAGGAAATGTGCATATTCCCATAGTGCACAAGAGAGGGAAAGGTGTGGACACCTTTGGCTTAAAAAATAGTTTACTAGGTATTTTTTGATTACAAAAAAATTATGCACAAAACAGTAAACATGAAAAATAGGAGTACAAAAAGAAAAGTATCCATAATCTTACCACCCAAAGGCAGCATTTTAACATGTTGTTATATTTCTTCCACACTTTTTAAAGACATATTTTCCCTAATTGAGATCATCTCATAGACCTAATTTTATTGTCTGCATTTTCATAAAATTATAAAATACATTTTGTCATTCTTCACATAAGTAATTTTAATGGCCACATAATCTTTCATATTACAGGTGTACCATAATTTATTTAGAAATCCCTTTTATTATTGAACATGCATGGTGGGAGGGTTTTGTTTAATTTTGTTTTTTCTTAGTGAAGCTGTGTAAATATGTTTGGCTACAAGTAATCTTTGAACAGAAACTCATGACAACAATAAGCAGTGAGATAATAAGGTGGGAACACTTGAATACAGAAAAATAAATTTCTACTGTCTATCATCAGACTATCAATCCTATCTCACCTTCTTCATTTAACAGATAATATTAATTCACTGAAGTAGTATATAAGACTCCAAAGTAGAAAGCTACAACTGATGATCTGGAATAAAACTGGAATATTGGATCAAATACTTACTGCATTTTCGTTTGTCTACTGGATAACTTCATAGCTTTATTTGTCTCCTATTTTGAAGACAACTTTGGCACAAATGCAAAGAGCTGCAACATTGGTGAATATCTAGCAATGTCCTAATTCATGGCTGTGCTTCCTGATGGATATTCTCTGCTTCCTCATTTGCAGGTTTAACATGTTTCTTTTTCTTTTTTCTTGTTTGGGCTACAAATTTACTTATTTATTTATTTTTTCATATTATTTTTAAATAACTTTTAAATTTTTTGTGGGTACATAGTAGGTATATATTTATTTATAGAGTACATGAAATGGGAAAAATGAATTCCTAGAAGGGAATTGCTGGATGAAATGATACATGCATATGTAATTTTGATAGGTGATGCCAAATTTCTCTCCTTAGTGGTTGTTTTATTTTGCATTTTCATCACCACTATATTAGAGTTAGTTTTAATTTTGTTACTTCACTTATTAAGGAGTCACTACAATATAAATTCCTTCTAGATTCACAGCAATGAACAAAGTAGGGAGGTAGCTATGGAAAACATGGACCCCAGCTTGTGATGATAGCCAAGATTCTGGAGGCCTAAATAGAGAGGTAAGCATCACTTCTTAAAATAATTTCATGGACTGGGAGAGTTAACAATGTTAAAATGGCAATACTCTTCAAACTGACATAGATTAAAGGTCCATCAAAATTCAAACTGCCTATTTGGGGAAGAAATTGACAAGCTAATCCTGAAATTCATATGAGAATGCAAGACACTCAGTAGAGCCAAAAACAATCTTGAAAGAGAACAAGACTGGAGGAGTCACACAAATTTCAAATCTTACTACAAACCTACAGTAAAGACAGCATAATATTGGCATAAGGACAGACATAGATCAATGGAACAGAATTAAGGACACAGAAATAAACCTATACATCTATAGTCAATTGATTTTTGACAAGAATGCCAAGACCACTCAATAGGGAAAGAAAAGTTGTCTTAACAAATAGTGTTGAGAAAACTGAATATCCACAGGTATTAAAAAAAATTATACCACTACCTAATACTATACAAAAAATTAACTCAAAATATAACAAAAACCCAAATGCAAGAGCTAAAACTAAAACTCTCAGAGGAAAATATAACGGCAAATGTTTCTGACTTTGGATTAGGCATAGTTTCTTGGATATGGCACCAAAACCCAAGCAACCAGAGAAAAAGTAGACAAATTGAACTGTATCAAAATTAAACTTTTGTAAACTTGTGTGCTTCAAAGGACACCATGAGTGAAGTGAAAAGATAACCTATAAAATGGGAGAAATATTTGCAAATCATATATCTGATAAAGGTCTAGTAACCAGAATAAAGAGCTCTTATGACTCACCAATAAAAAGACAAATAACCAATTTGAAAATGGGCAAAGGAGTTGAATAGACATTTCTCCAAAGATACACAGACGAAAAATAGGTACGTGCTCAACATCATTACTCATTAGAGAAATTCAAGTCAAAACTACAATGTGGTATTACTTCACACCCACAAGAACAGTTATAAAGAAAGAAAACAGAAAATACACTTGTTGGTAAAAAATATAAAGAAATGTGAACCTTCATATATGCTAGTGGGAATGTAGAATGGTGAAGCTTCTATGAAAAACAGTTTGGAAATACCTCCAAAAGTTAAATACAGAGTTACCGTATGACCCAAAAGTTCTACTCCCGGGTATATATGCAAAAGAATCTCAAACATACAGTCATGCATCGCTTAATGCTGAGATACATTCTGAGAAATGTCTCATTAGATAATGTTGTTGTGTAAATATCATAGAGTGTATATACATAAACCTAGATGATATAGTCCACTACATATCTAGGCTGCTATATAATAGCAGTAATGTTAATGATTATCATGATCTGAGAAGCCTGTGCTTCAAAACAAGAAGTCTTAGTAAAAGGCTGGGCTTGATGGCTCACACCTGTAATCCCAGCACTTTGGGAGGCCGAGGCAGGTGGATCACCTAAGATCAGGAGTTCGAGACCAGCCTAGCCAACATGGCAAAACCCCGTCTCTACTGAAAACACAAAAATTAGCCAGGCATCATGGCACCCGCCTTTAATCCCAACTACTCAAGAGGCTGACACATGAGAATTGCTTGAACCTGGGAGGTGGAGGTTGCAGTGAGCCGAGATTATGCCACTGTACTCCATCCAGCCTGGGTGACAGAGTGAGATTCCCTAGGGAAAAAAAAAAGTATCAGTAGTAACTTTCAACCGCAAACCTTGAATCATTTCATGGCTGTCCATCACCATACCATACATTTGAAGTGCACACTATCTTTTTGTAAAAGCCTAAAATAAGAAAGGACAGAATCAACCTTTCTATTACTTCTAGGCTGCATACCTGTAAAGCATGTTACTGTATTGAATACTGGAGGCAATTTTAACACAATCACAATTATTTCTGTATCTAAACATAGGAAAGGTACAGTAAAAGTATGGTATCATAATCTTATGAGACCACCACCATAAATATATGTGGTCTGTCATTGACTGAAACGTTGTTATGTGACACATGATTGTGTACTCAAAAACCTGTATGTGAATGTTTATAGCATTGCTAATCATAACAGCCAAAAGGTGGAAACAACCCAAATGTGATTAACTGAGTGGATAAACAAAATGTAGTATAATAAATGACTGCAAAAACACAGTTAGATAGAAGGAATAAGTTCTAGTGTGCAATAACACAGGAAGGCATCCATAGTTAAGAACAATTTATAGTATATATCAAAATAGCTAGAAGAGAAGATTTGGAATGTTCCCAGTACAAGGATACAATAAATGTTTGAGGTAAAGGATACCTATTTGCCCTGATTTGATCATTACACATTGTATGGCTGTATCACCATGTGCTATGTACTCCATAAATATGTCCAACTATTATGTAATAAAAATGTAGGTCAATACAATGAAATATTATTTGGCCATAAAAAAGGTATGAAGTACTGATATATGCTACAACATGAATGTGCCTTTAAAACATTATACTAAGTGGAAGAACCCAGACACAAAAGTCCAGATATTATATAATTTCGTTTCTATAAAATGTTCAGAATAGGCAAATCCATAGAAACAGAAAATATTTTAGTGATTTCCATAGACTGAAGGAGGAGGAGGAGAATGGAAAGTGACTACTAATGAGTATGGGGTTTCTTTTTAGGGTAATAAAAAATGCTCTGAAATTAGATCGTGGTGAAAGCTGCATAACTTTGCCAATACACTAAAAACAGATAAATGCTTAAAATGCTAAATTTTATGGTATTTGAATTACATCTCAATTAAAAAGGCTTATTTTGTGTCATTGTTTTATGCTGGGTATCTAAACATTTCCATATTTGCAATACTAATCTCCCTTTTGCAAAGTGTTTTGACACAATAGTTAGGTTTGAATAATGCATAGTGGATTTAGTGAATATGGCATACCCATTTGCAAAGGACCATTATATAAAGGTCTTAATGTACTCTGTGTCTTCATAACATTTGTTTCAGATCCATTATAGTGAAGTTGAACTAAAGATGATTTTGTTAAAAGCCTAAACTGAATGTCATCCAGAAGCAAGGTGCCTCCCCCAAATTATTCTTAGAATGGTTGTAGACAAAATATTGTAGTACTACTACTTAGATATGAGTTAAAACATTATACAAATAACTGTCCTTCTTAGATCCTTATAAGGAGTTTGTATTATCTTAGATTGCATAATAAAATAAAAATTTTCCTATGAGTCTCACATATTCAAATTGCTTAATCATATTAGCTCCCGCTTAAACACTTTTAAGAAGCTCACATTCACATGGATGAAACACATATTCTTCAAACTGACACACGAGATCACTCTTTCTGTAATTACCCACCCTCCCTACTGTCTCTCAATGCACCCTATTTCAGCTCTACTAAATCATGTTACTCCCTAATATGTTACTGAATATCCGTGTGTTTGTACGTTTTGTTCCCTCTACTTAAAATGACACCTATCACCTACACACTCTCCAGCTAACCAATTTCTTCTTATCCTGTAAACCTTCACTTCTCTAATATGCTTTTGCGGACTTCTCTGCTGTCTTCCTAATCAGTGTGAGCTCTGTGTTCCCATCATACCCTATTCCCACCATAGTACTCTTCACACTGTATTGTGATTGCTTCTAGGTCTGTGTATTAATTTGGGTATTGCAACTATAATAGAGAATCCTAAAAATTTCAGTAGATGGAACTTATTATTCGTTCATATAACAGTCCAATGGTCTAATTAGAACAACTTATTATTTGTTCATATAACAGTCCAACAGTCTAGTTAGTAGGCTTGAGGACATCTGCTCCGAGCAATCATTCAAGGATGCTTTGGCTAATGGATGCTCTGTCATCTTTGAAGCAAAGATCTGCTAGGATGTCAATATCCAGTTTGGCTAAGAGGGAAGAGAGTTAGAAGGAGATATATTCTTTATTTAACTGCCTTGGCCCAGAAGTGATATAGGTCACTTACGCTTACCTTGCATTGGCAAAAACTTTTCACATGGTCTCACTTTGATACAAGGGAGTTGGACAATTCTCTACCATGAAAGGAGGAGTATGAATTTTGGTGGAAAGGTAGCCAATCCTGTCAGTCTATTTCTTCCATTAAACACGGAACCTTTGAATGTAGGAGCCATACCTCATTCATCCTGATAGTCTCATTCATATGCCACATAAAGCATAGATATGGTAGAATTTGTAAAACATTCATCAACGTGTTATTATTTTTTGTGTGCCTGCAATACCTTTATTTGTTTTAACACAATTCCCCAGCCTTCAAACCAGATCTTTACCTCTATGTTCTAAGGAAAGAAGATCATTTCAGTAAAGCAAAACTAGATGGGAGGTGGGGAAAAATTCTGAATAAGATTGTGTACTATATCAATTTCAATATCTTGTGATATATTGTAGCTTTGCCAAGATGTTAAGACTGGGGAAAACTGAATGAAGGGCACATGAGACCTCTTGGTATTATTTCTTATAACCACATGTGAATCTACAATGACCTTATAAATATTTTAATTTAAAATGTGGCTAAATACTAGGGCCTAAAAAAATAAGCAAACAATGGATGCTAATTTCTGACTTTTGTGCTTCCCAAAATTAAAGTCCTGGTATAAATAACATGCTTGAAATGATACTCCATATGATGATATTTAAAATATGTCTATAAATTCTTTGGTGCTTTCCTCAAGTTGAGTGGAACCTAATTGCTTTCCCTTTGAATAAGACTGATGTTATGTCTCACTTCTAATAAATAGAATGCAATAGAAATAACTACAGTAGGTATAATGTCTTTTGGAAGATGCCCATCCCTTATCTCTGGGATATGTGGATATCTTATGTTCCATGTTAAAGGGGTCTTTGCAAATGTAATTAGGGTCACATACTTTGAAACAGAGATTACCCTGATTATCTGAGTAGACCAATCCAATCACAGGAGCCCTCAAAACAGAGAACTTTCTCCAGCTAGAGGTAGAACAGAAAAGGCAGAAGGAGAGGTCAAAGAGATTCAAAGCATGAGAAGGACTTGGCCTGCCATCACTGGCTTGGAAGATGAAGAGGACCATGAGGGAGGATACGTGTGTGGCCTCTAGAAGCTGAGAATAACCTCTAGCTGACAGCCAGCAAAGAAACAGAAACCCCAGCCCTACAACTGCAAGGAACTAAAGTTGGCCAACAACCTGTATGAGCTTGTGGGTAGATTTTTCTCCAGAGCTTCCAGCCTTCAGGCTGGCTGACACCTTGATGTCACCCTTATGGGACAAGGAGTAGAGGAACCAGCCATACCCATCTGGACTTCTGACCTATGGAACTGTGAAATAATAAATTTGTATTGTTTAACTTACTAAGCTTGTGGTAATTAAATGTGGTCGCAATAGAAAATGATTACAGTAACACAATATGACTTCCAAGGCTAGGTCATAAAAGGCCTGGTGCGCCTCTCTCTATCTCTCCTCTTTACTCTCTCTCTGTTTTGCTCTCTCGCTTTCTCTCTCTCATATCTTTGGAGCCCTGAGAAACCATGTAGGTATGGCTAACCCAAAACCACCATACTGGAGAAACTGTGTGGAGACATCACATAGAGATAGAGATGTCCCAGCTGTCGTATCCCTAAGCTGTTTGCATTTCTAGTTTAGGTACCAGACATCTCAGAGGAAGCTTTCCATACAGCTGTAGCCCCAGCCACCATCGGACTGAGAGACTCCAAGTAGGAATCACCTTGTTTAGCCCAATCAACCATCCTAACTATAAGACATTGATGATGATGATAATTATGCTGCTGCTGATGATAATGATGATAAAATGATTGTTTTATGAAACTAAGTTTGTGGTGGTTCATTACACAGCCATAAAAAAATGAACACTTCTTTAGCTTCTTGTTCTTCCACAGAGAGGAGATTGAAAACTTTCTCTATGTGAATGAAGGAGGAGTTGAATCACAGAGAAGGGGATAGAAAATCGTTAGAATGAGATGCCGATATGGGCCTTCACTCTTTACTTCTCTGGTACGGATGAGGAAAAAATAGGAAGTACTTGTCCCTCACTTTTTACCTAGAAAAGGGTTCAGCAAACTTTTACTTCAAAAGCAAGATAGTAAATACTTTAGACTTCATGGATAAGAAGCAAAATCAAGACTATAATGTAGCAACTTATATACCATTTAAAATATAACCATTTCTTTGTGTTGGCCAAATTATATGTACTAGAATTTGCATATTATTTTTAAAAAACTCATACTTGCTTGCTTTCAAATATCTCACTGAAAGCAATTTGCTCTTCAACAAACGCCATGTTTCTAAGTTATGAAATAGGGGTATATTTGATTGCGTATACAAGGACTGTGTGGTCTGACTTTAGCCAGTCTGTATGAGGCCTGCTTCTCTTTGCAGATGTCTTCTCTGACTTGAAAATTGCCAGATACCTTGACTCAAACTGAGCAGAAAAATGCTAAATTGAATTTGAAAGAGAAAGGGTGAATTTTTCCAGTGCCTTCCCGATTATTTTGCACATGATGTCATTTCTAGTATAGGGGAAAGAAACCTAGGTTTCAAATCATGACATGTGAGCATAAGGCACTTTCTAGTTGCAGTACCATGAGCATGATGGCTAATATGTCTGAGCCTCAACTTCCGTAAGCTGATGGGATTAATAACTGCCTGCTCACTTAACATGGGTGGTTGAAAGTCAAATGAGATAAAGAATATAAAGGTGAATTGCAACTTCAAAGTGTATGACGCTTGCTAATTGTTATTGATGTGTCTATTACAAAGGATTTGGTCTCCCTGGCCCTCCCCTCCCTCTCTCCTGCCCCCTCCCCTCTTCCTCCCTCCCTCCCTCCCTCCCTCCATCCCTTCTTCCCTTCCTTCCTTCCTCCCTCCCTCCCTTCCTTCCTTCCTCCCTCCCTCCTCTCTCCTTCCTTCCTCCATCCATTCTTCCCTCCTTCTTTCCTTCTTTCTTTCCTTCCTTGCTTCCTCTGTTCCTCTCCTCCACCTCTGTACCCCCACTGACTCAACATGGTAGAGATTTGGGATCTGTGGCACAGGATTATGGAAGGTGTCTTAGGTTAGTAGGGCCTTTTGGGACTTATGTTAGCCTTTGTCCATACACGCATTAATTCTCTAATAATTATGAATACCTGCTCTTAGAGAGGCACTATATTTGGTGTTGTAGATATAGTAGTGAATGAGACAGATAAGGTTCCTCTCTCATAGATCTTAGGTTCCAATGGGGAGCATTATTAGTTCTCTATGACTGCTGCAACAAAGTACCATGAAATTAATGGCTTAAAACAGCACAAATGCATTATCTTTTAGTTCTGGAGATGAGAAGTTTAAAACAGATCCACAGGGCTGTGTTCATTTGGGAGACTCTAGGGAAGAATCTGCTCCCTTGTCCTTTACAATTTCTTGAGGCTACCTGAATTCCCTGACTGATGGCGTCTTCCTCTATCTTCAAAGCCAGGAATGTAGCATGTTCAAATCTCTTTCTCTTTGTTCCTCTGCTTCCAGCATCACATCATCCTCTGTTTGACTTCAACCCCCCTGCCTCCCTTATAGGAAACTTTGTGACTACACTGGGTGCACTCAGATAATCCAAGATAATCTTCCCAGATCGAGATGCTTAACTTAATCACGTGTACAAAGTACCTTTTTTTCATATAAGGTAATATTCACAAGTTCTGGGGATTAGAAGGTACACATTCTAGGGGGTCATTATTTAGTTCACCCCAGGGAAAGAGAGAAAGTAAATAGGCACACAGATAGACATGATGATTTTAGAGTGTCATTTGTGCTGTGAGGGCAATAAATAGGAGCTGCACTATCCAGTGTGGTAGCTACAAGCAACACGTGGTTATTGGGTACTTAACTATTTTTTGAAATTTATAGTTTTCCTTGATGTTTTTAGTAAGATATAAAAGTTTGTAAGCATCTTCAATATTCTAGCCATCTCTTTGGTTAATTATTTTATTAAACAAACAATCTTTGGTCACTTTCTATATGCTGGAGGTAATTGAGAAAACACACAGCCTCTACTTCCAAAGAAAGTTCCATCAAGGAAAATAAGAAATTGTTAAAAAATTACGCTAAAGATACGTAAAGAGTGCTGTGGAGCATATTTGGCAGACTTTATGAATGAATTTCTTTTATTTAAAAAAAATTGACAGATAAAATTGTATGTATTTAACATGTACAACTTGTTTTGTTTTTTGAGACTGAGTTTCACTTTCTTTGCCCAGGCTGGAGTGCAACGGTGTGATCTCAGCACACTGCAACCTCTGCCTCACGTGGTTTCCTGCCTCAGCCTCTTAGGTAGCTGGGATTACAGGAGTGTTGCACCACACCTGGATAATTTTATATTTTTAGTAGAGACGGGGTTTCACCATGTTGGTCAGGCTGGTCTCGAACACCTGACCTCAGGTGATCTATCTGTCTCGCGTCTCCCTAAGTGCAACATGATGTTTTGAAGTATATATACATTATGGAATGACTGAATCTAGCTAATTAATATATGCATTACCTCACATAGTCAGCACTTTTGTGGTGAGAACACCCACTCTCATCATTTGTCAAGAATACAATACAGTGTTATTAACTATAGTCACATTGTTGTACAATAGATCTTTTGAACTTATTCCTCCTGTTTAACAGAAATTTTGTATCCTTTGACCATCTCCTCAATGTGACTCCCCAGTCCATTCTACTCTCTAGCTCTATGAAATCAACTTTTTACGATTCCACGTATAAGTGAGATCACATGGTATTTGTCTTCTGATCTTGGCTTATTTCACTAAACATAATGTCCTCCAGGTTTATCTATGTTGCTGCAAGTGACAGGTTTTCTTCTTTTTAAAGGCTGAATAATAGTCTATGTGTGTATATATACATATATGAAAATGTGTATGTGTGTATCAGCCTTAATAAATAGAATGAGGCTAGTCAGGTGAGCAACTAGATACATTTTCCTGCACTGGCCAAAAATAAATACTCTTTATTAATATAGCAATTATCCAGTTCCAATCAGAGAATATTCTTTCTATCTGTAGGGGAAAGTAGATTGGGATACTGCTCATAATAACTTCATTTCCTTCCTTGTATATCCACATACTTTCCCTGTCTTCAAAGTTGGCTGAGTGTATTTCCTTAGCTCCTGACTTTTTTTTTGGCCAATGGAATGTTAACAGCTGTGACAGACACATGGGCTTTAAATTTGCTTACATGTCTGTGTTTAGCCTCTTGTAGAACAGGGGGTAGAACAGCCTATCCCAGGTAGCCTATGGTTCAAGGAAAATGTGGCAACATGGGAACACACCTGAATCAAACCTGGAGACTGATACCTAGAGCTTGGAGTCCATCCTAGCCTAACTAAGGTACAGCCAATCTGCAGACCCGCTTTAAGCCATATAATTTTGGCTCAATTTGAAACTCAGTATGGTAGTAGCATAGCTAACTAACACAATGGGCAATATCAGAAGGATTTCTCCTTTCTAGGAGGACTTTACACATTTCTGGATTAACTTAGCCTCCATAATTCTTCAGAGCTCCCTGAGCTTCTTCCATTTAATGTGGGGGGAGTTCATATAGGGATTATTTGCTTTCAAAGCAGTTTCTTTCAATAGTGGTAAGAATAGGGAGACCTTCAAAGTCTAAGGATTTGTGTAACAGAAATTGCACAGCTCAGTGAGCAAAGCAACTGAGTGGAACCCTTCTCTCTAACAAGGTCTATTTTTGGCTTCAATGACACAACTTTCTCCTTCTTGAACTCCCATCTTGTAGGCTGTTACCAGGAAAGCAAATAAAATATCACTATCTAGCTTTCCTTCCAAAGCAAGTGTGATGAAAAACAAAGATGAAAATGTCATTTAAAAGCCCAGAGTACTTTAAATATGGGACTTTAATTTCAGTAGCTAGAGTTGCTAAAAGGAAAGCTGGGAATGCCTCTCAGATGGACCGTCTCTTCTAAGTGACTGAGGCTTAGCCATTTCACCTGTTGGTTCTCTGCATGAAGAAAGTTCAGTGAGTTTTTTTCCCTTGTGATTTTTCCATGTTCTGAGCATTAATGATGCTGGAATAGTATTGTACTCTTCCCCCAGGTGCATTGATTTTCCTGCTTGAATTGATGTAGTCCCACAAAGAGAACACCTCACTGTTATTATCCTTTTGGATGCTCTATTTGCTGGCTCAGCCACCCTGCTCAGCTTAATGAAAAATAGACTGTGTCCATGGAAGAAAAACACCTTTTCAAATGTAAGAGACTTCTTGAGCTTGAAGCATGAGAATAGGCATCTACTCAAAAACTAAGGGAGCCAGATTTCAAAAATTTAATATAGCAATCAACAAGATTATCAGTGGAAGAGTGAACTACAGACTGTAAGATTTAAAACTCTGCTTGCTTATATATATGCAGAAAAACTTGCTTCCTATATGTTTGAGTCTGGAAACAGGCCAAAAACATCATTATTGCCTAATTTTCTCTATTTTGGATGAGGATATTTATTCTCCAAGGAAGGCATTAAATTGGCTCAGACAGTTATCAATAACCACACATGGAAGTTTGACTCCTTCCTCTGTGCTCTTGTTGCAATTAATCAACTCACTTATATTATCACTGTTAGTAGTATATGTCCAGAATCTTCTCACCAGGTCAGGGGTTAGCCATGCTATCATGGTCCTTTGGGTGTAAGACTAATGAAGGAATCCTTTCTCCTGAAGCCTTGGGGCTGAAATCAAGGGAAGAAGTATAGCTGGGTTGAATAAGAAACTGAGTCCAGTAAGCCAGATAGGTAAAATTAAAGCAGATGGTTGACGCCAAAAGGCCAGAACAGGTAATGGTAGGGGTTTAGTGACAGGGAGAAGAGAAACCCACTTCAAGAAAGCAAGGTGTTATGCCATATATGAATGTATATGTATGTTCCAATTCTTGGAACAGGCATGATTATCAGAAGCTGGCACCTATGTGCCCAAAGGAGAGTATTATCAAAAAGAGCCAGCTACAAAGGTCAGAGATAGGGCCTATCCCCCAAGTCTGTCTCCCCCACAAGGCGGTGAGACCCCTGAGGAAGCTCTTATCTAATTTCTCCTTATGCCTCTAGTGCTTATCATATAGGAACTAAATAAATTTTGGCAGCATGAAAAAATAATTGTCTCGATTAAGCAGATATGCAGTATTTCTGCTAATATAAATATTCATATAAGTCAAGTTATACAGAGATTATTACATGATGTGAGTAAAGTTTCATTTATGTAATTAGTTGCATTTTGCATAATGAAAGAACAGAAAATACAGAAGTTAAAAGGAGAAATGCATCATTTTTGAAGTAAAAACGCTGATCATAGCCAGAGATTTCTGGTAGCAAACTCAGTATATGCTTTTAAAAAGACTACTGCTATTCTCTGGAGTTACTAAAATTTGTGGTTCCTACTGATGTGAAAAGAAGATGGACTTAAAATGTATCCTTTAGGTTCTTCTTAGAGAGAAGCACTTTGAAAGGAGAAAACACTATAAAGTGCCAAATCTTATTATTATCACCACTTCTGTGAATACCTCCAAGCCACAGAAAACACGTTCAGAAAACGAGTCTGCTTTAGAGATAGGCTGTTGAGGGAAGTTCATTTGAGATATTCCACGCACAAGCTGCCTGCATTTAGTGCCATCTCCTTGAAATCCCAAATTACTACTGTCACCACTATGTGTAGTAAAACTTTCAGGTAAATAAAGAGCACAGCGGGAAGAAAATATTAAATGCTTTTACAGTAGACTAATCATAACAATCCCAGAGCATTAGTTAATTTCATGGTAAATCATAGTGTGAAAAAAACAATATACGTTCCCGTTACTGACCACTGTCACTAATCACCATGGAACACTGGCTCTTTTTAGTCTCTCCCTATAATTACAGAAAGCCTCAAATAAATCTTTCTCATATGAATGTCAGTTCTACTTTTGGCCTCCAGGCTTTCTAGAACTGCTCAAATTCTCATGCCCATATTCCTATATACATTCCTGATATGTTTATACACACATATTTAAAGCAGGGGTTGGCAAACTACAGCCTGTGGGCCAAATCTGGTGCACTGCCTGTTTTTGTACTTCCCATGAGCTAAGAGTAGTTTCTATATTTTAAAATGGATTCTGAAAAGTACAAAAAGGAATATTTTATGACAAGTGAAAATTATATGAAATTTAAATGCCAATGTCCATGCATAATGTTTTACTGGAACACAGTCAGTCTCATGAGTTCATGTATCATTCATGGCTGCTTTTGTGCTAAAAATGAATAGCTGTGATAGAGATCCTATCCGTCAAAGCCAAAAATATTTACTCTCTGGCCCTTTACAGAAAAATTTTGCCAACTCCTGATCTAAAGCATACCTACCGCTCCTTTTTAAAAATTATTTTTTGTTGAAGTATAATGTGATACTTCAATAAAGGGTAAAGAGTACAAACTCTATGAAGTTTTACACAGGTATTTACCTGTGTAATCCCAACCCAAATCAAAATAAAGAACATTTCCAGCATCCCAAAAGGCTCCCTCTCAGCTGAAGTGATCCATTTTTCTAAGATCTATCACTCATGAATTGATTCTACTCTGTTTTTGAAATGTAAATCCATGGCGTAATGTGGTATTTTAAATCAATGGAGTAATGCATTTTTTGGTTTGGCTTATTTTATTCAACACTATGTGTGTGAAATTCACTCATGTTGTTGTATGTGGCAGTAGTTTCTTCCATTGTATGAATGTACTATATATTCAACTTTTGTCGGATATTGGGTAGTTTTCAATTTTGGGCCATTATGGATATAGCTTCTACAAACATTTTTGTATATATATTTTAGTGACTATCAATACTCAGTTCTCTTAAGTATATGCCTACAATGATGATCCTAGGATGCTGACCCTTTCTTAAAAAAACAGAACTACAATTTGCTACAAGCAAGGTACATTCAGTAGAACCTTTAAAAAATACAAAGCAAAAATATTTTATTTTTGAAGATGCATACTAAAATATTTAGGGGATAAATTGTAGAATGTCATTTAAAATGCTATGGCAATTATCTGCAATCTACAAGAAATAAATAAGCAAAACATAAATAATCCAATTTATAAAGTGGGCAAAGGGCATGAACACATACTTCTCAAAAGAAGATGCGCAGTGGCCAATGAACAAGAAAAATGCTCAACATCACTAGTCATCAGAGAAATGCAAATCAAAACCACAATGCAATACCATATCATATCAGTTGAAATCATGATTATTAAAAAGCCAAAAAACAAGAAATGCTGGCAAGGCTGCAGAGAAAAGGGAGTGCTTATACACTGTTGGTGGGAATGCAAACGAGTTGAGCCACTGTGGAAAACAGTTTGGAGATTTCTCAAAGAACTTAAAACAGAGCTACCATTTGACCTAGCAATTCCATTACTGAGTATATACTCAAAGGAAAATAAATTGTTCTACCAAAAAGACGCATGCACTTGTGTGTTCCTCTATGAGCCATTCAAAATAGCAAAAACATAGAATCATGGGGCAATCCAGGTGCCCATCAATGTTGGATTGGATAAAGAAAATGTGGTACATATACACCACGGAATACTACACAGCCATTAAAAAAAAGAGATCATGTCCTTTGCAGCAACATGGATGCAGCTGGAGGCCAATATTCTAAGCAAATTAAAGCAGAAACAGAAAACCAAATACCACAAGTTTTCACTTACAACTGGAAGCTAAACACTGGACATAAAGATGGAAACAATGAACACTGGGGACTACTGGAGGGGTCAGGGAAGGAGAGGGGTGTGGGCTGAAAGAGTACCTATTGGGTACCATGCTCACTACCTGGGTAAAGGGGCCATCCACACCCCAAACCTCAGTATCACACAATATACTTATATAGTAAACCTGTACATATATCGCCTGAATCCAGAATTTAAAAAAAGGAAAGATTGAAACTACATGACAGGTCCCTTAGAGTTCATTTCATTGTACTATATTCTTTAGTGCATCTGGAAACTTTCCCAATAAAAACTGAAAAACATAAGAAACAGGTTGAAGTAAATAATGAAGCAAATCTAGTATTATACCACCCAACTAGAATGCTAGACATTGGGGAAAGTTTCAGCTTCAGTAACTGTAACCATTCCTGTATTTTCTAGCATGTGAACTTGTTTTATTTATCATGAAAATAATTGGTGATATCCAGCATAAGTTATAGGGACAAAAATAGAATTAAATGCATGAAATTTCACATCTAGAATTTGCTAGATACACATTGTTAGGCAACGTATTTATTTTTATCTGCAAAATGAGAATTCTTGTGCCTGGAATTACTTTGGGGATTATATGGAGCCGGACAGGTATGAGCCTTTTATTTAGCATCTAACACATGAGAAGCACTCAATACCCCCAAACCTAAAATGCAATAAAAATATATATATTAAAAAAAAATGTTGTTTACAACTATGTCTATCATTTATAGGCTGAAAAAGGAGTTCAATTTCTGGCAAAGTAATGATGCTCTCACTGAAAACAATTAGAAAACCTGAAAAAATGTTAAAAGGCTCTATTTGAAGGCATGGGAGAACCACAAAGATGCAAAGCTTAGTGGCACTAAGATTCTATAGAGAAGAAAAGCCAGAGAAGTGAGCCTGGTGTTTGGTGCTTCTTTTTACCTCAAGGCATTTGACAATTCCAAAAGTGGTGGCTGAGAGACTGAGAGATAGCACAGAGCTTTCAATCGACTCAGAGGGATCCTCAGTCAAAAGTTTGAGTTCTTAAAGTGTAATAAAAAAATGTTTGAGTTCTACTCGGGAGGCTGGGGTGGGAGGATTAATTAAGTCTGGGAAGTCAAGGCTGCAGTGAGCCATCCAGCCTGGGCAACAGAGTGAGACCCTGTCTCAAAAAAAAAAACAAAAACTGTTGAGCTCAAGATCACCAATAAGGTTGAGTCCTGCCATATAATCTACTCCAAGATTTCTGTTAGAATTCTAAAGGAGTATACTCTAAGTGTGAAATGAAAGGTTCCAGCTGTCACAGACACTAAAGCCTAGTTTTGGATAATATCATTCTCTAAGTGAATTAAGTTACTCTGGGATTCCTAGTTCCCCTAAAGTTCCTGCCTGATGGAGGCAAAATAAAAATAAATGCACTCTGGAGGGATTACATCATCCAGATCCACAAATTATCTCTTCATTTTTTCATATAACATGCTGAACACTCAATTTAAAAACAATCAGACATATAAGAAGGAAAGGTTTGATCAAAAACCAATACAGAAAGCAGATAATAAAAACAGACTCACCAGAGGTCCATATAATGCACATATTGTTCAAAGATTTCAAATATACAATTGTTAATATATTCAAAGAATTTTAAGAAAAGATGGATAATTTTGGTGATAATTAAAAAATTAAAAAGTCAAATGGGAATTACAGAAATGGAAATAATTAAGATTAAGAGCTCAATGGATTGTTTTAACTGAAAATTGGATGCAAAGGATAGATAATTACTTAACTGGAGTTTGGATCAGAATAAAAACATTCAGACTGAATCAAGGAAAACTAAAATGTAGGAATATACAGAAAAGAGCATTAGAGACTTCAGGGACATAATAAAAAGTTTTCCCAGAAAGAAAGTAGAGGAAAAATGGTCAGAGATTGTTACAGAGATAATGACCTAAAATTTCCCAAAAGTGATGAAAGATGTCACACCATAAGCTGAATACATAGCAAGAAAACAATACCTAAATATTTTATAGTATATCCGTTAACAAAAGGAAGCAGAAATTAAAAGAAAAATGATATATCTCTATAGATTTATTTTTAAAAATTTTTTATTTATTTCAATAGGTTTTTTGGGGGGAGCAGGTGGTGATTGATTATAAGTTCTTTAGTGGTGATTTCTGAGATTTTGATGCACCTATCACCCTAGCAGTATACACTGTACCCAATGTGTAGTCTTTTATTCCTTACCACCCTCCTCCCTTTCCTCCAAGTCCCCAAAGTCCAATGTATCATTCTTATGCATTTGCATCCTCATAGATTAGCTCCCCACATATTAGTGAGAACACACGATGTTTGGTTTTCTATTCCTGAGTTACTTCACTTAGGATAATAGCCTCCAATTCCATACAGGTTGCTGTGAATGCTATTATTTCATTCCTTTTTATGGCTGAGAAGTATTCCATGGTATATATATCCACATTTTCTTTATCCACTCATTGATTGATGGGCATTTGGGCTGGTTTGTATTTTTGCAATTGCAAATTGCGCTGCTGTAAATATGTATGTGCAAGTGTCTTTTTCATATAATGACTTCTCTTCCTCTGGGTAGAAACCTAGTAGTGTGATTGCTGCATCAAATGGTAGATCTACTTTTAGTTCTTTAAGGAATCTCCACACTGTTTTCTGTAGTGGTTGTACTAGTTTACATTCCCACCAGCAGTGTAAAATTGTTCCTTTTTCACAGCATCCATACCAACATCTACTGTTTTTTGATTTTTTGATTATGGCCATTCTTGCAGAAGTGAGGTTGTATCACACTGCGGTTTTGATTTGCATTTCCATTATGATTAGTAATGTTGAGCATTTTTCCATATACTTGTTGGCCATTTGTATATCTTCTTTTAATAATTGTCTATTCATGTCCTTAGCCCACTTTTTGATGGGATTGTTCATTTTTTTTCTTGTTGATTTGTTTAAATTCATTGTAGATTTCAGATATTAGTCTTTTGTTGGATGTATAGATGGTGAAGATTTTCTCCCACTCTGTGAGTTGTCGGATTATTTCTTTTGCTGTGCAGAAGCTTTTCAGTTGAATTAAGTCCCATCTATTTATCTTTGTTTTTGTTGTATTTGCTTTTGGGTCCTTGGTCAGGAAGTCCTTCCCTAAGCCAATGTCTAGAAGGTTTTTTCTGATGTTATATTCTAGAATCTTTATGGCTTCAGGTCTTAGATTTAAGTCTTTGATGTATCTTGAGTTGATTTTTATATAAGGTGAGAGATGAGGATCCAGTTTCATTCTTCTGCATGTGGCTTACCAATTATCCCAGCACCATTTGTTGAACAGGGTGTCCTTTCCCTACTTTATGTTTTTGTTTGCTTTGTTGAACACCAGTTGGCTGTAAGTATTTGGGTTTATTTCTGGGTTTTCTATTCTGTCCCATTGGTTTATGTGCCTATTTTTACACCAGTACCATGCTGTTTTGGTGACCATGGCATTATAGTATAGTTTGAAATCAGGTAGTGTGATGCCTCCAGATTGGTTATTCTTGCTTAGTCTGCTTTGGCTATATGGGCTCTTTTTTGGTTTCATATGAATTTTAAGATTTTTTTCTTTTTTTAGTTCTGTGAAAAATAATGGTGGTATTTTGATGGGAATTGCACTGAATGTATAGATTGCTTTTGGCAGTATGGTCATTTTCACAATATTGACTCTACCCATCCATGAGTATGGGATGTGTTTCTAGTTGTTTGTGTTGTCTATGATTTCTTTCAGCAGTGTTTTGTACTTTTCCTTGTAGAGGTCTACCATCTCATTGTATATTCCTAAATATTTTATTTTATTTTTTCTTGCAGCTATTGTGAAAGGGGTTGAGTTCTTGATTTGATTCTCAGCTTGGTTGCTGTTGTTTCCAAGGAAGTTGGGGAAAGCTGGCAGTCACAGGTCTCACACAGCCTGCAGTCCTAAAGGCCAGTCTCACTCCCACCATGCCCCCCGCAACAGTATTAAAGTCTATTTTTAGACAGATAGTCACTACAGCTGAGATATTGCCTGCTGCGGTGATCCAGTTCCTTCAAAGCATCTGTGGATTCTCTCAGCTTTCCTGGTATGTTCATGTGATAATTCTTGGAGCAAAAGTTCACAATGTGAGTCTCCACATTCTGCTCTTGTCCACCTGAGTGAGAGCTGCAAGCTAATCCTGCCTCATATCTGCCATCTTAATCCCTGCTAGTGCTCCGCTGTAGACTTACTAGAATGACTAAAATTCAGAACACTAACAACACCAAATGTTGGTGTGGATGTGGAGCAAAAAGAACTTCATTCTTTGCTGATGGGAATGCAAAATGATACACCCACTTTGGAAGACAGTCTGACAGTTTCTTAAAAGCCAAACATAGTATTATCAGACAATCCAGTGATCATGTTCCCTAGTATTTACCCAAATGAAATGAAAACTCATGTCTACACACAAACCTGCAATGAATGTTTATAGCAGCTTTGTTAATCATTGCCAAGATTTGGAAGACCAAGATGTCCTTCAGTAGGTATATGGATAAACAAAGAGTGGTGCATCCTTACAATGGAATATTATTCAGCACTAAAATGAACTGAGCCATGAAAAGACACAGAGGAATCTTAAATGCATGCTGGTAAGTGACAGAAGTCCACGGAAAGGCTACATACTGTATGAATCCAACTCTGTGACATCTTGGAACAGTCATAACTATAGAGATGGTAAAAACATCAGTGGTTGCCAGGAATTTGGGTAGAGCAAGGGAGGGACAAATAGGTAAAACGGGGAATTTTTAGGGCAAAGAAACTGTTCTGTATTATCTAAACTAAAAAACCAAACTAAACTTTAAAATAAAAACTATGTGATGATGTTAGTAGATGCAGAGAAAGCATTTAATAAACCTAACATTCATTACTGATTTAAAAAAAAACAACTGCACAGCAAAATAGAAATACAAGAGAACTTCCTCAACATTATACAAGGCATCTATTTCAAAAACCCTATGGGTAGCATCATAGTTAATTGCAAAACCCTGAATATTTTATTCCAAGATCAGGAACAAAACAAGGATGTACATTCTGCATTCAATGTTATACTGGAGGTTCCAGCCAATGCAATCAGGCAAGAAAATTAAATAAAAGGCCTACAGATTGTAAAAATAGTAATAAATGAAACTGTCTTTATTCATAGATGTCATTGTCAATGTAGAAAAGCTGATGAAATTTATTTAAAAAAGCTATTAGAATTAAAAAGTGAGTTTAGCAAGTTTGCTGATACAAGATCAATATACAAAATAAAATGTTTATGTATTTATAATAAAAAGTCAGAAATTAAAAAAACAGTACCATTTAAAATAGCATGAAAAGATGAAATATTTTAGAATTGTGATAAAATATGTGAAAGATCAGTATACTGAAAACTACAAAACACTGTTGAGAGAAATTAAAGACCTAAATAAATGGAGACATTATACTACCTTTATGAGTCATAAGACTTGTTATGATACCAATTCTCTCCAATTGAGCTGTAGATTTAACACAACCCCATCCAAAACTGCAGCATGCTCTTTGGTGCAAATTAAAAAGCTGATTCTAAAAGTCATGTAGAAATAGAAAAGATCCTGAGTGAGCAAAACAATTTTCAAAAGGAAAACAAAGTTAAAGTACTAAAACTACCTGATTTCAAGACTTATGGTAAAGGTATAATTAGTCAGACTGTGTAACATTACTGCAAAGATAGACAAACAAGTAAGTGGAATAAAGTCTAGAAGAGACTCCCACACACAAACAACTGATTTTTGACAAAGTTGCATAGGCAATTCATTGTAGAAAAAATTGTTTTTTCAACAAAACATGTTGGAGCAAATGGACATCCATATGCAAAAATATTAAATTTTATACATGTCTTATATATACATATTAACTCAAAATAAATCATAGATCTAAATGTCAAACCTAAAACTATAAAACTTTAAAAGAACACATGGGAGAAAAACTTTGTGTTCCTGGGTTAGGCAAAGACTTCTTACATTGACAATAAAGGCATGATCCATGAAAGAACAAACTGATACACTGGACTTCATATGCATATAAGCACATACCACAGTTTATCAACTCATCCATTGACGGACATTTGTGTTGCTTCCACAGCTTGACTACTGTGTGTAATGCTGCAATGAATATGGGAGTTCAAATATCTCTTTTGAAATACTGATTTCGGTTCTTTTGGATAAATATTCAGTAGTTGGATTGCTGGATCATATGGTAGTTCCATTTAAATTTTTTTGAGAAATCTTTATACTGTTTTCCATAGCAGCTATACCATATTGTATTCCCACCAACAGTGTACAAGTGTTCCAATTTATCCACATCCTCTCCAACACTTGTTATTGTTTTTAAAAATAATGGTCATTCTCTATTTTTAAAAGTCCAAAAATAACAGATGTTGCCAAGGCTGTGGAGAAAGGGGAATGCTTATATACTGCTGGTGGGAAGGCAAATTAGTTCAGTCCTGGTGAAAATAGTTTGGAGATTTTTTCAAAGAAATAAAAATAGAACTACTATTCCACTCAGTAATCCCATTACTGCCTTTTTCCCATTTATACATTAGCATGAGGCAATGTATTACAAAACACTATACACTTTCCACTGCAGGTGCATTATTAATTGACAGCAAATTCTGCAAATAAGACAGTGAATAAAATCTCCACTCCATGGTGATTAGGAAAAGTTTTTCTAGTTTCAGAGTACATACCCAAAGGAAAAGAAAAGTTCTACCAAAAAGACACTTGCACTTGTATGTTCATCTTTGTACTATTGACAATAGCAAAGACATGGAATCAACCCAGGTACCCATCAACAGTGGATTGAATGAAGAAAATGTGGTTGCCTGAGCTCATGAGTTCAAGACCAGCCTGGGCAACACAATGAAACCTCATCTCTACTAAAATACAAAAAATTAGCCGGACATGGTGGCATGCACCTGTAATCTCAGCTACTCGGGAGGCTGAGACAGGAGAATCACTTGAATCTGGGAGGCAGAGGTTGCAGTGAGCTGCAGAGATAGCGTCATTGTACTCCAGACTGGGTGACAAAGTAAGACTCCTTCTAAAAAAAAAAGGAAGAAAATGTGGCACCTATACACCATGGAAGACTATGCAGTTATATAAAAGAATGAAATCATGTCTTTTGCAGCAACATGAATGCAGCTGGAAGTCATCATTCTAAGTGAATTAATGCAGAAACAGAAAACCAAATACTGCATGTTCTCACTTATATGTGAAAGCTAATCACTGGGTACATATGGACATAAAGATGGGAACAATAAACACTGGGGTTTCCAAAAGGTGGGAAGGAAGTAAGGGGGCAAGGATTGAAAAACTCCCTGTCAAGTACTATGTTTACTACATACAATAGGATTATTAGAATCCAACCTCAGCATCAGACTACAGTATACCCATGTAACAAATCTGCATATGTACCCCCAGAATCGAGAATAAAAATATTTTAACAAAGAAAAGAAATGGCTATCCTACCAGGTGTGAGGTGATAGCTCCTTGTAGTTGTATCTTCCTGATGAAAAGTGATGTTGAGCATCTTTTCATATGATAGTTGACCATTTGTATGTCTTCTTTGGAGAAATGGCTACCCATTGCCTATTTTAAAATTGGATTATTTGGTTTTTCTGCTATTGAGTTGTAGGACATCCTTATAAGTTAGATATTGCCTACTTATAAGTGTTTTGGAAATATTTTTTTCTATTGTGTTGGTTGCTTTTTCACTGTTGATTATTTCCTTAAAATTATTTGTATAGTGTCTAAAAATGATAATGCCAAATTAGTTTAATTTGCCTTTAGTTTCTTGCAGTTAAACACAGAATGAATTTTCAGTTTATGATTCATAGCTGCTGAAGAATTCCTTTTCCAGAATGAATCTGTAATTTAGTTTTTCTATTTTCTATGAATGCATTTGACTACTTTATCTTTAGAAGTTCCAGCTCAGATGTGGTTGGATACCTCAATGCACTTCTGACTGAGACACAACATAGTCTAATTACAAAGCATCCTATAACTCAGACACAGAGTTAAAAACAGATATATAGAATGTACTTTCATTGTAGATTCTTGTGTGCAATTTGGGCAAAATCAGCAAAATCACTGAACATTGTCTGAATTTCAGATTACCAATTTCTAAAGGGGAATTTTATTATAATTCTTTGACTCTTTTATTTTTCCACTGTTTGTGGTCTATTCTAGGTGAAATGATTTCTTCTGGTGGGACTGGCAATGCTGAAAACATATATTACTCTACATTCACCTCTTTATACTGTTTAATAATAGATATTAAGTTTCATTCATTCTGGGCTCACTAGAACCAGTCAGATTGTTCTGGACCTGCATGGTCACATCTTTGCTTGAATTATTTATATGCAATTATATTGCTTTTAAAAATAAGAGATGCAATTGGTGAAGCTGTTAAAATGACTGTAATTAAAGCAATACATGAGAAAATGATCCAGTTCTGTGGATAGTTGTTTATTCTGCATTTTACCTTTCAAAACAATTAAATTGTTGTTATACACTTATATGCTCACAGGGAATATCTGCAATAAAATTTTAAACTGGGGAAATTAGTATCTTATATAAGCCCATTAGAAAAATAAGCAAAGAACCTAATCATCCTCCATTAGGTTGAGACAAATGCTGGTCTCAGGAGATGGTTATTCTATTATTTTCCCTAGTAAATAAGAAAATATGGGGGGGGAACTTCCCTCCATCATTCTCAGGCCTGTGAGGCCACTAGGATTTGTAGTTAAAGGGCCATAATCTGGTAAGAGTTTCTATGGCCCATTCAGGTTATCCAATGATAATGGCTTAAACTGTAATTTAACCCTACTCCTGCCTCAACTGATTCCCCATTCCTCCTCAGATTAGAAAATTGCAATGCCCTGGAGGGATGTGTATTTTGGTGTCTGGGTAGACTTGATCCTTCTGCCATCTTTCAATATAATGAAAATTCACCATGGAATTACATTATAAATGTCTTTCAGAAAGTACAAACAATTATTCATTACTCTATCTGAGTGGCTCAGTAGCCTTTAGTTTTCATCTCAACTTTAACCTAATTGGTAATGACCTTCAGCCAACTTCCTTCTCTTTCAAATTCCTTAATCACATTTTACAACCGTACCATCAGACGGCCCTGAAATAGCCACATGTGGAGGTGCCAAGGAAATCTATGTAGACTTGAAACGCTTAAAAAGAACTGGACTGGACAAGAAGAAGAAAAAACATCCAAATTCTTTAAGTTTACAAAGTGTAATATCTGGTAATGCACCTCATTTAATGGTCCAAAATAATTTCCAAATTATTTTCTAAAAATAACACAGACTGTACATTTCAGGAAACTCAAGTTCAGCGTGGTATTACAGTGTTTAATATCATTTCAGAATAGTCATAAAGGCTTGTTTTTAACATTTCTTTATCTTGAAATGAGCCTAGCATTATTTCCCTAATGATCAATAAATGTAGATATGTAACAGTCAAGATCTATGCCAATTAATCTGGAAATGTTGGAAAAGTAACTTGAAGAGAGCATTGTTCATCAGAAATAAAGGCAACAATTTGAGAGAATCAGTGGGGTTCCAGGGCTTTCCTGCCACCAAGCCCAGTCACAAGATCAAATGTGAAAACAATGTAATTAAGCATTTAAATGATTTATCTGAATGCTGGATGCTTGGTTTAATAAAGCTGGGACAACTTGCCTAACTGCTTGACTGTTTCATATTTCATGGGTTTTTATGGGATTGTGTACATACTAACTAGAAGACTGTATGATCAATTTTTATTAAATAAAAATTGTGTGGCTGGGCACAGTGGCTCACACCTGTAATCCCAGCAGTTTGGGAGGCCAAGGCAGGCAGATTACTTGAGGCCAGGAGTTCAAGATCAGCCTGGCCAACATGGTGAAATCCCGTCTCTATCAAAAATACAAAAATTAGCTGGGTGTGGTGGCAGGCTCTTATGGTCCCAGCTACTCTGGAGGCTGAGGCAAGAGAACTGCTTAAACCTGGGAGGAGGAGGTTGCAGTGAGCTGAGATCCTGCCACTGCACTCCAGCCTGGGTGACAGAGCAAGATAAAGAAAACAAAAAAATTATACATAGTATTGTATATGCCTTGAATTTATATAATGCTCTCTATTATGACATTTTACAAGAGAGAAGATTTAAAATGTGCCATCTGACTTGCAAGTAAAAAGAGCATCTCCAACACGATACTAGTTACTGTGAAAATATAGCAGCAAACGACTTGTTTATGGGAAACAAAAGAATGATTACAAAAATCCATCACAAAAAGCTCATTTGAAAGCCTTATCCTGCAGGAAAGGAGTCAGTTGTTAAGAGTTCTGCTCTTCATATCAGTCCTTCTCCTTACCACTTCCTTCTGGTACTGCCTGATCCTGGTTACAGGTACTTAGGGCATTTTAAAGAAGAATGAGAATGTACCTACATGCAGTGCGCATTTTCTTGGAGCATCCAAATCTATTCTAAGAGTTAGTCTAAGACTGGTCCAAAGAAAGTAAGAGGAAAGTGGTTGGGCACAGAGACTCACACCTGTCATCCCAGCACTGTGGGAGGCTGAGGTGGGTAGCTCACCTGAGTTCAGAAGTTCGAGATCTGCCTGGTCAACATGGCAAAACCCAATCTCTACTAAAAATACAAAAATCAGCCGGGCATGACGGCACGTGCCTGTAGTCTCAGCTACTCGGGAGGCTGAGGGAGAATCTCTTGAACCTGGGAGGTGGAGGTTGCAGTGAGCCGATATTGCGCCACTGTACTCTAGTGTGGGTGACAGAGTACACTCTCTCAAAAAAAAAAAAAAAAAGGCAAGAGGAAAGCAAGATAGAAGAAAAAAGCATCATCCTAGCTGGGCGTGGTCATTCCTGCCTGTAATCACAGCACTTTGGGAGGCCGAGGTGGGTGGATCACCTGATGTCAGGAGTTTGAGATGAGCCTGGCCAACATGGTGAAACCCTGTCTCCACAAAAAATACAAAATCAGCTGGGCGTGGTGGCTCACACCTGTAATCCCAGCTACACCGGGAGGCTGAGGCACGAGAATCCCTTGAACCTGGGAGGCGGAGTTTGCAGTGAGCTGAGATCGTGCCATTGCACTCCAGCCTGGGCAACAAGAGCAAAACTCTGTCTCAAACAAACAAGCTGAAAAAGCATCATCCTAAAAGAAACAAAATAAACATAATTAAGCCAGATAGAATGGGCCTATTAACTTCATCTAAAATGAAAATCCGATCTCAAAAGCGTACAGATGGGAGTGAATGTGTTTTTAAAATTTTATCTTACTTTTTTGTGCTGCATGATTTCAGTGTCGGTTCTGTTTCTGTTTAATTCCAAAAGAGCTGTATATTTAAGGATTTTTTTTCAACTCTGCGACAAGAAACATTAAGGATACTTTTGAAGAGATAAGCTCTTCAGAGACTAAAGATCAGTTTTTAAAGTTTATCTTCTGAAAGCACATTAATATTTTTATTCAGAAGACTTTGTGGTTTTAGGGTAGAGCAAACAGTGCTGACAACAACTTAGTAATGATTGTAGCAACCATGGCACCTCCTTCACCTCTTAGTTGGTGTATAATTAACAGTTTAAAAATTTTCCTGAGTAGGAAATAGTTGTCCAGTATTATTGCCTCTGCACATTTTGATCAGCTGCCAATTAAGAAACCTCTGTGGCAAAACTTTATAAGCTTATCTCTTGGTTCATTTGGGTTACTGGCGGGAGAAAGAAAGGACAGTCTTCAAGTTGCTGCTAATTAAAATGATTGCTATGACTCCTCTCCAAGGACTACTCTTTCAGTTATAAAGTGCATGTGTAAATGAAGCACCCCAGGCATCTGCAAATTCAGAAAAGCAAGTCATCGCCACTGAGCCTTCTTTTTTAAAAACTGAGCTAGCATACAACAGGCTCAGCTGGAAAATAAAATGGTGAGGGAATCTGTTTACAAGAGCTCTTTAGATTTTCTTGTATGTTAACATGTTTTGAGGAACATTGGGAAAATATTTGTTCTTTTCTTTCTTTTCAAGGGCAGTTAATGGAAGTTGGATTTCACATTTATGGGCCAGAGTTCTGACCTGGCATTTAAATTTTTCATAAGAGGGGGGCTTCTGATGTTTTGGGGGATATTAGTGCCATCACAGCTACTGTCACTGTCCACTCATGAGCCAAGGGCATCTTACTATAAGCACTGTGTCTCTCTACCAGAGGTCAGTCTCCAGCCATAGGCGCTTGCTCAAACTGTGCATAGGGCAGGCCCATTCTGGGGAGTTAGGCTACCTGGAGCAGCCATCCAGAAATGACAACAGGAATTTATAAATAAATACCACAAGCCTCCTTGGCTCTTAGGTGGGACAGGTTGAGATGTCCCCCTCCTCTGTCTCATAGAATTCCCAGTGAGATTGTACCCCTGTTACCTTCACGTGGTAACTGCTTATTATGCAGCTTCTACTGGCTTCCTTCCCTTTTACATCCTATTTCCTCATTGTCCTTTCAGTAATTGTTGGGATCACCTACAAAACAAGCTGTGTACACTCAAATCCTTGATTCAGGATCTGCTTTGGAACAATGCAACCCAAGACAAGTGCTATTGCTAAGATAAAGGTATAGAGATATTCTAGTTTGTACGGATCCAAATAAATCACGTCTGATTTTATTTATCTCCTTAACTTCCTTAATCATAACCCAATAAAGGAGCCCCAGTAGAATATGCAAACCTTGGCAACACCTAAGCAATACACAGGATTATCACATATCTGATACCAAAACATTAGTAAATGTTCATGGGATTTTGGTAAACAAATCTAATTTTAAAAGAACTCACCTCCAAGCATTTCATATCACTTGTGATACTGTCATAAAGTCACAAGGATATCTAGAAGTTTAGGCTAGACACTTACTAACTAGAAACATGACTAGTTCATTGAATATTAAAAATAGCACAAGTCATTGTCTCCATGATATATTTCAGCTGAAAATGGAAAATTTGAACGTAAAACAGTAATATTTAGAATATTCACTCCAAATAATGCATACTCGATATTTAACTATTTGGGGGGAATTATCACTTTTTTTTCTGCTTTCAACCAGGTGTTTGCTATGCCTTTTCCAATATTGGACTTTGTATTGTTATTAAACAATGCCTACAAGGCTCTTCCTCAACACTCTTGAGTCTTTTAAACATGCATATATTCTATTGACATGTATAATAAAACAGAGAACAAAAGCTTTTAACAGCACAAATCAAGCTACCTCTCTCATTCCCCCAAATTTGTCCTGATTATCTGGATACTACAAGAACATGTACCATTTTAGTTCAAACCATTCAATTGTTGAAGTTACTCTGAATGTGACAACACATGCAAACCATATAAAGAAAACAAACTGAATTCAATAAACTCACAGGTTATTTACAAAATATTAACCCAGTTAAATAGTTGCAGCTGGTCAGAGAAAGGGCTGATGAAACTATGCCACAGACTCAGCCTCCCAGTATTTGAAGGAATTTTGTTTCATATTATAGTTGCAGATTTCACAATTAATCTAGCTAAACACAAGTGCATTATTTTCATCACCCTTAAGAAAACCCTTATAATCCTGAAGTAATTCAGTAGATGTCCCTCTGTAGTTTGTGGTCCACAGTTGTAATATTGTTCTCTTGCTTTTTTAACATTCTCCAAAACACTTTGACTCTCATTCTGCTACAAACTGGAGTGTTTAACTTAGAAAGATTGACTGTGGCTGCCAGAGGGAAAGCTGAGAATGACGCCAATTTTTGTTGTCTGTTCAGCTTTTTCTGGATTGCTTAGAATGGCAGATTTTAAAAAGATGGGCTAAGTACCGTCTCATGCCAGTTAGAATGGAGATCATTAAAAAGTCAGGAAACAACAGATGCTGGAGAGGATGTGGAGAAATAGGAACGCTTTTACACTGTTGGTGGGAGTGTAAATTAGTCCGACTGTTGTGGAAGATGGTGTGGTGATTCCTCAAGGATCTAGAACCAGAAATACCATTTGACCCAGCTATTCAATTACTGGATATAAATCATTTTGCCATAAAAACATATGCACATGTATGCCTACTGCAGCACTGTTCACATAGCAAAGACTTGGAACCAACCCAAATGCCCATCAATGATAGACTGGATAAAGAAAATGTGGCACATATACACCATGGAATACTATGCAGCCATAAAAAAGAATGAGTTCCTTTACAGGGACATGGTTGAAGCTGGAAATCATCATTCTCAGCAAACTAACACAGGGACAGAAAACCAAACACCACATGTTCTCACTCGTAAGTGGGAGTTGAACAATGAGAACACATGGACACAGGGAGGGGAACATCACACATCAGGGCCTTTTGGTGGGTGGGGGGCTAGGGGAGGGATAGCATTAGGAGAAATACCTAATGCATGCAAGGCTTGAAACCTAGATGATGGGTTGATGGGTGCGGCAAACACCATAGCACATGTATACCTATGTAACAGACCTGCACGTTCTGCACATGTATCCCAGAACTTAAAATAATAATAATAAAAGATGGATGAAGAAAAGAAAAATGAGAAAGAAAATACCAAATTTTGCCCTTCTTTTCTCCTGAAAGCATATGACCATTGCTGGACTTCTGAAGTCTAAAGCAGATCATCACTGCAACTAATAGGTAAGTAAGTATAAACAAGTACCTCAAGCCCTGGTATAAACCATGTATTTTATATTCTTCATTTATGTTGATTAAAATTAAATTCAAATTGCATTTTGTGGTATTGAGACTCTTCCCAAGGCATGTGCTTCTATGAAATGAGGGGATCCAGGCTCTTTCTATGATCGCTGCTGATACTGTCACACTGTGTATCTATTCTTTATCCTTTTCCTCTGATTCTCAGCACCTGCTCCTATCTTTCTGGAAAACTAGGATTCTGTGAATTAGATGGAATGAATGCATTATATACCAGTAAGAATCCAAATAGAGAGAAAGATATTTTGGAAAGAGACATGTAGTAAGAATATGTCATTTGGAATACTAAATATTTTACCGATGTAACAGAGAAAAGACTAATGAAATTTGTGTATTAGGCAAAGCTGAGAGAGATCCCAAATATTTTAGAAGTCAGAATTGAAACAAAATGAACTCCTGATAAATCAGATAAGCCATCTTGGTTTCAAAAAAGACAATGAAAAAATACATAATAATAAATAATACAAAGACTCCTCATACAGACATTGATAAAGCTGAAGAAGGTAAAACTGTTCTCATCTATGTAAAAGCATTTTAAAAATTCAGATAGAATAAAAAATAAATGTGTAAAAAAATTCTATAATGCTATTCAGCTTGAATGGGCTAAAATACATTAAAGTGAAACTAACAGGGTGAACATACTATTATTGAAGTAAGGTTGTTCAGACAGTAGGACAATCATCAACTTTAAAGTCAGAAAAGGGATTCAAATCTTGGCTCCTCCATTTTCTAGCTGCATAACTGTAGATTATTTACATATCCTATTTTAGCTTTTTATTTAGGTATAAAACTAAGATAGTTACGTTTGTTTCAAAGGATGTTGTAAGGGTTAAATTCGCTAACATAAGTCAGGGGTTCTCAAAGGGGCAATTTGTTTCCCCCAGGGGGCATTTGGCAATGTCTGAAGACATTTGTTTTGTGTTGCAATGGGGTGGGGGTGTGGTATTAGTACTACTGGAATCCAGTGAGTAGAGGCCAGGGATGCTATAATATCATACTCAACATTCTACAATGCACAGGACAGCCCCATGTTAAGGTAGGGAGAACCCTTGTGAAGTGCACAGCCATTACCCGGTATGTAGTAAACAAGAGCGATCTACAGGTATTATCTTAATTATTGAACTTGAATAAGAATACATAGAATCAAGTTAATTTTTCTCAGAAGAGACAAGAGAAGAAAGTTGTAACATTAAGTTGAGTCAAACATGCTGACAGTGATCCTGGGTATAACCACTGAAGGCCTTTGGGGGACAAACTAAGATGCCCATTTCAAACTTTTTATTTTAAACACTAAAAACTAAAGGTAAAATGTGAGTAATTAAAAAGTGATGAGACCATTAAAAAGTTCCTTTTGCTGGGGTGATGAGAAGCCTATGAAAAATGTTAAACTATACAAACAAATAAGACTGGATTAAACACATTTCAAGGTATTAAAGCTATTAAGATTACCAGACTGTGAAATATGCTACCGAGGAAGTGCCAGACCTACCACCACTTGAGACACTTAAAACTCAACTAAAACATTATAAAGTATATTTCTGGGAAGAGGGAACTAGCGCAGAAAGGGATCAAACTGCTAATTCAAGAGGTTTTTTTTTCCTTCTGTTAGTTGGGTTTCAGCAACTATTTTTAAAGTGGTAGGAGGCGGTGGAGGTTGCGGGGAGCCGAGATCGCGCCATTGCACTCCAGCCTGGGTAACGAGCGAAACTCCGTCTCAAAAAAAAAAAAAAAAAAAAAAAATGGTAGGAGGCAAAGTGTCAAATTGGAAACATGATTCATGAGATGACCCATAAAATTAGTTACTTGATCACTTTGGCAAAGACCATGGAAATTGACAACAGCCTACTATTGTAAAAAATATTAAGGCTGTTAAAGAGTTTCCTCTTAGACATTATAATCAAATTAGCTTTAATATCTACAAAGTAGACAGTGAACTTGACTTTGAGCCAAAAAATTTTTTTCAGACATTAACAACCTAGAAATAGTTACATAAAAGATAATCATAAAATTCATTGTGATAATTTTTACATTGAATGCCTATCCCATCTAAGTTGCAGTTTCTTACCTCATAAATGGCATAACAATTCACAACTCTTTTAAAATATTTAAGGATTGTTTGAGAAGTACTTTGTAAACTGACAGCATCTATGTACTTACTGTGCTTACTATGCTTCATCCTCTTTAATAAGAAAGCCATTTGACAAGAATCATCTCAACTGATTAAAACAAAATAAAATGTATACAAATTCATGAGGTAAGCAAAACACAGAAAATGCAGACAAGTCAGGCTATGTGATTTGCTGAAGGCCACTTGGTATATGTATAAGGCAGAGGTAGTGACAAAATTAGATTTCCCTGATAACTGGTCTAGCAACCTTTCTGCTGTTCTGACTGCCCTCCTTCTAGTCCTTTTAAGTGAGTCCTAATAAATGAAAGAGAAAATGCTAAAGGCTGATATCATCCAGGCATCTAAATGTTTATTTCCCTAAATTTTAAGCTTCTGGTTCATGGTTGAGTCCCTACATGTACCAGTTGGGCATTTGATAAATATGTTGAATTAATAAATAAAATTTGAGATTTTGCCAGATTAAATAGACTACTGGAATTTGGATGAGATGGATACATTTTCTTAAGAATATCCATTAGTCTTAGTTATTTCTTGTCTTCTGCTAGCTTTTGAGTTTTTTTGATCTTGCTCTTCTAGCTCTTTCGATTTTGATGATAGGGTGTTGATTTAAATTCTTTTCTCGCTTCTCATGTGGGCATATATTGCTATAAATTTCCCTCTAGACACTGCTTTAAATGTGTCCTAGAGATTCTGGTATGTTGCGTCTTCGTTCTCATTGGTTTCAAAGAACATCTTTATTTCTGCCTTCATTTCATTGTTTATCCAGTCGACATTCAGGAGTCAGTTGTTCAGTTTCCATGAAGCTGTGCGGTTCTGAGTTAGTTTCTTAATTCTGAGTTCTAATTTGATTGTCCTGTGGTCTGAGAGACTGTTTGTTACGATTTCTGTTCTTTTGCATTTGCTGAGGAGAACAGACACTTTTCAAAAGAACACATACATGAGGCCAATAAACATATGAAAAAATGCTCATCATCACTGATTATTAGAGAAATGCAAATCAAAACCACATTGAGATGCCACCTCACACCAGTTAGAATGGCTATCATTAAAAAATCTGGAGACAACAGATGCTGGAGAGGATGTGGAGAAATAGGAACACTTTTACACTGTTGGTAGGAGTATAAACTAGTTCAACCATTGTGGAAGACAGTGTGGCAATTCCTCAAGGATCTAGAAATAGAAATTCCATTTGACCCAGCAATCCCATTACTGGGTATATACCCAAAGGATTATAAATCATTCTATTATAAAGACACATGCACACATATGTTCATAGCGACACTGTTTACAATAGCAAAGACCTGGAACCAACCCAAATGCCCATCGATGACAGACTAAACAGGGAAAATGTGGCATATATACACCATGGAATACTATGCAGCCTTAAAAAATGATGAGTTTGTATCCTTTGTAGGGACATGGATAAATCTGGAAACCATCATTCTCAGCAAACTGACACAAGAACAGAATATCAAACACTGCATGTTCTCATTCATAGGAGGGTGATGAACAATGAGAACACATGGACACAGGGAGGGGAGCATCACACATTGGGGTCTGTTGGCAGGAGGCAAAGGAGGGACAGCAGGTGGGTGGGGAGGTCGGGAGGAATAACATGGGGAGAAATGCCAGGTATAGGTGATGGGTGGATGGAGGCAGCAAACCACATTGCCATGTGTGTACCTATGCAACAATCCTGCATGCTCTGCACATGTACCCCAGAACCTAAAGTACAATTAAAAAAAAAAAAAGAATATCCATTAGTCAAGACAATCTCTGTTCTTGCTTAGGTTTTAAGTCTTTTTGAATTAGCAACTATGAATTGTCAAGTACTGTCTAAATTAAGACATGTAATATATGAAAGTGTTCTGAAGTAGAATAAATTTATAATAATTTGTTCTATTTTCATCACCATTAGCTGAAAGCTGGAATATGCTAATTAAAAGAAAATATTCCTGAACACACAATGGAGATGGCATGGGGGAAACACCTTAGTAATTTTCCACTACTGGAAAGTTGTCACGTAAAGAGGCATTAGGTTTATGCTATATGGTCCAAGAAGGCAGAACTAAAACCGAATGATTTTGGTTTTGGATTAGCAAACACTATTCCAAAATGGGAATGGCTTCCTTTGGAAGAAATGATTGCCTTATTTTAGGAAGTGTTCAAATGGGGATGGGACAATCATTCACTGGGAAAACTGTGAGAGGGCTTTGGACACTGAGTAGAAGCTAGGTTTAACAAACTCAAAAATTCCATATTTGAGATTCTATTATCATGATGGATAAAGGGATATAAGTTAGTGAAATAGCTACCCAAAAACTAGTACTACCTAAAAAAAGTTGTAATTAAAAGAAAATTTCACAGACTTTATTATAAATGGGGGTCATCCTTTATTCAACAGTATAGTCAAAATGCACTCATATTTAGCCAGACTTTTCCTATTTGGGCACATTGCTTCTAATTGAAAGTAAGATAGATGGGGTACTGAAATCTAAACAGCACCAGTAATGGCTTCTAATTATTTTGTTGTAAAAACATAGGCATTCTCTCTCTTTTAATGGCTGTGTTTTCCTGCTGTTTCCAATTGCAACAGCTTCTTTGAGAAACTGTGTGAAGTATTTCCTAGGTAATCATTTGGCTAGCCCCAAATGACCAATTTATGACAGCTATGCTAAATAACATTACCGAAATTCCATGGTACTGCCCAGTCACAGAAGTGAGTGTAAAATACATTGCAATTTAACTCTCCCTGCAGGATCATGGTTATAATATCACTGTTGGAGAAACAGCTTACTTCCCAAATGGGTTTGCAAAACACCAAAAGACCAAAAGAGTGATAAATTCAATTAGTCAAATTAAGATGTACTCACAAAGTATAAGGTGCTGGGATGTGCTAGAAATAATTATTTTTCCAAAAAGGCATTAAAAAATAGTATGCATAAGCATAGCCAGTGGATTCATTAAAATACCCAGTCATGGGTTCCACTCTGAATTTTTGGATTCTGCAATGCTGGATTAAGGCATAGAAATCTATATTTTTAACAAGCAATGCAGGGGAGACCAAAGGAAGTGGCAAATGGACTATACTTTGAGAAACACTGCCAATCTTTCTATATATTATGCTTTAGTTTTTTCCAGATTATGAGTTATAACATAGTTGCTTTCCATGTGTAAAGGTTTTTATTAAGAATTATGCTACTTAGGACACTTAAATATTATTTGATAACCCTTCCTTTGGAACTGATCATTTATTTTTATATCCACTTTTTTGGAGGAGAAAAGATACAGAGAATTCATCTCTATTTTCAACATCTCCAAAAGAACACTGAATTACCTCTGGTTGGCAGGTAAGCTTGGCTTTTGTACTGCTGAGACCCTAGAGAAGCCCTGTCCAACAGAACTTTCTGTGATGATGTATATGGTCTGTGACATCAACGATAGCTAATAGCTAATAATTCTATGTGGTTATTGAGAATGTGCAATGGGGCCAGTGTGACTGAAAAATTAAATTTCTAATTTTAGCTGATTAAAATTTAAATTTATATAGGCACATGGGGCTAGTGGCTACTGGTTTGGGTATCATGGCTCTAGACAGGACTTTTGGAAGATGTAATTTTTTGGGGCAAACTCTTAGAACTGTCTCCTGAAACAGGGTGAACAATGGAAAGAATGAGGAAGACGTTAGGAAGATGTTGGAAGTTAATGTAGTACACCTGGAAATGTTTTTTTTGTTGTTGTTGTTATTGTTGTTTTGCCCTCCAGACAACAGGCCACATGCCCAGTATTCTGTTGGACTAAGTTACCATGCTTTCAACAACCTTATGTAATAAAACAGATACCTTTACCTTCTCTCTGACTAAACTCAGTCTGTTGACCTGTGTTTCTCACCGCCCCCCCCACTTCTCTTTTATAGATGCTGGCCTTTTTGCAGTGAGTAACGTTTAATATACACTTACTGAAAGCACACATCTTCACAGCTGAAAATCAAAATAAAATATATTCCATTACAATTTTGTTGACATCTCTCCTAGCAGTAGATCTTGTAAGCTGTATTTCCCAAGCAATACCGCTTTTGATCACTTTCTCAATTCTTCACATGAAATATTCATTGGTAGTGAAATGTCTTAGTAAGGTAAGTTTAAGAGAGAAGAAGGAAAACAAATACTGAACCACGATCCAAGAATATGGTAAAAACAAAAGAAGCAAAAGAAAGATGGAAAAAGGTAATATGACATTTCAATTAAACTATAAAAATGTTACTGATTTTTATCCCACTCATTTTTTTCTGGAAAGACTTTATTCTTTATTTTCTCCTCTTCCCATACCATGTAAAATCACACCATAGCAGGTTCTTAAAGTCTAACTGTTAGCAACTCTGGCTGCATATTAGAATCACCTGGGAACATTGAAAATGACTGATATCCACATTTCACTCTTGGAGATTGTCATTTAGTTGGTTTGAGGAGGAGCTCTGGGATAGCATGTTTTATTTATTTATACTTTTTGGATTTTAGACATCACAAGATTTTAGAAGAGGAGGGAAATTAGAAATCAATGAATCGCCTTCTTATTTTGCAGATGAGGTAAATGTGGTCCAGAGAAGAGCTCATGTAGTTAGTTATTTGTTTCTGAGCTAAGACCAGAGTTAAACATCTGATTCCTAGTCTAATTCTTCTAGAACAGTACAATGTCACCACTGGTGTGTTTCCAAGGTATGGGTTCAACCTACCTTTATCTTGACATGTTTCTAATTGGTCCTACTCTTCTTAACACAATACCACTTTTGCTTTCCCTGTGGTATCTATTTCAAATATTCTTAGGTTGTATGATGCATTCGTACTGATTAGCCACTTGAGCAGGTGGCTACATTTACCTTTGGGCAGATTGTCTCTACCTAGAATATCTCAAATAAGGTGGTATATATTAGGTCAGAGCAGTAGTTCTCAATCTTGGCTGTAAAGTGGAATCATATGAGGGATTAAAAAAATACTGATGTCTGGGTTTCCTCTCAAACCAAGTAAATCAGCATCTCTATAGATGGGCCCTTGGCATTGGCATTTTATGTTTCCCTGGGAAAAAAAGTCTCCCAGGGGCTTCTCAATGTCCAGCCAAGGTTAAGAATGTCTGGATAGAGGAAGATGTAAAGGAAGACTTTTAATTATTAAGTGCTGGATGGTCAGACGACATAAATGGTTATGCTGACTATATCTCCCCTTGTCTGTTTCCTCCAAATAATTTGATATGAATTTGCCATGTTGGCTTTACCAAGACCTCACAACTTGGGTAGTTGCCATGGTTACCACAAATGCAAGGTCATGGTTGGGAATACAGTAAATCAATATTTCCTTCACAGTAAAATGTGAGCTATGCTGAACTCAAAGACCAAGTGACTTTTTCAGTAGCTTTGAGAGGCCTGTTTTATGTTTGGTTTCATTTTAGAGGTATTGTTCAGACTCAAGGGCCAAACCTAGGAAATTATTTTTTATTTTTCTTCTGAAAAGTTTTCTTTAAAAGAAAAGTACTTTAATAAGACCTTGATGAATGTATTTTATGTAACATGAGCTGGTTCAAGATGGAACACAACAATCGAGAAATACACACTAAAGAAAGAAAGGTGGGGAAGGGAGAAAAAAAGAAAGTGAAGGAGAAGGAAGAAAATGAGAAGAAAGATGAGTAATGAGAGGAAGGGAAATATAAAAAACAGATTCGATACTATGACCTCTTACAATTTGAAAGCATTATCTCATTCAATGCTAAAACAACCCTTGAGCTAGGTGCTATTATATTTGTCATTATTTAGTTGGAAGACTAATCCTCAGAGAAATCAACTTGCTCAAAGTTGCCAGATTCATAAGAAGATATTTAAATCTTTGTCAGGGTTACTAGCTGGCTCTGTGCTTTTAATAACTTCAGTATCTTCTGTTTCTGATTTAGTTGTTGGCTTCTGAATCAGGGTGGGAATTATTACTAATTGGAATTCTCCATTTGTATTACGTGTTATGCACAGAAAAATGCAAGAGGTGTGTTAGCTGTCATTGGCTCTAGTTCTTCACTGTTCCCCTTCCTGTATCCATGCCCTTTGACATGTGACTTTGTACCTCTTCCCTCTATAGAGTTGTGTATTAGCCTATTCTCACATTGCTATGAAGAATACCTGAGACTGGGTAATTTACAAAGGAAAGAGGTTTAATTGACTCACAGTTCTGCATGACTGGAGAGGCCTTAGGGAACTTACAAGCATGGCAGAAGGCAAAGCAGTCACCTTCTTCACAAGTCAGCAGAAAGAATGAGTGTAAGCAGGGGAAAAGCCAGACGCTTTTAAAACTATTAGATGTTGTGAGACTCACTCACTTCCATGAGAACAGCAAGGGGGAAACCTCCCCCTATGACTGAATTATCTCCACCTGGTCTCTCCCTTGACACATAGGGACTATGGGGATTACAATTCAAGATGAGATTTGGGTGGGGACACAAAGCCTAACAATATCAAGTTGTATTATATTTCCTCATCTCTTGAGTTTGAGATTGGCCATATGACTTGCTTTGGCCAACAGAATGAGATGGGAATGGTGGTGTGCCATTCCCAATCTAGACAAAAGTCTTTTGTGCCTCTACCATGCCATAAAGAGGTCATACCCTCAGTAATCCAAGGAAGACAATGAGGAATATTTGGAAACAACTCACACCTGTAGTGTGAAGCAGAGCTACCCCCAGATGCATCTTTGATTAAAGTCCAGCTGACCTGTTGATCAATCTCAGACACATGAGATTACCCAGCTGACTTCAGTAAGCCACCCAGCCCAACCACAGACGTGTGATTTGTGAGCAATCCTAGCTGGAGTCAGGAGAACTGCAGTTGTATAAGTGAACCAAATACCATATATATATATATATATATATATATATACACAAAATCTCAGTGATATATATATATATATATATATATCACAAAATCTCAGTGATATATATATATATATATATCACAAAATCTCAGTGATATATATATATATATATATCACTGAAATTTTGTGATTATTTGTTATGCCCAGTAGCTCATATTACAGGATGAGAGACAGCTAATATCACTGTACTTTTGAGTATGTGGACACATAAAAGCACACAAAGGGCAGTCTACGTGTGCTAGGGTCAAATATTTGTACAACATGACTGCTGGGAATAAAAAACACCCTGTGGCTTATTTCTCCTGGTCACACAATTTCAAGTAGCACTGAGACACAGGGACATTTCTTTCCTCCATGGTAACTGATCTGTAGCACAGTACTTGTTAAAAAGGACATTGAGTCAGAGGGAGAAGACAAAGAGAATCTTACAGTCATAAGGTTGATCTGTGCTCCAGAAATGCTATTCTGAAATATCGTATGGCCTCAAGGTGCAGAAATAGCTAGTGGGCTCTCCCTTCTTTATAAAGATATCAGATATTGCTGATCTTTGCTTCTACTGAGCACTATTCTTAACAGCTATTCATAACCTTTAGTGACTAGAGACTACGAACAGTGGCGACTCTCAAGGTTAGGTAAGTAGGAAAGGAAGATGAGATTGGAAAGAGTAATAAAGGGAGAAAGTTTTTATAATACACACGCCTATCTTATCAGAATTACTGGTGGGAAGTCATATGCATATTTTATAAAATAAAATTACCCAACATACTCTGGTACTTATGAGGTTCCAGTTGAGAAAGACTTCACTAAAAGCAGTCTTTTCAACGTTTTCTGTCTATGGCCCATCTTTACTATGCAATCCCACTTTACAAAATGAAAAAAGAATTCTACAATAGCCAAGAATGATAAAGAATCAAAATAAATAATTTGTAGTAAAAATTTTTTGTTGGCAATGTATGTGAATCACATTATTAACTTTCAGAAATCTGAGTTTTAAACAAGATTCTGAGAGTCCTTTTACATTTTTGAAATTTAGTAATCCAACTGCCCAAGAAATGAAGGAACAATGAGTTCATATTTGAGCTACAATGCATACACATCTTAACTTCTAGTTATTAGAAAATTATACATAAAAAATATTGTTGATGCAAATATGTATCCCTACTCACTGTAAGATGAACAAACAACCATTCCCAAGCTAAATTAATAATGATGAAGCTAAATTGGCAGCATTTATAATTAAAATTCAAGGATTAGAGTAATTGAAAACCACAATCAAATGAAGACAGCACGATGATAAACTTGCTGATTACAAATTGCCCTTTCTGGAATTTGGTGGCATTCCAAGCGCGTATATACTTAGAATCATATGTGGCAGCCCCATTTCTAGAGTGCAAATGAAAATCTTTAGTAGACTCTAGCAATCTACTAAAAAGAACAAAGCTGCGTCTTGATTATTTTGTTATAAGAATGCAAGGATGCTTTCAAAAGTTTTGGAGTAGTATCAAAGGGAACCAACCTAAAGGGGCTCCCAGTGGTCAAATTGTGGCATTGGAGCATGAAAAGAAAATAATAATTGTGGTCAATAATGTTTCTGAACATGAGATCTATGATCAATAGAGAAATTAATATTAATAGGTATGATCATAAGATTTTCTGTTGCAATGCAGTGGCCATCTGTGTGGAAAATATTCATATATTAGATGATACTTTATACACTATTACAAATATTAATGACCTGCAACAAAGCATTCAATTCATGGCTGCAAAAATAGATGTTATTGGGCTAGCTACAGCCTAGAGACTGGATATATTAATATTTCAAAATTCAGCAGAAAGGACACTTCAATTGCACTGGATGGGACCATACCAAGTCCTTCTAACCACTCGCCAAATGACAAGGTCTCATGCTATCTAGTCCTGAATCTTCATGTCCTCCTGTGAGTTGTCTGCTGCACTCACTAAGAGCTCCTTACTCTTAGTTTCATGTATCACCTTACAGCCATAGAAGTAAATTGTATGTATGTTCTGCTGGCCCAAAATTTGTTCTTTAGAATGCTCATCTTGTAGATAAAAATTAAGATCATAATCATAGACTTTTCCTTGCCTTTGGAGAGCAACCAACCCTCAGGAAAACCATGCTTCCTTGAATTCCCTCACAAAATCACCAAAATCCCCATATCCTATAACAAGACCCTTCTCACATCCTCTTACTGAGCTGCCTCATGGTTTCCTATCATGTACTGTCTTCCTCATTACAATGGGCCAATAAGCCCAACTCTGTTCAACCATAACTATGTCTCTGATGGTCTTTGGCTGGAAGGCACCAATGTCGCAAATAAGATTTGATCTGGACCACTTCAAGAACAAAATAAAGGGTTAACTTTAAAGCATATACTACAAGTAAGTGTCTTCTGCTGAGAAAGAGAAGAAAGAGAGGGGAGAGGGGGAGAGGGAGAGGGGAGAGGGGAGAGGGAATAATAACCACTAAAGTAATTAAACCTAAAAAAAAATCACCATAAATTACTATGTTGATCTCTCTGGATTTGCTAATATAATTACTACCTTTCAGTTCTAAGGTACAAGATTTTGTCATTCCGGATTGAAGGTAAATGTCAAAGAATGATTAACTAAGATCAAAATGATATACCTTTTTCTACTCAGTATTCATTATACAAATGATTTCAAATATTGGGTGTGTGCCCTTAATATTCAGGGCTCTAAAAAAGAAGGTTCTTTAATTGAAAAAAAGTTATGCATACATTTCAAATAGTACAGAAAGTATTCATGGTTTAATTATCTGCAGGTTCACTGCAGAATCAAATTCAAAGCAAGAGAGTATTTAAAGCCAAGAGGTGTCTGTGGTGGGAAGGGCATGTGGAAATGCCCCTTTTTAAGAAAATAAAAATATAAAAATAGAAATGTCTCTCTTTAATAAAAGAATCAGTTTTAATTAGAGAAGAAAATAAAGCTAATCACTTTGACTTAAAATACAGAGTCTCAATTATTCAGATGGGGTCTGCAAATAACTTAGACTGTGATGTTAAGAATGGTGAATTTATAATCTGGTAAACGAATAAGTTGTTTTGAAAAGGTAATTGATCAGGATGAAGCAAATACCTGAAGATTATGATGTACTCTGCTAACTTTCTTAACTCATAAACTTCTCTATTGAGCTTTTCTTCATTTATTTGTAAAGAGATTCTCTTGCTGTCAGACTGGTTTGCAATGACAACCTGTCATACCCACCTGATCTTCAAACATGCAGCATTGTGTAGCCATCATGTTTGGTGAGAAAAAGTTCTAAATAATTTAGGAATGTCATAAAATATGGTTAATGTGGGAAACAGTGATAGTTAATAAGTCATTAATAACTTTTAAAAAACATCGGTTGTATTAAAACCTAAGACAAACGTATTGCTTATATTTTAGGTTTCTCTTTCTGCCCCCAACCTGAATTCTTCATAATAATAACTCTCTAAAAAGCTTACTGTCTTCCACAGTGTAAACATATAGCAAAACATCACATTGTACCCCATAAATATATAATACAGTTGTCCCTTGTTATCTGTGGGAAGTTGGTTCCAGGACAGCCCCATTGCCACCAACCCACTCTAATGGATGTCAAAATCTGAGGATTCTCAAGTCCTTTACATAAAATGGTGTAATATTTGTATATAACCTACACACATCCTCCCGTATACTTTAAAGCATCTCTAGAGTGCTTATAATACTGAATAGGATGGAAATTCCATGTAAATTGTTGTTATGCTGTATTGGTTTTTTAATTTGTATTTTTAAATATTTATTTATTTGAGAGGGGAATCTCCCTCTGTCACCCAGTCTGAAGTGCAGTGGCATGATCTGAGCTCACTGCAACCTCTACCTCCCGGTTCAAGCGATTCTCCTGCCTCAGCCTCCTGAGTAGTTGGGAATACAGGGGTGTGCCACCACACCTGGCTAATTTTTTGTATTTTTAGTAGAGACGGGGTTTAATAGAGACGCAGTGTTGTGTATGCATAGAAGACACTACAAAGAGAAGCAAATCAGCCATACTGCCAAACCAGAAATTTAGTGTCTGGGTTATGATAATTTTATCTGGGAGGGATTAGATAGACTTGAAGAGTCACAAAGAATTAAAATCTGTATGTTTAGAAAGAAAATTAACTTTAGTTATTTGGTCTTCTGAGACCATTATAGTTATGAACTTCATTAGTTCCATGTAGAAAGTTTCTTTATAGGGAAGTTTGGTGTGTATATGAAGAGGGAAGGGATTGGGAAGGGGTTCTGCTTATTTTCTGTATTTGTTTTTATGACAAGAATTAATAAACTCTTTGTGGTGATTTCA
The DNA here is from genome assembly GCA_036589455.1 of Ateles fusciceps. Taxonomy (NCBI): domain Eukaryota; kingdom Metazoa; phylum Chordata; class Mammalia; order Primates; family Atelidae; genus Ateles; species Ateles fusciceps. Next base: position 159,786 of record JAZHEH010002529.1, on the reverse strand, counting down.
ACTCTTTCTAAAAACAAAGGGGAAACAAGCACCATATGAGAGAGGGAGGGAGAGAAGAGAGAGAAGAGAGAGAGAGAGTGAAGAAATATATTTGCTCCAGGCTTCCTAAGTACGGAGATGACTGATACTGTTGTATGTGTTAAAACATGTATACTTGACTTGAAAAAGCTAAAGTTGGTATTTCTAACCAACTCTCACTCTCTGGTGTATAATCCCTGTTACTGTCTCTTATTTTCATTTTGTTAATATCTCTGGAAATACAGTGTACATACTGAAAAGATCACAGGTAAGTGTAATGAATTTTCACTAAGTAAACACACTCATGTAACTACCTAGATACAAAATTGAACATTGTTAAACAGTTGTTCAAATTATCCTCTCATATCTGAAATTGCTGTAGACATGTCTCCTTGTATATTTGTTATTTGTTTCACAGTTTTTTCTTCATTTCCTTTGCCAGGGGTTTATCTATGTCATTTGTCTTTTCAAAGAACCACCTTATGTATTTTTCTTCATTATTGAACATTTACTTCGATTTCAAAATTTTCTGCTTTTTGTTATTTCCTTGCTTTTTTTCTTTGAATTTAATCTGATGTTCATTTTTACTAATACCTGAAGAAGAATACTTATATGGGTGAATGGGAGTTTTGCTTCTTTTCTAATAACAATGTTATGGGCTATACATTTTACTCTAGGTATGGCTTTAGTTAGTTTTATATGTAGCATTTTCATTATTTTTCAGTTCAAACAATTTTCTAATATCAATTGTAATTCCTTCAATGATCCATGTGTTATTTAGCATTATATTGCTTTATTTCCAAACATATGAGCCGTTTTTTGGTTATACTTTTTGTTATAGATTTCTAGCTTAATTACATTAGGTTCAGAGAATATACTCTGTGCCATTTCAGCCTCTTGAGATTCATTGAGACTTACTTTATGCCCAAGTACATGGTTAGTGTTGCACATGAAAAGAATGTGTATTCTGTAATTGTTGGGTGCCAAATTCTTTACGCGCCAATTAAGTCAAGTTGTGAATCATGTGTTCTAATTTTCCATGTTACCTGATTTTCTTTCAGTTTCTTCTATCAGTTAGTAACAGAGATGTGTTTACATTCTCTGCCATGATCGTAGATTTGTTCATTGTTCCTAGTATTTGTCTCAGTGCTTTTTAAATATCACATTACATTAGATGCACACAAATAAGAAATTGTTTAATCCTCATGGTAAACTAAATATTTTGCCACTATGAATTGTTCTTCATTTTCTCTAGTTATATTAGCAAAATTATTTTACCTTTCTTTGGTTAGTGTTTAAAATGTTCCATTTCACTCTTTTATGTTCACCCTATCTGTATCTTTGATTTAAACTCTAACTCTTGTAAGTAGCTTAGTGATTGTTTTCTTTTAATTGAAGTATTTGGTACATAGAATTTAATGTGATTACTGATATGTTTAGTATCAAGTCTACTATTTTATTCTATTTGTCATTGTTGTATGTCCCCTTTGCTCTTCTCTCATGCTTCTTTTAGGTTTTTTTAATATTTCATTTTTTATCCTCTGTTAGTTCATTAGTATGCCTTCCTTTAGTATCACTTTACAATTTACTCCAGGAATTATAACCTGCATCTTATAACTTTTCAAATTCTAAAATAAATTAGTAATTTTATAGCTTCCTCTCCTGCTTTTATGCTATTCTTTTCTGAATTTTAATTCTGTTTATATTTAAAATAGTCTAAGGCATTACTATTGTGTTATGCAATCAGATTTATTTAGGTTTACCCATATATTTACACTTTCCACTGTTTTTCATTCCGTATCGCATCTCTATCCTTCTCTGTGGGATTTATTTATCTTCTCTTTGAAGATTTTCCTTTGTAGTTTAAAGTGTATATCTGCATTTAGTTTTACTGTGAAGAACATCTTGATTAGGTATCGATTTCTAGGTTGGCAATTATTTTTCTTCGGCACTTTGAGGAAATATTTTATTTTGTCACAAAGTTAGCTATCAGACTTATTTTTGGTCTTTGAAGGAAGCACATCTAATTTCCTTCCATGGTTGTTTCAGATTTAAGATTTTCTGAGTTTCATTTTTAGCAGTTTTATTATGATGTGCTCAGATGTTGTTTTATTTCTAAATAATAATATGGTTATCTTTGCATATATGTTGCTTGGAGTTTGTAATGTTTGTTTTGAATCTGTGACTTCATAGCTTTAACCAATTTTGGAAATTCTGTGCCTTTGTGTCTTTAAGCATGGCCTTTTCCATATTTGGCTCTTTCCTCTCTTGGGATTCCAGCTGAATGCAGGTACCACCTTTTCACTATTATGTTATTATGCTATTTTTGTATTTTCCATTGTTTTGTCTCTTCGTGATTCAATCTGGATGTTTACTCTTGCCCTGTATTACATACAGTTAACAAATTCTCTCTTCAGTTGTGTCTAATCTCCTAATAAGCCTAACCAGTGAGTTTTTATTTCACTTATTGTATTTTTAAATTTTAGAATCTTATTTTAATACCTACTAGTTCATATTTTCTTTATTTTCATTCAATTTTTTGAACATAGTAATCAAAGTAATTATAAAGGTTGTGTTAAGTAACTTAACTAGGTCTCAGATTAGTCTTTTTGTTTTGTTTTTGAGACAGAATCTTGCTTTGTCGCCTAGGCTGGAGTGCACTGGCGTGATCTCGGCTCACTGTAACCTCTGCCTCCAGGATTCAAGTGATTCTCCTGCCTCAGCCTTCCAAGCAGCTGGAATTATAGGAGCACACCACTAGGCCCGGCTAATTTTTTGTACTTTTAGTAGAGACAGGGTTTCACCATGTTAGCCAGGATGGTCTCGATCTCTTGACCTTGTGATCTGCCCACTTCAGCCTCTCAAAGTGTTGGGATTACAGGTGTGAGACACTGCGCCTGGCCTAGTCTGTTTTTATTGTTCAGGTTTTCCCTTGAATTTTGCTGAATTCTGGTCTTTTGTAGGCTACTTGGCATTGATTAAATGTCAGGTATTGTATATGAATAACTGTAGATATAATTTGACTTTTGAGATGTTATTGTTCCTAAAAAAAAAAAAAATATGCTTTTTTTCCCCCTTGGCATGTAAGTTAGGCAGGAACAGCTCACATTAATACAATTAGGAGTCGAGTTGATTCAAGGCTGAATTTGTACAGCTGTGAGAGCTCCTCTCATTTTCATTTTATTCTCAATCCTAGGGTATACCCTTCGAGAACCCCAACTAAATTCTTGCATATTTATCAGGGCATCTTTACCTTGGTGGGCTCTGAACTCCAATTTTTTTCCTCTCCCATCTTCATAAGATAGCAGTAGCTATGCATAGCTTCTCAGTCTGTCCCAGGTTAGAATTGGAAAACATCTTAAGAAGAAAAGTGGCACCAATTATAAGACTTCTCTATGGGCTTCTTTTCTGTCTGGGTTATTGATTCCTTATTTCTTTCTGCCTTGGCAGCTCTCTAATACCTTTAAACAGACCTTAAAACATTTTTATGCACTGTTTTCTCCCCCTAGTTTTGCTTGCTTGTACTATTGGACTTACACGCTAGCTAGCCTGCTATTTTGTTTTAACCATGTCTTAAATTATTCATTATTATATTTTTCAGTCAGTGCTTATTATAATTACCTATGTAGGTGCCCATATCTTTGCACACCCTTGCCATTTAAAACATTTTCAAATACACCTTCAAAGAATACATAAAATGTATCTTGTAGGTATTTTTGTACACTTTTGTACATATGCATGCCTAGATTTGTTCACTGTATGAAAAATCACCATGTTGTACAATTAGTTTGAATACTTTTCTGTATATGCTGTATTTCAATTAAATATTTTAGATTAAAAATCTATGTAATTTAAAGAATAAGAAAAAACAGCATTGTACTTATTACTAAAGTTATAATAATTTATAGTATCTTAAATGTTTCCAGTGTGCCTCTCACCAATTGTATTTATCTCTCCTGTCATTTCCAACAGGGGTAACAGGTATCACAAATTTGGGGCTTATGAGGATTATCCTCTTCTTTGTTCTTTTATATTTTTGTATATACATATAGCTAAAATATACATTATTCTGTTTGCCTGATATTGAACCTTGTATAAATGAGATTATAAAATATTTTATTATTCTGTGACTTGCTTCCTTTGCTGCCATTATATTTCTGAGATTCACAGATGCTGATGTGTGTCAGTAATTAATTCATTGCCCTATGTTATGCCAATGCATGAATATTTCATCATATTTTCATCCATTCCATTTCTGTGCACATTTATTTTCCCACAGGTTTTTGCCACTATGTACAATGTAGCTATAAACATATTTGTATATGTTACTTGGTTATATATACAAAACTTTTTTCTAGTACATATAACCAAAAATAGAATAGCTGAGTAACAGGATATGTACTCATAATGCAGAAAATTGGTTTCTAGAATATTTACACCAACTTAAATTTCCACTAAAAGTAAATGAGAGCTTCCGTTGGCCCTATTTTTTGTTTGCTTTCCATTCATTTATCAATTACAGAAACTACTATAATGTTAGATTTATCAATTTATCTTGAGGTTTGGTCATTTTTGCTGTGTTTATTTGAGGACAACGTTATTAGGTATGTATAAGTTTCAAATTGTTATATTTCCTAGCTAATTGATCTTTCTGTCATTACCAAAGGATCTATTGTTCCCCTACCCCACCTTTTTTGAATATGATGAAATCAGCTTTCTTTCACTTAGTATTTGCCTGGTACGTCTTTCCCTTTCTGTGTCCTTATGTTTTAGATATGTTCTTGTCAATAGTGTAGAACAGTTTTATAAATGTATGTGTTTGTAACCCATTTGGCAGTGCTTGTTTCTCTAATTGAAACATTTACCAATACACCATAAAAACCCTAGAAGAAAACTTAGGCAAAACCACTCAGGACACAGGCATAGGCAAGGACTTCATGACTTAAACACCAAAAGTATTGGCAAGAAAAGCCAAAATAGACCAATGGAATCTAATGAAACTCCAGACCTTCTGTACAGTAAAAGAAACAATCATTAGAGTGAACCAGCAACCAACAGAATGGGAAAAACTCTTTGCAATCTACCCATCTGACAAAGGGCTAATATCCAGAATCTACAAAGAACTAAAACAGATTTACAAGAAAAAAACAAACAAGCCCATTCAAAAATGGGTGAAGGATATGAACAGACACTTTTCAAAAGAAGACATATATGAGGCCAACAAACATGAAAAAATGCTCATCATAACTGGTTATTAGAGAAATACAAATCAAAACCACACTGAGATATCATTTCACTCTAGTTAAAATGGCGATCATTAAAAAATCTGGAGACAACAGATGCTGGAGAAGATGTGGAGAAATAGGAACACTTTTACACTGTTTGTGGGAGTGTAAATTAGTTCAACCATTGTGGAAGACAGTGTGCTGATTCCTCAAGGATCTAGAAATAGAAATTCCATTTGACCCAGCAATCCCATTACTGGGTATATACCCAAAGGATTATAAACCATTATATTATAAAGATACATGCACACGTATGTTCATTGCAGCACTGTTTACAATAGCAAAGACCTGGAACCAACCCAAATGCCCATCGACGATAGACTGGACAAGGAAAATGTGGCAAATATACACCATGGAATACTATGCAGCCATAAAAAATGATGAGTTTGTGTCCTTTGTAGGGACATGGATGAATCTGGAAACCATGATTCTCAGCAAACTGACACAAGAACAGAAAATCAAACACTATATGTTCTCACTCATAGGCGGGTGTTGAACAATGAGAACACATGGACACAGGAAGGAGAGCATCACATACTGGGGTCTGTTGGCGGGGACTAGGGGAGGGACAGTGTTGGGTGGGGAGATTGGGGAGGAATAACATGGGGAGAAATGCCAGATATAGGTGACGGCAGGATGGAGGCAGCAAACCACCTTGCCATGTATGTACCTATGCAGCAATCCTGCATGATCTGCACATGTACTCCAGAACCTAAAGTACAATAAAAATAAATAAATATACAAAAAAGAAACATTTACTAATATTTATAATTATTGATATATTCACATTTATTTATATAAGTAAATTATTTACTTTTGTTCTACTTTTTTGCTTCTTTTTTATTTCATAGTTTCTTGTACCTTTTTTCTCATTCCATTGTTCCTACATTTTGGAGACTATAAGCTAATTTTTTTTTTTTTTACCGATTACCCCTATTATTTTAACATTCTTTCATAAGAAAATACAGAGGCAATCAATATTTATCCTTTTGAAACAAGACAAGGACCTTAGAAAACTTTAATGTGATTTTCCTTCCTAAGGCATGTTATCTCTGTGAAGTGTTCTGGTTTTACCCATTTCCCCACACAAACACAAATTGGATGTTACAGTTATACCATCCCAAATCTTGGACCTTGAATGTGGGACCATTTCAATTTGTCTAAAGTATATGCTTTGAATTTTATTTTTTTATTTTTATTTTTGAAATTAATTTCAATATTTTACTTAACCCAGCGTATCTAAAATATTATCATTTTAACATGAATTTTATTTTAGATAGGGTCTTTTTAAAGTAAACCCCCTCAGTCTTGTTTGAAAATGTTTTCATTTGGTTGTTGTTCCTGAAATAGATATTTGTTTGGTATAGTTGTTTTTTCACTTAGCAGATTGACAATATTATTCCAGTGTCTTCTAGCTTACATTGTTGCTACTGAGGTGGTAGCTACCTGTCTAATTACTCTTGTTTTGTAGGTTATCTGTCTTTCCTGTCTTGTTGATTTTAAGGATTTCCTTTATGGTGTTCTATGGCTTCACTGTGATGTGTCTAGATACATGTTTAATTTTATATATTCTGTACAGCTTCCTTGGGCTTTCTAGATTAGAGAATTGGTATTCTCTTGTTATCCACAATTTGACCATTTTCAGGCATTGTGTTTTTGAATACTGCCTTTTCTACTTTCTACTATCTCCTTCTGAATTACCAATGAGATCTCTTATTCAAACCCTTTCAGTATTTTGACCTGTCACATTTTCCAACTCTGATCATTTTAGGCCACATTTTGTGCCATTTGCTTAGATCCATATATTACTTATTTATTTATATTTTACTGATATATAATAGTTGTATATATTTTGGGGGGGTGCATGTGATATTTTGATAGCTGTAGACATGATGTAATGATCAAATCCGGGTAAGTGGAATATGCATCACCTCAAATTTTATCTTTTCTTTGTGTTGGGAAAATAAATCTCGCTATTTTGAAATATACAAAAAATTACTGTTAACTATAATTTCCCTACTATATTATTTAATACTATAACTTAGTCCTTTTATCTAAATGTATTTTTGCACGCCTTAAGTTCTCTTCGTCCTTTTCTATCTCTTTCTCTTCACAGCATTTGGCAACTACCATTCTACTCTTCATCTGCATGAGATTCACTCTTTCAGCTCTCATATATGAGTGAGAACATGTGATATCCATGTGATACTTGTCCTTCTGTGACTGGTTTATTTCACTTAAAATAATGACCTCCTGTTCCATCCATGTTGCTGTAAATGTCAAGACTTCATTTTTATGGCTGAATAATATTCCATGATGCATACACACCACATTTTCGTTACCCACTCATCTGTAAATGGGCATTTAGGTTGATTCCACATCTTGGCTATTGTGTAGTGTTGCAATAAACATGGGAGTACAGATATCTCCTTGATATACTGATTTCCTTTCTTTTTATATATACCCATCAGTGGGATTGCTGGATCATATGGTAGTTCAATTTTTAGTTTTTTTGATGAAACTCCATACTGTTTTCCACAATGGCTATACTTAGGTCTATGTTTTTATTCACTATCTTTTATTTTCATTTAGTTCATGTCTGTTGTTTTTCCAAATATTGAATTCAATTTTTAATCATTTTGCTTAAAAATTCTATTTGAATCTTGGTCAAATTTGCTTAACTTTTTTTTTTTTTTTAAAACAAGGCCTTGTTCTGTTACCCAGACTGGAGTGCAGTGGTATGATCATAGCTCACTGAAGCTTGAACCTCCCAGATTCAAACGATCCTTCCACCTCAGCCTCCCAAGTGTCTGGGACCACAGGTGCGTGCCACCATGCCAGGCTAATTTTAAAAATTTTTAGTAGAGATGGGGTCTCACCATGTTGCCCAGGTTGGTCTCAAACTCCAGGTTCAAGTGATCCTCCAGTCTTGGCATCCCAAAATGCTGGGATTACAGGCATGAACCACTGTGCCTGACTGCTCAATTTTTTTCATAGTCTTGTATATTGCTCATGTTTCTGACCTTCTTTTTTCTTTAATAAGACTAAATATTGCTATTCTATATTTTCTATTGATAATTTCAACATCTCAAAGTTTTTCAGATCTGTTTCTATTGCTTGTATTTTGTCAGTTCTCATCCATTATTCCTTGTTTTCTCATGGATTTTGTAATTTATTTTAACTGTGAGTTCTTCTTTTTTCTTTGAACTTTATTTATGTGAATTCTTTGGAGGAGGTTGAAGTTGGCCTTTTCCAAAGTAGATTAAATATACATAAGTTATATAAACAGAAGTATAATTGCTAAGACATAGGATAGTCTCATCTAGTTCACTAGCTATTACCATATTATCCTCCAAAGTGTTTATACTAACTTATGCTTTCCCCGGAAGTATATGAATGTTTCTGTTCTCCGCATCTCAAATGCTTGGTATTATTTGATAGTTTTTATAATTGCTCACCTGGTAATTAGGGAGTTATATCTCATTTTTGTTTTATTTGGAATTCTGCTGATGGTCAGTGAGGCTAAGTATTCTTTCATATATTAAATGATCATACAGATTTCTTCACTTGTGAATTTTCTGTCCAATTCTCTATTAGGTTTTTAACTTATTCTGTAATGATGTTAGGAATTTTAAAAAGATATTCTTGAAAATATTTATATATTGACCATATGTGCTGCAAATATCATCTCCTGGTTTTAAATTGTGTGAATTCTTTTGTCATTAAAAAAATTTATTTTAACGTCAGTTTATCCACTTTTTTTATTTGTAGGATATGGCATTTTGTATCTTAAATAATTCTTCATTATCATGTTATAACATTTTGCCTTTCTTGTTTAGGACTTGAATCCAACTGGAAAACATTTTATGATGGGAGCTATAGTGACCTGATTTTATTTATATGAAGATATGAAAGCATATTCTACATAAGCATTTGTTTGAAAGCCATCTATGTAAAACATTAATCTCTCCCTCTCTCTCTCTCTCTCTCTCTCTCTGTGTATGCTTTTTATTCTAGCCCATTAACTTTTTCCTAGCACTTTGTCACTATCATTGAGTTTTGATTAATACATGTTTATGTAATTGGCCTTGATACATGGCAAGGGAGGAAGGAATCTGTCCTTATTCTGTTTTATTTTTCCAAATTGTTTTTTGGGTCTTTTGTTTTCCACATAAATTTCAGCTAACTTGCCAAATTCTCAGGAGTTTGTTAAAATTACAATGAATTCATAGATAACTCAGGCAAAAAAACATCTATTCAATATTGAATTTTACCAGCATAAAACATGGTATGGGTTTCCATTCAATCATATCATCCTTTATATTGTTGAATTAGATTTTAAAGAATCTAGAAACACTGTTAACAAAATTTGGTAGAGTTATTTCTTGTCTTTTTAAAAATGTAATTGTTATCATGGATGAGATATTTATTCTGATATTTTCTATTTAAATGAACTATGGGGATGCCATAGATTTTTGTGGTTAATCTTATACACAAGCTTATATACAACAGCCTTGCTGTTGGCTTTAAGAGTTTAGAAATGTCTTAAATTTGCATGTAGCCAATTATATTATTTATGATAAACAACAATTTTGCCTTTTTATTTCCAGTGTTTGTCCCTCTTACTTCTACAGCAATTGAATTGGCTAGATCTTCATTACAATGTTAAGTGTTAAGGATCATAGTAGAAACAGTTAAGGCAATTCTAAAATTTTAATGTTAAATATAATATTTACTATAAGATTTACATAAAATTTACAACAAAGGATTTTGAATATTATTGAATTATTTTTCCCTACATTTATTGAGATGATTGTCTTTTCTACTTTAATCTTTTATTAAAAGATATTTCATTACAGTCAATACTTTAAAACCTGAACTATTCTTGAATTTGGGGAATACACACTACTTCACCTGTTCATTAGAAATTTTAACACATAGAAATTTATAGCTGAATTATATTTGTAGTAAATTATCTGTATTTTTGCATTTATCTTAAGTTGTGTTTGATTATAATTTCCTTAAATTATATGGAAATGTTCTGGTTTAATATCATATTTTATTAGCTACATAAAAATAAATGAATATATTTACCTCCTTTTATATTTTTACAAGTTCTTGTATGAGATGGATATCTTTTCTTGTGAAACTGCAACTGATAGCTTGGATGGGAGTGTTTTGATTTCTTATTTAATTTTTAAAAAATAATTGTTGATTTGATTAGGTTTTCTTTGTCTTCATTAACCAATTTTGTAGTGTGCTTTTTAAGAAAATTGTTTGGTTCCAAGTTTAAAAATGTATTGGAATGAAATTGTTTATGTGATTCTCTTGTTTTTAAAATCTCCACTCTAACTATAGTTGTAACCCCCCTGTAAGAATCTATAAAAATTCTTTCTTAATTTGTTAAAATTTCAGGCTTTTTTTCTTTAATGGGCTTGCTATTGACTTGTCCATCTCATTCAGTTTTTAAAAGTACGAAGTCTGGGTTACATTATTTCTCTTTATCCCTATTCTATTTTAAATATATTTTTTGCTTCCCTTTTTATCCCTATTCTATCTTAAATATATTCATTTCCTTCCTATTTCTTCCTTTATGTTTGCTACATATTTTTCTAAGTTTGGATTCTTATTCTTAAAATCTTAAAAAATCAACCATATGGGTGTTGAACAATGAGAACACATGGACACAGGGAGGGGAGCATCACACACTAAGGTCTGTAGGGGGGAACTAGGGGGAGGGACAGCAGGCGGTGGGGAGTTGAGAAGGGATAACATGGGGAGAAATGCCAGATATAGGTGATGGGGAGGAAGGCAGCAAACGACATTGCCACGTATGTACCTATGCAACAATCCTGCATGTTCTTCACATGTACCCCCAAACCTAAAACACAATAAAATAAATATTTTTTAAAATCAGCCATAAGAAAGAATGAGTTCATGTGCTTTGCAGGGACGTGGATGAAACTGGAAACCATCATTCTCGCAAAGTAACCCAGGAACAAAAAACGAGACATGGCATGTTCTCACTCATAAGTGGGGAGCTGAACAGTGAGAACACATGGACACAGGGAAGGGAACATCACACACTGGGGCCTATCGGAGGGTAGGGGAAAGTGGGGGGGGAGAGCATTAATACAAATACCAAATGACCTTGTTCAGATTCAGTAACATGGCATTAAGCTAATATCCACCCCTCAACTAAAAACACACAGAAATTCTGAATAGAATGTGAAATATAATAAATCTACAATCATATCAGAATATTTAACATAACTATCAGAAATGAACAGATGACAGACAAAATGAATAAACATATAGAATATTTAAATGAAAATTTCAAATTGATCCAATATATGTATATGTATGTGTGTGTGTGTGTGATCTTCCTAATGACCCTAGTGAAAATCCTAAATGATCAATGATTCAATTATATTCCTTTTACTCAATTTACTAAACTAAGAAAATAAGATATCTAACAATTAGAATTAGAGTAAGGGGAGACTAGATTTAAATTTTAATTAGTAGGAAAATTAACTAAATCCTCCATTCTCCAGGTACTGTGAAAAATTGAGATTTTACTGCAGTAAATAAAATTCTGGCTGCATTTTTACTGAATAGGAAAATTCTCCTTGTGCTTTCATTCAAAGCTTGGTATAAATGCTATTTAGCATCTGTTTTTAATTTTTCAAAGACATAAAAAGTAGCTATGAAAAATACCTTTGCTTCATCTTTTTATCAAGTGATTTTGTCCAAGAAATTCTGTGTAGTTGGTGTTCCTCTAGGGTACATACACATTTACATATATGTATGTATATGTATAAAATGTATACATATATTCAATAATCTTAAACTGTGCAAAGTCAAAATCTAAAATACTTAGTCTAATAGCACCTGGCTTCAACGTTTGTATGTCATTTAAAACCGTAGGTTTCAAAAGAAGTTTTTGCCTCTGTAGGGGAAGAATCAAAACAATAATGACAAAAGAAACATAAAATATTTTGTAGACTGAGTTACAACATTAAAAAGCATTCCTGTCTTATCATTTACCTTCAAAAAGTGCTTTTCAAGTGTTTCCTTTCCAGAGCTACAGATGGTCTTTGCCATTTAGCATCCTCAACTGTGTTAGAAGAAGCCAATTAATATCATACCCCTATACTTCTAATCAAGGCTGCCCTATTAGAGTTCTGTTGAGTGAACTGTTGCTGATTAACTGAAAATTAGTCAGCAAAGCTAACGATTTTCTCTCCAGACCCTGTGGGCCCATAAAGTGTTCATTTGAATTAAGGACGGTTAATTATGGTGTATGATTTGCCAGCAGACTGAACTTACTGAGTCAGTGTGAGGAGCCCAGGTTGGGGTGGTTGATTTGATGCAGGCTGGCAGATTTCTCTTTATAAGTTTGCTGTTTTCCTCTTAGCTCATGTCTTTTCCGGGCATTTCCAGGAGATGATGTCTGGCAACTTGTTCACTCAGCTTACAAGAAAAACCTCCCCAGTGTATCACGAGGGGAAGAGCAAAATAAGAGTCTTCGTCACTGGTAAAGTATTCCTTGGTGAGGAGCACAATTTCTAGGGGTTAACAAAGATCATTTTAATTTTAATGTGCTTTTAAGCTGCTGAAACACATTGCAATCAACATGGACATGATGCATACGAGTATGCCACCCAGGTTATGCTGCAGCTGTCACAGAGTGATGAACAGATGTGAAGAAGATGCACTTTTAGATTGTTGGTCTTTCAGCCCCCAAGAGAAACAAAAGATGGTTAGGAAGAATGTTTGAGTAAAAGCAGTAAGGAGAATCTCTAATTCAGCGAGACAAAACATGGCTATGCAGTGAAATGTCAAAGAGAGAAAATGCAAACCTACTGAATGTGAGATATTGAAATTCAGGTTGTCTTTTCCCTCGGGTTTCAAACTACAGTTTTACATATGGTATTGTTTCGTAGTCATGTCATTTTGGTACTTCAGGTAATTAAGCCCCTGGAGTAAAATGTAAGATGGACTTGCCTTTTACTATAAGGTATAAAGGCTGGCATACTTAAAATATATCTTAGATTTATTTAGCGTGTTTTAAAACAGACTGCCTAGGCTTTTCTCACATAAAATATTCATGTGTATGGTAAAACACGAGGGAAATATAATTTATAAGCCTAAAATCAATAGTCTCTTGTTAGGACTTTGGTAGACTTCCATTTCTATTAACTAAACATACTTTTTCTAGATATAGATGGTCTTAGGGCTCCAGTGAAGTTTCCTAAAGATCTTCCCTATCGTTACATTCGAGTTCAGTGCTTTGTACTAAAGAGATTGCCTATTTCAAAGATACAACAGTAAAACATCAGAAATTTGTTGTGAGCTGAGGATTAACTTTTTTTATTTTTTAAAGATTTCCTCAAGTGAGGAATATGGAAGTTCAGAAATTGTTGCAGGTGTGAGCAAATTAGAAATTCGGCAAGCCAAAAAAAAATAATAATTTCAAGAGCCCCTTAAAACCAATAATGTAATGTTTTCAATGATATGCAGAGAGAATCATTGAACAAGAGGTACTCAGGATTAAAAAAGAAATAGTAGAGAAATTTGTTGACTTATTTTTAAGGTTTTACCAAGGTAGATGTTGTGAGGCATCAAAGAATGGTTGAATTAACCAGAATTTCAACTGACTGAGCTTGGTTGAAGCCCTAACATCCACACTAATGATTTATGTATTTTGGTTGGTCATCTGTCTTCTCTTTGTCAGTTTAAGGAACTATTACATGCCAGTAATTGACCTTTCTGTAGATAAATACATTAGTTTGGGTTAGTAAGTTTTGGCCAATAAGGTTTAAAATGAGAGCTGAGGAAGAGCATAGGTTCAATTTCATAGCCTTGCCTTTCTCTTGCTCTCCTTTATGAAGAAGGATCTGTCTGGGTAGTAGCTTTAAGGTGACTCCATTAATCTTTTCTTATTTAGCAGGAATGACTACAAATTGACTTAGGCACCGCCATTAAAAGAAAAAAATAACCCCTAAAAGGTTTTGCTATTTTGAATAGGAAGTTCATTTCTATTATGTAGTTTAGTTCTGGTCATTGTTCCTGGATGAAGATGTAAAAAAGATGGAAAAGTTCAAAAGAGTGGCAACTAAAATGATCAGGGGGCTTCCACAGTATATTGGAATCAAGTTAATGTCTCCAAAAGAATCATCACATTTACAGATTCCTTCACACTTGAATGAGTTTATAAAGCTAGCATTTGTAGTTGACAATTACTATTTAAAGAATGTTTTCACATATATAATCTTCCAGCAGCCTTGATAAAGACATCAAGGTAGGTATTATCTATAGTTACAGAAGAAAAAACGGAGGTCTGAGAGATACTACAACTTTTTCAAATTCTGACGGCTATTGGTAACCGGAACAAGCCAGCCTTGTAACCTAATCTCATATTTTTCCACCCTTCCAAATTGATTGGCTGGATTAACATATCCCCATTTAGTCTTGAGAGGGAATAGCCAGAATGAATTTTCCCCGTCTTTGCTCTGTCTCTAATCATATGTGCCCTCTGACCTGCAATTGATGGTATATACTTCAATCTTCCTATTGTCTTGTTTCTAATAATTTCATATGCTGTGGATGTACCTATCATTATTATATCTACCTTATTTGAGATTAGAAGTCCTCAAAGATGGCAATTTTTATGAGCTTTGCTCAACAAAATTATATTAAAATAATTTGAATGACCCTTTGTGGTTGGTCTAAGGGATGTTAGAGAGGATTTAAGTGGCCTGGATCAGGAGTCAGAAAGGTATGCTCCATGGGCCAAATCTGCTTGCTGCCTGTTTTTGTAAATAAAGTTTTACTGGAACACAGCCATACTATTTATGCATTTTCTAGGTCTGTGTTTGTACTAAAATGGCTGAGTTGGGTGGTTGTAACAGAAATGTACAGCCAGAAAAGCTTAAACTATTTACTATCTGATCCTTTACAGGAAAAAATTTACCAACCATAGGCCTAGACAATTAATTATATATAGTCAGTCCCTAAAAAATGACTAACAAACAAGCAATATAGAGTGTGCTGTCCTCTGTTTCCTTTTAGAAAATTGGTATCTCGGACCTGTTGTTATCTGAGGGAGAAAGAGTGGTTTTTGGTAGTTAAAGAAAATAGGAGATAGAGAGAAGAAATTCCAAGAGCATTTTATAAGGGGAGTTATATTTAGAAGCCTTGTTCTTCCACAATCAATCAAGGTAATAAGAGGGAGAATTGCATGAGGTGAAGGTGTGAACTAGGGCATAACATTTGTAGAAGTGTTTGTAAGAAGCTGATTGGTATCTGTTGTATTAGTGAATTTACTAATACCATCAAACCCAAACCTTTTTGTTTAAAAATAATTTATTAGTCTATTTCTATTTGCTTTTAGCAAGAAAAAGAGTAGTAGTAGATTTTATTACATGAGTAAATTCTGAATCTTGGGACATGGATTCAGCTAAAGTTGAAGTTACTTTTGATCGTTTCATACTGGCTATTATAAAAACAAACTTTTAATATCTCATATTTTGAGATTTATGGAGGTGACTTTCCTTTTCTTCGGGGATGATGAATGTGTGCCGACTGGTACTGCTGTTTAATTATAGATGGCTAGCTGTGAGGAATGTGGGAAATGATCTCAGCCATTTAAACCTCAAGGCAATCTCCCGATGTGACCTAAAAGGTGTGCATTTTATTTATGTAGCTATTTTACCTACTCACTCAGATTTCTATTGCACTTAGAAGTTCCCAAGTGAAATGTCTACAGTTATCTTGTAAAAGTCTTGAAATAATATTCCCTTCCTTCTCATTCTCGCTCCCAGGAAATTTTTGCTTCAAGCTGCATTTGTGAAATAGCACATGGGAGGTGTCATGGTATCGGCGAAAGAGAACAGGCTTTAGACTCAGTACCTGGAAGGCCCTTTGAAAGGTCATCACGTGTTCAGGAAACTGAAAATGGCTCACTGAGGCTGGATAGTAGTGCTCAGTTGGGTGTGAACAATGACATGTCTGCAGAGGTGATCAGGAGCCAGATAATGAAGGATGTTGTGTTCCATGCGAAGGAAAAGGAACAGTTATCAAGGTAATATGGCACCTCTGAAGGGTTTTAAGACAAGAGTACAACACAATCATATCTATAACCTTGAAAAATACTCTGGAAATACAGTAGATGATGGACTGAAATGTAAAGACAGTGAGGGAAGGCAGAGATCTGAAGGACTGGTGTAGAAACTGAGATTTTCAAGGAACAACAAGGTCTGCAGCTGACAGTGTGTTTATGAGGGTAGGGGACTGAATTGTTTAGGAGATGTTTGTGTGGCCTAATTGATAGAATGTAGCAATATTAACAGAGATGAGGGTGAAGGAAGAATCAATTTGGGGACTAAGTTGATTATATAGGAAATTACAGAGGAGAAGAAAGATTAATGCTTATCTTACTATTGCATGCCTGGAGCCTCACCCCCATGAAGCAGAGTGTTTCTGTTTTTAGAATATGACAATAGGAGAAAAAAAAAAAAAAAACAGAAGTAAAGAAAACAAAAATCTGGGTGATAATGACAGTGATAGCAGGCAAAAGGAAGCATCTATAAGGATAGTACACATAGTTGTAAACACAGTTGCCAAGTGCTGGCATGAAAAACTAAGACAACACTGTCTTCAACGGCAGTGCCTATCTCTAGACAACCATGCCTGTACCGTTTCCTTCTATAAAGAGAATATTTGCCTATGTTCCCCAAGACTAAAACCTTCAGACTAAGGTTTTAGCCCACATTTAGGAGGTAATTGCTATCAGGGAGTGGAGAAATAAGAAAAAAAGCAAAAGTAGCCAATATGGAATGTGTTAATGAATGGTTAACCACTGTGGGCAACCAGGACTGAATCCTATTGAGGACCTCTGGGAAACTGGGTAGAACATGCCTCATCATTGTTCTACCTGAAGGGCAAGGAGGGTTGAGTATTCATCTACCAGTTCTAGTTCGTCATTAGTTAATAGGTTAACCAATGGTAACTTCCTGGCAATTCCAAACAGCCCTGGGCTTTGGTCATCCATACTGCATTGGGCAAAGAATTCCCTGAGACAGAGAGTTGTGGTTACTGGAACTGTGAATAACAAAAGGATAATGAGCAGAGTTCTGACAGATATTCCTGCATATACACACACTCTAACATGGGCAGTATATCTACTGTACCTGTATTTTGAGTTTCAGATGGTAGAGTTTTTACTTAAAATTAGACAAGTTACTCATCTTTACACAGCAGATTTTTCTACCTTTTTTAACCTTTCTGTCTGTATAGATCTACTGGGATCTAGAATTGAAATCTCAAGGCTGTCTCCATTGTATATTGGTAACATTAGGAAATGGTGATCTATGGTGATAGAATCTTTTGAACAACTGCTGAAACTATAAAGGTAGGTATGAAAACTCAAATGAAACTGTTAAAGAGACTCAGACGTATCTGGAGAAAGAACACATTCTGTGCTCCAAAATGTTACCATTTCCTAAAATTACACTACCAAGATCTGTGAGTTACACATAATATAAATATTTAATTGTTGACTTCAAAAGAAAAAACAATGAATAGACCAATATACAAGATGCTTAAGACATAGTAAAGAGCCCTCCCAACTCTTTATTTGTAATTGAAGATAAGAAATTAAATGGAAATATGAGTTGAAAGAGAACAAATATATGGAGAGTCATATATAAAATAGAAGAATTGTATTAATTACTGAGTTACTTGGAAATGAGAAAAAAACATTAAGCTCAATTTATGGCAAGCCATTTTTCCATTTTTAGTATTTTACTTTATCTCTTCTAGTTACCTCTTTAAATGCAATGACATTGGAAATGAGTTGGTAAATAAGTCATTCCTATTAGGGTATGTTATCTTATAGGCCTGTTTCTTCTGCCACTCACTGGCTATATAACCTTGGGTAAGTTACTTAACCTCTCTGTACCTTGGTTTCCTTATCTGGAAAAACTGGTGATAATAATTGTACCTACCTCATAGGTTATGAGGATGAATACATTTGCGTATATAAATTACTTACAGTGCTTGACGCATAAGAAATACATACATCTCTTCTGGATAATGAGCAAAATGAATTCAAATTGTTATAGCTTATGGAATTTGACATAAATCACATAGAAGTGTATTACAGTGTTATTTTTAATGACTTTTAACATTCAAAATAATTGACAAAAAATTATTTGGCATTCCAGAGCCAAAACTAAGAGTAATAGTGGGCGTTACAGTTCTAATAGAAGTAAGTTTTACTTATTAGAGCTGTCAAACAATGAAATAGATTGTCTTTGAAGTCATGTGTTGGATGACATGGGAGATATACAACAGACTGGATGATTGCTTCTTAGTGATGCTGGAGAGGAGGTTTGTGCATCAGAGAAAAGGTATAAGTAAATGACCTTTTTGGGTCTTTCTAATTTTGAGTCAATGACTTCACAATTTGGCTCTAAGCCCTCTTTCCAATATTATATCTTATTGTTTCCTAGTACAAATCCTCTGCCTTAGACACCCAACCACAATCATAAACACTTAAGAAATTTCATGCTTTCTCACCATTTGAATTTTCTGCAACTCTCTCCACTTTGTCTTAACAGAATGGGCCAAACATTTTGAAAGTACAAATCTTGTTAAAAGTTATAAAGCTTAATTCCCATGTATAGTAATATTAGGACTTGATTTTTCATAGCTATGCTATGCTTGAACCTGAAATACTTATATGAATATACATGAAGGATGAAAAGATGTGTTACCTCCCCACCCATGCATAGTCATTTAGAAAGGGATAAATAATCTGTGTGGGCTAAATTATATTTGAATTAGTAAAAATATCTCTAATCTTTTAGGTTTTTTACTCATATTACAATTCATCTCTGAAAATGTATAGGCTTCAACAATTAAAATTAAATGAGATAAATAAAAGGATGTCTTTATACAATGTTTCATCAAAAATATGTCTGTTAATACTTCCTAGGCAGGAAAGATTTCTGGGGGAAACGAAGGCAAGGGAATGAGCTGCTGGGCATTAGTTGGCCATAGTTTGACATATTTGGCATCAGAATCCTTTAAACCATGCTTTCTGGGAAGCACAGTTTGGAAACTTAGAGTTGCTTTAATCAAGGAGGTGGTGGAAAAAGAAGACCCTGTCTGGAAGACTAAGAAGATAATGGGAGTGCTCTTTAGAGCTGTGCCAAAGAGGTTGACAATATCGTTTTGCCCTGAGAATCAGAACCATTTTCCTGGCCCAAGGGCAACATGGGCTTGTTCTTACAGTCATTCAGAGGGGCAAATGAGAAGTTTTGTGTGTGTATATGAGCTAAATAATCATTTTCAACTGGCTTTGTGGATTATAACATCATTTTGTGACACAACTTGAGACTCTACATTGGCTTCTCCATGTGGATTTCAAAACCCCTAAATTATGCCCCACAATCTTGATTTCCTAATATTTTATATGAACTCACATCAATTTTTGCCAATACTTTATCATGCAGGGCCTTAGGATTTCCTGGGGAAAAAGTATTAGTGCTAAAATATGCATTTTTCTATTGGCAATAATAAAACAAGTCCCAAGGTCTTTCCCTTTTCCATAAAATTACAAGGGAAACCCACTTAGAAAATTTAGAGTGTATTGAAGAATTCTCCTGAGTATACGTGACAATATTAAACAATACTTGGGTAGAAAACTGTTTTGAGATTACTGTCAGGACACAATTTTTCTGTTATTTAATGAAAAAGATGACTTGCTATGGTTTCTTAATCTGCTTAAATATGTTTCATTTGGTCACATTAATATTTGTACAGTTATTTTTCTATTACTCATGAAACACCAAAAACACTAAGCAGTAATTGCACATGTTTTTTTCTTTTGTGAGCATACATTTTCCCTGACAGGTCTTAGGAATTCACATATGATGTTCTCAGAAACGCTTTTTTTTTGAGACGGAGTTTCGCTCTTGTCGCCCAGGCTGGAGTGCAATGGTGCGATCTCAGCTCACTGCAACCTTCGCCTCCTGGGTTCAAGTGATTCTGCTGCCTCAGCCTCCACAGTAGCTGGGATTACAAGTGCCCTCTGCCACACCTGGCTAATTCTTGTTTTTAGTACAGATGGGGTTTTACCATGTTGGCCAGGCTTGGTCTTGAACACCTAACCTCAGGTGATCCACCCTCCTCGGCCTCTCAAAATGCTAGAATTACAGGCGTTAGCCACTGCGCCTGGCCCAAAACTTTTTACGATATATTAATAATATGTTTGACAAAGCAAATACTTTCAGTGTAATTATTTACATTGACTGAAAGACTCCTTTCCTACAGCCCTCTGTCTTACTGCTCACTTAGATGATGCATTAAAAATCATTTAGATATATAGATGACAAGGCGTGAATGTGGTATGGTTCTAGTAGCATAAGGTGTGTATTTGAACCTCTCCGTTACTCAAGGACTACCTTTATGCCTCCATCTGTAACTCATGGGAGAAATAGGGACCTTGTACAGAGATTTAGTACCTTCCTTTACTCATAGCTTGTATACAACTCACCATGATGGTGATGTGTTTAGCCTGTGAACCCATATAACAGAATTCAACCGTCAAAAAAATAATTTCATTGCACATTAAAAAGCAAACATTGCAGCCATAGAAAAGAATGAGATCATGTATTTGGCAGGAATGTGGATGGAGCTGGAAGCTATTATCCTCAGCAAACTACTATAGGAACAGAAAACCAAATACCACATATTCTCACTTATAAGTGGGCGCTAACTGATGAGAGAGCTCATGAACACAAAGAAGGAAACAACAGACACGGGGGTCTACTTCAGGGCAGAGGGTGGGAGGAGGGTGAAGAGCAGAAAAGTTAACTATTGGGTACTGGGCTTAATTCCCGGGTGATAAAATACTTTGCAGTAATGAACCCCCATGACATGAGTTTTCCTATGTAACAAACCTTCACATGTACCCCCAAACCTAAAATGTTAAGAAAACAACCAAAAAAAACCCCAAAACAAATCTTTGCCCCCAAACCAAACAAAAACCCCTACTGTTTTATCTAAATGATTATTAAATACAGTCCTTTCTTAAAATTTTCAAAACATTTTCTTATATTTATATAACAATAAAATCATTTCCACTTGAACTATGAACAAAAATCTCTGTTAATTCATTATATTATTAGAATAAGCAAATTAATTACTGCCAACATCAAATTCATTTTAATTTCTATGACTATCATATAGAATTCTACACATAGAGGTAGAACTCCACAATGAAAATGTGCTTTATTCTTTTTATTTCCTCCTCACAGCATGTTCTGCTTTAATGATATATTGATGGAATCAAATATATGGAATTTTATTCTAGTATCAAGTGAGATTTAAAAATACATGCAAAAATATTTGATAAATGCTTTTTTTCTTATGTGTGCATTTAGAAAACATAGTTTTTGGTGTATATATATATATTCTGTCAATAAATCCTCTTAAATAAGTAAAACAAAGCATATTGTAACAAAATATTTTGGTCAAAACTCTAAGCAGTATATAGACTTCAAAATAACTCACTCAAAATTCATGAGATTTAGATTTCATGCTTAACTTATCAGAAGGAAACACATCGAAAATAGAAGTGGGTTGACTCCATAACTTCTACTCAGTGGCTCTGTCTACATAATTGTGAAGTAAAACAAACAAAAAACAAAATCCAGAACTGAAATTGGTTCTTAGTCATTATGTCTAGTTATGACAAATTGAGACACTGTGAGATGATTTTCTCTCTGGAAACCAGGCATTCAAAGAGTTACAATGACTCAGGATGGGAGCGTACAGAAGAGAAAGGAGGAAAAAAGAAAGCATTGATGCAGGAAGATACAATTCATCAATTCATAACCACACCCTGAACTCCATTACCATAGCATTACAGCCATGATCTCTTTCAGTCTTCTCTCTGCCACTATTGCCCTTGGTACTAAGTTTAATAGATTTTACCTCTTTAGGATGGTAGTAATGAGGTGGGGTATTCAATCACTGTGATTTGCTGTGGATTTTCCTAGGAAGGGCCCCAGGGTTCTGCCATGTAAGTGTAACAACTGTTATGTGAGTGTATCTCTTTCTACACAAACACTGCGATAATTTAATGTTATAAATTTCTCAACCTGGTATTATTTCCCTTTGATTATTTAGGTTGCATCTATGTCATGAGAAAGATTTGGAGAAGGTGTGAAAACTTGATTCCAAATCTTAGCTACTCTATAAATGTCTTCCATTTCATAAAGGCTATCTGAAAGAGAAGGAAGGGCAACTCTAAAATTCTTCAATTTTAGGTTTGGTCAAACCAACAATAAATACAAAGAAATGGCTTCATCTGAGTAACTGATACTTCCAAGACTTGGCCAAGTGCAATCTTCTATAGATTATATAATTTACTAGTTAGATTAAAAATTATGGCAGGAGGAAATTCTAGGATGCTTTGGCTACCTATCTATGAATACAAAAACATGGTGTATAATTCCACCCTTGTTAAAGCATTCTAACATTGGCTTTTAACTCTCTACTGAATTAGGACCAGGTACATTGGTACAGCTCAGCAAAATGTAAGACTGGAAAGAATTTGAAATCTCAGAGTCATTGTCACCTTGCCCATTTCACCTGGCTAATTACTTCCTCTCTTTTCATACAACCCAACAAATATATATTCACATTACTGGGGAAAGAAACTCTTCCTATATTTATACAATGGAGTGATTTTTGCCCTTCTAATTAACCAGCATGAGTCAAATGTTTAAAAGGTTTCAGAAGAAACTGTGCCTTCAATTAACATTCACAGTTTCTAAATTAATCACTGCTGACCTTAACATGCAGGATGTTTTAAAGACATGTTTCAAATAAAAAAATAATAATTTATATGAGAGAAATCTACTAACTACCTATGTTTCAGAAGCATTTGGTCATTGTTTTTCTCCTATCACTGCATAAGGAGTCCTAGAATTTGGAGCATTATTTCATCACATCTCTGAATAAAAGCCCTACACATGACCTTGAACATGATAACCATATTGTATTCAATATAAAAATTAATAATGACTCATCATACACTTGGAAAAATCCATACCATGCTCACTTCAGCAGCATATATACTAAAATTGGAATGACACAGAGAAGATTAGCATGGTCCCTGCACAAAGATAACACACAAATTCATGAAGCACTTCATATTTTTCAATAAATGTTCACATCAACGAGTTAGAAAGATCTCAAATTAACAACCTAACATCACAACTAAAAGAACTAGAGAAGCCAGAGCAAACCAACCCCAAAACTAGCAGAAGACAAGAAATAACCAAAATCAGAGCTGAACTGAAGGAGACTGAGACACAGAAAACCATTCAAAAGATCAAGGAATCCAGGAGCTGTTTTTTTTTTTTAAACTATTAATACAAAAGACTGCTGGCTAGACTAATAAAGGAATAAAAGAGAGAAGATGCAGATCCAAATAAACACAATTAGAGATGACAAAGAGGATGTTACCACTGACCCCACAAAAATACAAACCACCATCAGATGTTACTCTCAACACCTCCATGCACACAAACCAGAAAATCTAGAAGAAACGGATAAATTCCTGGACACATACACTCTCCCAAGACTGAACCAAGAAGAAATTGAAGCCCTGAACAGACCAATAACAAACCTCAAAATCGAATCAGTAATAAACAGCCTACAAACCAAAAACAAAAAAACAAAACAAAACAAAAAAACCCAAGATGGGAAGGATTCACAGCTGAATTCTTCTACTAGATGTACAAAGAACTGGCACTATTCCTACTGAAACTATTGAAAAAAATTGATAAGGAGGAAATCCTCCCCAAATTATTCTATGAGTCCAGCATCATCCTGATACCAAAACCTGGCAGAGAGACAATAAAAAGAGAAAACTTTAGGCCAATATCCTTGCTGAACATAGAGGCAAAATCTTCAACAAAATACTGGCAAACCCAATCCAACAGCACATCAAAAAGCTAACCCACAACAATCAAGTAGGCTTTACCCCTGGGATGCAAGGCTGGTTTAACACACACAAATCAATAAATGTGATTCATCACATAAACCAAACTAAAGACAAAAATGACATGATTACCTCAATAGATGCAGAAAAGACTTTTGGTAAAGTTCAACATCCTTTCATGTTAAAAACTTTCAATAAAATTAGGTATTGAAGGAACATACCTCAAAATAATAAGAGCCACCTAGGACAAACCCACATCTGACATCATACTGAACAGGTAAAAGCTGGAAGTATTCCCCTGGAAAACTAGCACAAGACAAGGATGCCCTTCTCACCATTCCTATTCAAAACAGTGTTGGAAGTCCTCGCCAGAGCAATCAGGCAAGAGAAACAAATACAGGTCATAGATACAGGAAGAGAGGAAGTCAGACTATCCCTGTTTGCAGACAACATGATTCTGTATCTAAAAAATTTCCATAGTCTTGGCCCAAAAGCTCCTTGAGCAGGTAAACAACTTCAGCAAAGTTACAGGATACAAAATTGATGTGCAAAAATCATTAACATTCCTATACACTAACAACAGCCAACCTGAGAGACAAATCAGGAACACAATCCCATTCACAACTGCCATGAAAACAATAAAATACTTAACAATTCAGCTAACCAGGGAGGTAAAAGATCTCTACAATGAGAATTACAAAACAAATCAGAGATGACGCAAACAAATAGAAAAACATTCCATGCTCATGGATTGGAAAAATCAATATCATTAAAACGCCACATTGCCCAAAGCAATTTACAGATACAATGCTATTCCTATCAACCTACCAATGACATTTTTCACAGAACTAGAAAAAACTATTTTAAAATTAATATGGACCCAGAAAAGAGCCCAAATAGCCAAGGCAATCTTAAGCAAAAACAACAAAGCAGAGGGCCTCTCTACTTCAAACTATACTACAGGGCTACAGCAACCAAAACAGCATGGTACTGACACTAACACAGACACATAGGCCAAGGGAACAGAATAGAGAGCCCCAAAATAGGGCTGCATACTTACAACTATCTGATCTTCCACAAAGCTGACAAAAATGAGCAATGGGGAAAGAATATATGGTGCTGGGATAACTGGCTAGCCATATGCAGAAGACTGAAGCTGGACCTCTTCCTTACACCATATATAAAAATCAACTCAAGATGGATTTAAGACTTAAATGTAAAACCCAAAACTATAAACAGCCTGGATGATAACTTAGGAAATACCATTCTGGACATAGGAACTGGCAAAAATTTCATGACGAAGATGCCAAAAGCAATTGCAACAAAAGCAAAACTGGACAAATGGGATTTAATTAAACTAAATAACTTCTGCACAGCAAAAGAAACTATCAACAGAGTCAACAGACAACCTATACAGAATGGGAGAAAATTTTTGCAAACTATGCATCAGACAAAGGTCTAATATCCAGCATCTATAAGGAACTTAAATTTACAAGCCAAAACAAACCCCATTTAAAGTGGGAAAAGGACATGAACAGATACTTTTCAAAAGAAGGCATACCTGTGGCCAACAATCACATGAAAAAAAAGCACAACATCCTTGTAGTATAGTTTGAAGTCAGGTAGCATGATGCCTCCAGCTTTGTTCTTTCTGCTTAGGATTGTCTTGGCTATATGGGCTCTTTTTTGGTCCCATATGAAATTTAAAGTAGTTTTTTCTAATTCTGTGAAGAAAGTCAATGGTAGCTTGATGAGGATAGCATTTAATTTATAAATTACTTTGGGCAGTATGGCCATTTTCATGATACTGATTCTTCCTATCCATGAGCATGGAATGTTTTTCCATTTGTTTGTGTCCTCTCTTATTTTCTTGAGCAGTGGTTTGTAGTTCTCTTTGAAGAGGTCCTTCACTTCCCTTGTAAGTTCTATTCCTAGGTATTTTATTATCTTGGTAGCAAAGGGCTATTATCCAGAATCTACAAGAAACTTAAACAAATTTACAAGGAACAAACAACCCCATCAAAAAAGTGGGTGAAGGATATGAACAGACACTTCTTCAAAGAAGACATTATGCATCCAACGAACATATGAGAAAAAGCTCATCATCACTGGTCATTAAAGAAATGCAAATCAAAACCACAATGAGATACTATCTCACGCCAGTTAGAATGGCATTCATGAAAAAGCTAGGAAACAACGGATGCTGGAGAGGATGTGTAGAAATAGGAATGCTTTTACACTGTTGGTGGGAGTGTAAATTAGTTCAACCAGTGTGGAAGACAGTGTAGTGGTTCCTCAAGGATCTAAAACCAGAAATACTGTTTGATCCAGCAATCCCATTACTGGGTATATACCCAAAGGATTATAAATCATTCTACTATAAAGACACATGCACACGTATGTTTACCACAGCACTATTCACAATAGCAGAGACTTGGAACCAACCCAAATGTCCATCAATGATAGACTGGATAAAGAAAATGTGGCACGTATATACCATGGAATACTATGCAGCCATAAAAAAGGATGAGTTCATGTCCTTTGCAGGGACATGGATGAAGCTGGAAACCATCATCCTCAGCAAACCAACACAGGAACAGAAAACCAAACACTGCATGTTCTCACTCATAAGAGGGAGTTGATCTATGAGAATACATGGACACAGGGGAGGGGATCACACACCAGGGTCTGTCAGGGGTTGGAGGACTAGGGGGAAGGATAGCATTAGGAGAAATACCTAATGTAGATGATGGGTTGATAGGTGCAGCAACCATGGCACATATATACCTATGGAACAAACCTACATGTTTTGCACATGTATCCCAGAACTTAAAAGCACAACATCACTGATCATTAGAGAAATGCAAATCAAAACCACAATGAGATACCATCTCATGCTAGTCAGAATGGCAATTATCAAAAAGACAAAAAATAATAGATGCTGGCAAAGTTGTGGAAAAAAACAGAATGCTTATACACCATTGGTGGAAGTGTAAATTACTTCAGCCATTGTGGAAAGCAGTATGGCAGTTCCTCAAAATGCTGAAAACAAACTTACCATTTGACCCAGCAATCCCATCACTGGGTCTATACCCAAAGGAATATAAATTGTTTTACCATAAAGATATGCATGTATATGTTCACTGCAGCACTATTCACTATAGCAAAGATGTGGAAGCAACCTAAATGCCCATCCATGGTAGACTGGATTAAAATAATGTACATATACACCATGGAATTCTATGCTGCCATGAAAAAGAATGAGATTATGTCTTTTGCAGGAACATGGATGGAGCTGGAGGCCATTATTCCAAGCAAACTAATGTAGGAACAGAAAACAAAATACCACATATTCTTACTTATAAGTGGGAGCTAAATGATGATAACACACAGATGCAAAAAAGGGGGAAACAGACACTGGGGTCTACTTGAGGGTAGTGTGTGGGAGGAGGGAGATGATCAGAAAAAATAACTAATGGATACTAAGTTTAGTACCTGCGTGATGAAATAATCTGTACACCAAAACCCCATACCATGAACCTAAAAATAAAAGTTAAACCATCATAAATATTTAGAAAACTCATTGAATTATAATTATATATTGATTCATGTTCAGTAAATATCTAAGAGCACTTAATATGTACAGGTATTACTGTGCTGGAAATACAACAAAAGAGACAAAAATTCCTGCCTCTGTGAAATTTACATTCAGGAAAGCTATATACAACAAAAGTATAAATAAGTACTGTACACACTCACCCTTCTTATCCATAGGGGATTGGTTTCAGGACCTTCCATGCAGCTCCAAATGAGAAGATGTTCAAGTTCCTTATATGAAATGGTCTAATATTTGCATGTAAACTACACACATGTTCTCATTTAATTTAAATAATCTCTAGATTATTTATAATATCTAACACAATGCAAATGCTATATAGTTTTATACTGCACTGTTTAGAGAGTAATGCCAATAAATAAAAGTCTGGGCATTTAAAAAAGAAAACAAAAATCCATACCATACTATATTTCATATCACCTGCATTTTCCTGCAGGAAGACAGTGGCATGCAAATTTCAGAATATTCTTATAATTTTCTTTATAAAATGGAATTATTACACTTGTCAAAAGAACCCAAATGTAGGTGGTTTATATGGTTTATATTGACAGTCAAACTAAGGAGTTCCTGATGGGAAACATTTTCCATGTCGTTTCAAGGATTCAGTGACACTAATGTCTACTTTATTTAAGAAATCCTAACTCTGGGGAGACTCAAAGATAGAATCTAGCAAATCTTACAATGAGGAAAAATAAAGCTTTTCTCACAGATTTAAAAAAAATGTTATCTATGATATATGCAGCCAGGGACTTGATGCATTATCTAAAGCTATGAACTAAAATGTGTGAGATGATAAATAACTTTATCATTTATGAAACCCTATCATTTCACCTCTTCTTGCTTGTGGTACTGAAGCTAGTGCTCTTCTAGGGGCAATCCTGGGCTCTAGCATCAGGCCATTGCTGGACAGGTTAGCAGGCACAGCGGGCCATGTGGCTCACCTTGAAACTTTGGGTCCTGTATATCTGACTCTGCTTCTTGAACTCTCTTATTCTGTGTATTGTACTGCTGTTCTCGATGGTAGAAACCTGGTTCATATTTTTCTCTCCCTTTGTCGTTTTGGATTCTGTGCTACCTATATTGTATGTTAATTTGATTCTAGAACATAAAATGTTACTGTTTAAAGAAATCAGAAGGTTAGCACTAAAATTCTAAAGTGCATACAGTCCAAAGTTTTTTCACAGGTGAAGAAACTATAGCCCAGAAAATGTGTCTTTTCCAAGGTCATACAATTAGAAATAGTTCGTTACAATAAAGGTTTTTGTATTGGTGTCCCAATTTCATATTTAGACCTCCTCTTGTTAATGAATTTTTGTCATCCAGATGAATTAATCCCATGTCAGCTGTTTAAAGAGAAGGGTGAGAGTCTCTCTCCACATATTTCTTTATCCTTCTTACACACATACCCATTCTAAACTATATCCTGCAGACTATAAAGCACACCCCACTGACAGTTTAAATGAAGACAGCCTGAATACTTGGCAATATCAGAGAAATATTTCCCTATATAAGCATCCATGGGTATGTTATAAGCATACCACTGTATCAAGTGATAATAAATTTCAGGGAGCACTGACTTAAGGAGCCAGTGTTGTGGTAAGAGAACACAAATTTTAACCGAGAGAGAAAGCAACTTGGAGGCTGGATGCAACAATTAGCAAATTCTACTAAGGAAGCATTCATGAACAGATTGAAATATCAGCAAACTTCTCCATAAAAATACTACCGAAAAATACCTAAAGAGTAATTTGATGATGACAAAATAGGTTTTCTTTTCTAATAAGTTCTAGTTTAGGGAACTTACTGTATTTTACCCGTTTTCATTGAAGATGAGAAAAACTGTAAACTTACCGTCTCACTGACTGAAAAAGCAATGAAAAATTTTACAGATGGTTTATAGCTAGGCCCTGAGTCATAGATTATACCTATAACTGCCAAGGAACTGCAGTTCCTAGGTTTCTCAAAACTCCTACCTACCAACTATGCTACTTCCTCTAGTATTTCATGTTACCTCTGCACTGAAGAATTAATATAATTGTGGTAGTTTATTTTTCAGTAAATATTCACTCCCTCTTCCCCTACCTAATATTTAGGAGGAGTATATTTCCATGCCTCATTCAGGTTGGACTTGGCCATGTAATTTGCTGTAGCCAATGTTATGTCAGTGCATGTAACTGTGTGCTACTTCAAAATTATGCCTTAAGCAGCATCACTTGTTTTGTTTTCTTCTCTGGGAGCTTTTGACCACTGACACCATGAGAAAAACATGTAGGCAGTCCCCTGGCCCAAGCATAAAAGAAAGTGGAAAAGGCCTGAATCAAACCCGTGGCGTGGAGCCAAGCCCAGCTGAATTCAGCCTAAATCAGCTAAACTCCAGTTGAATCGCAGATAATAAATTTTTCTTATTGTATGCCACTGAGATTTTTTGGTTGTTAGTAGCAGTAGCTGACTGATACAATAGTTGTCCCATATGTTATTCCATTTGTTACTTTGTAAATCTTTGCTGGTTTTCCATTTCTATATATTTTACCTTCCCAACCAGATTGAAAGACACCTGTGCAGCTTGATCCATGTTTTAACTTATTTGGACCCCAAAGTACACACCACTATAACCACTCAATATATTCTAGTTGCAGTTGCCAGTGCTTTCCTTGTACTGTGCATTGGAGTAAGTCTTTACTGTACCATTGACAGCTCTCAGTGACAAATGCTGCATTTCAGTAGCAATCTCAGAATACGTGTTAGAAGCAGAGAGGCTAAGTAACTCAACAGAATAATCAGTGAAATTGAGCAAGTGGAGAATTCCTCATTTGGGGACATTGCTGGCATTTTAAGACACTTTTCCATTCACGGTAGAACAGTTTTTGCACATACCCGAAAAGGCCATTTTTCTCATGGTAAAATTGCTGATTTCAGGAGCACATGGTCTGAAAAAGCTTTTATGAAGAAAGCACTATTTTTCCATTGGATTTCTCCATGAATCTGGTATTTAGAGCTGCCCAAAGGCTAAGGGCTGATATATTTGCTATTATGTTTCACAAAAGGGCACAGATCAAGCAGGACAGGCATCAAGGTGACCTTCACCTTCATATATTACATATGTACATGTTGTACATTATATATATTACGGGTATGTATTGCACACAATTACATAATTACATGTAATACATGCATGTAATTATGTATATGTAATTATATATAATACATATACACAACCACATTATAATATGTAATTATATGTAATATGTGTAATTACATGTACCACATACATGCAATTACATATATGTAATTATCTGTAATACATGCAACCACATACAATATGTAATTATATGTAATGCATACATGTATCACATGTCATACACTGTTCATGTTGGGAAAAACAATCCAGTTAGCTTTTTGAGGTGAATTTTCTTTATTCATATAACTGAGAAATGGGTTAACATTACCAAGTAATAGCAGTTCTGCTATAGAATGACAGGTGTTTAGGACATTAAAGATTATTTTAAAAGATGTATTAAGGGAGAGGGTAAAACAATCCTAGAAACCCCCAAATTGTATCTATCAGTGGCAGCAGATGAGTGCTTAGCCACTTTATTGAAAAGATTTAATTACATCTGTTTCTTACCTTGAATGTCTAAATCAATTTGACATATCGCTTAAAGCAATGATTGTCTAAAGAACAAATTCTTCCTGCAGCTAGTGAAATGAGTCCTCCTAACAGTAAGACTTATTAACAGCAAATTAATGATTGTCAAATCTAGGGCTTAACAATGACAAAGCTTTTTGGAACTTTCTATATACTTTCTATGTGACATTTTCAGCTTTAAATCTTTGCCCATTCTGCTCTTTGAAATTTTGACATGTAAAATCTGGATATGTATGTCATCATGGAAGCACTCCTAGTTAAGATCTCTGCAATCTAATTAAAGAAGGGAGAAGATTGAGAAAATAAATAACCTGTTTTTTTTTTTTTTTTTTTTTTTTTTTTTGTGTGTGTGTGTGTGTGTGTGTGTGTGTGCTATTTCTCTTTTCCAGTGTTAGTGAGATGCTTTTCCTCTGCAGAATTGCTGAACACACTAGCAAAGATTCTCCAGGGCTTGAAACAAAAATGAGAGCAAATCCTAAGGAATTTAGGTAACAGATAGGTAAGCTTTTAATTAAAATAGAAATTAAAACCCCTGGTGTTGTACAATATTTTAGCTCTTAGCTTTTCACTGCCATTATTGGTTCTTGCTTTGAGATACTGTTAACAGTAGTAATGTTTCAGGATATTTTGCAGGCTATGGGCAATCTTTGCTTGTTAACAGATTGTTGAAGTTTGTACAAAATTATTTGAGAACCTCTGTGACTTTTCAAGAGTCCTATTATTTTAAAAACACAAACTCCTTTCTTGTCATTCATCCCATGGGCACTTGGAATCAGAATCTCTTGAAGATAGAGAAATCTCAGTTTCTTTACCACTCAAGTTTTTTTGAGCCCAGGAATGAGGGCAAGTCTGAAAAATGTTTGTGGCTAGGCTGGAAATCAATGGAAAACGGGTTATGGTTTTACAACAAACCAAGTGTCACAGATTTGCTTTGTGTTTGGGAGTTAATCTACACTCTAAAAATTCTCCAAAAGCCAGTTAAAGCAATTGAAGCAAGACTCCGCGGGGAACCCCCCAGAGAGAACACACTGCTATGTCACACAGCTCTCACAAATGAGTGGGAGAGATTGTCTTAAGTGTGTGTTTTACAACAGATGCCAATTGCTCTGATTCTTGCCATTAACAACTTCAGAATTAGCTTACAAATGGTAATCATCACAGAGCAGTGACTTTTGTGTGGGAAACCCAGGAAGAAATGTAGCTTTTCAATTTTTTTTCTCTTTTGCAGCTGAACACAAATGAGCCTGGGAGCCTCTCTGCACTGTGTAGAAAATACAACTATATTCATGTAAGTGTATGTCTGGCATTAATAATTCAGAGAAAGTGATAGTCAAGGGTTGGAGAGAGGCTGGAAATCAACTTTGAAAGTATAAAAGTTGAAAGATAAAAGTGTTGAAAATTTCCTTAGCCATTTAAAAACTCATATAAACCAGTGGTTGGAAATCAATATTTTGGTGTTCAAATTCTTAACACCTCCATTTATCTGCTTAATTCCAAATAACAGTCTTGGATATAAAATTGGAATAGGGCTGAAATATTAGAATTTGAGATAGAAAAAATGCTGTAGTAGTATATTTTAAAGCTGAGGCCATAAATAATCATAAAAATACAGGCCGGGCGCGGTGGCTCACACCTATAATCCTGGCACTTTGGGAGACCAAGGCGGGTGGATCACGAGGTCAAGAGATCGAGACCATCCTGGTCAACATGGTGAAACCCCGTGTCTACTAAAAATACAAAAATTAGCTGGGCATGGTGGCACATGCCTGGAGTCCCAGCTACTCGGGAGGCTGAGGCAGGAGAATCACTTGAACCCAGGAGGCGGAGGTTGCAGTGAGTCGAGATTGCACCATTGCACTCCAGCCTGGGTAACAAGAGAGAAAGTCCATCTCAAAAAAAAAAAAAAAAAAAAAAATACTAGTCATTGGTATTTACGTTACTAACAACAACAACAAAAACAAATCTTGACAGTAAGTTGGCTATATTTCTTCTCATTTGTTTAAATGGTATAGTGTATTACAGCATTATGTGACTCTGCTCAGATACAAGGGAGAAGGGAAGATTGCAAAGAAGACTAAGATAGGCAGAAAGAAATGCCTTGACACCCGTCAATGGTAGAAGAGATGTAGGGTATATAATTCCACTAGAAACAGATCCCCAAGTCATTTTTATTTGCTTAGAAGTACAATGCAGGCTCTTCATAGTTTCGTATTTCCTTCTCAGTGGTACTTCTTTCAGGCTGATATTAACATGAGGGATTACTCAATTATAGGGAGGGGACAAATATGAGGGTGATATTGGAGGGAACCAAACAGCTCAGGAAGCAGGAAAATGGCCAACAGTAATTAAATATCTGCCATCATTACTCCCAGTGGCACATATCCATGTACATATATTTACAAGCCAACTTATTGATGATATATATTCCAGTAGCACCCATTAAATGAGTATGCCTCCTCCCCCCAATGTGAAGGCATTCAGCCTTCTGTGACTAAGAAAACTAATTCTGGTAAAGATTTTCATCATCATAATAGATGAGAATCACAGATATAGCATAAATGATAGGTTCACATCTGATCTCAGAAAAACCCAGTGCTTCAAATTACAGTGCTTGAAATTCAGGTACCTTAAGCCTAACATAAGAAATTTCCATGGAAAGAGTCCTTCCCTGACAATTAAAAAAAAATAAGCACATTTCACCTACCTTCTCAAATAATGGGATATCTAGGCTTATATTTAAATTGATTTCACTCCTCTCTAATTCCTGGACAGGCACAGGACTCTTGTCATTATTGAAAAGCAGTCTAATTTTAAAATCTCTAACGCTGAAATCATGTCTTACTAGAGACTTTCTTGCTCCATTTTCACTTCTTCTGAACCTGTTCCTTTATTATTTTCCTGACTCCTATTCTATCTTTCCCCAGCCCGCTCCTCCTCCATGCTGATTTCATTCATCATTCTATCAGAAATTTCAGTGACTACTAGTGTGCTGAATATCTTCCAAATACCTCCATAAATCCATTTCTCACCCTTTTCCACCCTGCTCTGTTGCCATTGAAAGCTGATCTGAATTTTCTGCCTTTTGGTTGGGTATGGTCAATGAGAAGCGTTGGCAAGAAGCTAGAAGGAAGGAGGAGTGAGAATGAGGTATTTATTCTCTCACTTCCATTTTTGTCAGGTCACCACAGTTAGCTATGTTCTTTGATCACATTTCCTAACAGGTACCCCACAAGTATCCTCTGTGGATTCCAGTAACCACGCTCTCCCCCGTGTCTGGTTATTTCTTAAGAGATGCAGTAGCTGCTCCCCCAGTATGACGAGCCCTGTTATACTGTGCTGTCTTTTATGATTTCCCTAAACTCTGCATACAGCCTTGTAAATAGTTTATTAAACTCTAAATTACAAGGTTTCAGGGTCCCATCTGTTTCCTGCTGGCACTATGATTGACAAACTCCATACTACACTAAATCCTTTGCTCCTTTGATTTAATGGCATTATTAATTCCTGTGGTAGACAGACCCTAATGTAACCCTCAATGATCCCTGCCTTCTGGTATTTGTGTCCTTGTATTATCCATTTAGTTTGAGTGTTGGCAGAACCTGTGACTTGCTTCTAACTAACAAAGTATGTCAAAGCTGATGGGAATGTGAATCTGATAATTATGTAATTAAGATGGTTTGGGTCTGTGTCTCTTCCCAAATCTCACGTCCAATTTTAATACCTAATGTTGGAGGTGGGGCCTGGTGAGAAGTTATTGGATCATGGGGACACTTCCCTTTTGGTACTGTTCTCTTGATAGTGAGTGAGTTATCATGAGATCTGATTGCTTAAAAGTGTGTAGCACTATTCCCTTCCCTCTCATCTTCCTGCTCTGACCATGTGAAGATGTGCCTGTTTCCCCTTTGCCTTTCACCATGATTGTAAGTTTCTTGAGGCCTCTGAGCCATGCTTCCTGTTCAGCCTATGGAACGGTGAGCCAATTAAAACTCTTTTCTATATCAATTACCCAGTTTCAGGTATTTCTTTACAGTAATGCAAGAATGGACTAATACAGCTATTTTATATAAGACTCTGTCTTGCTAATCTCTCTCTCTCTCTCTCTCTCCTTCTCCTCCCTCTTCTCACTTTCACTCTCTCTCTCCCTCCGCTTTGAAGAAATAAACAGCCATGTTGTAAAGTGCTATGTGAACTATGTACAGGTCTTCAGGGCAAGTAATTGCGAACAGTCTGTAGGAGCAGAGAGCGTCCATCCTACAGCTATGAGGAATTGAATTCTGCCAACATCGTGAGTGACCTTAGGAGCAGACCTTTCCCTAGTTGAGGCTTCACGTGAGAATTTGAGCCTGACAGACATCTTGATTGAAACCCAGTGAGGCACTGAAGTAGCAATCTCAGTTAAGCCATGCCTGGAATCCTGATCCACAAAAACATTGATACATTAAGTTTATGTTGTCTTAAGGTGAAATATTTTCGTTACACAGCAATAGAAAATGAATGCAATCTGAATGATTGGAAAAGCCTCTGATAGGCAGTATACTTTCCTAGTTCCTACTAACAGGCGACTGAGTATTTCTGGAGAAAAATCGCCAAAGAGTGCTGACTGAAACCGGAAATCATGTATGTCCTATGGTTTTAGCCAAAACACTCTCAGTAACCCCTTCTTCATGTCTTCTTGATTCTTGAGTCTTGAGCACCACCCACCACCCATCTTATCCTTGAATTCTCTTTTATTTCCTTCTTACTGAGTAGTCTATGACATTCCATGAGGGGAAAAGCACAGGAATGGGAATATTCATCTTGGCCAAATCAAGTGAAGGAGAAAAGCTTTAGGCTTGAGGATCATCCATGGATTCATTACTATACAGAAACTACTATCTCAAAGTTCATCAGTAACCTTACAGGTGCCAAATTCATTGATCAAAGTTGTAGGCCTTCCTCTGAAGTCCTTGTGGCATTTTGCTAATAGTCTCTTTCTTTCTGAGATTCCTTCTTTCTTGGCACTCTTAAGCCTATGCTCTTCTGCCACTACACTACCCTCTCCCATTTTCCTTGATCTTATTTTAAGTTATTACATGGATGTGGTAGACATTACCACTTCTCACTAATGTCCAGATTTCAACTTCATCCCAGGTTTCTGAAGGATTATATTTGTGAACTTCTTGGCAATGCTTAGCTTTAGCCACATCCAACCAGCAGACAGAAAGTTTAGTTAGGCAAGGCCATACAATGAGTTCTACCCAAAAGATTGTGAGGGGAACTGATGGTCATCACTTATATGCTGAAGAAGTTAAAAGTCATTGTGAGACCCTCTAACTCTCCCTTCTCCTTTCTTGGTGAGATGTTAGATATTACAGCCATAAGATGGAAGCATATCCTGGTTTTCTGAGGTCTCTATGAAGGAAAGATACCCTGGAGAATTGTTGAGCCTGCATGGAACATTGCACAAGGGAGAAATAAATTTTGTTGTATTAAATCATTGAAACTTCGTAGCTTTTTGGTTAAAGCAACCTGGTCTATCTTGACTGATTCAGGGATCATTACTCAAATTTCTTCCTCAGAATTCTTTCACAATATATTCATACACTTGTCAATGCCATTTGTCCTAGAGCTTCATTATTACTTCTATGTCAAGCATTTCCTAATTAATAAATTCTGGCAGACTCTCTTCAGTGAGTTCTAATTCTGCATGTCCAATTGCTCATTGGGCATCCCTTTGCTGATGTCCTTCTGAAACATTAAAATTCCAATGTACAAAACCAAACTCATGTTCTTTCCCTCACATCCAGGCCTACCTTGTGCTATATCTATTTCTATTAAATGCCTGTGTTCTGAAAAATAAAATTACTCCTCAGCATATGCAATCACCTAGTACTACCTGTTATTCCATCTCCCTGATAACTCTCCCTCTGCCATTTCTGACTCCTTTGCTTGATTCCTCACTTGATCTCAGTCCTCTGCAGCTAGAGAGATTAAGAAATCCACTGTCATCACTCCACTGATATATTCTTCCTAAAGACACCAGGAACCCATACAGTGGACATATTTGAAACCTTAACATGCTAGATTTTTCTTTGGTATTAATGCTGTTTATCATTCTGTACTTTAAAAACTTGATTCTCTTCATCTCTGTGATGATTCCTTTTACATTTCAGTTACAGGCTTCTCTTCTGACCAGGTCTTAAATGTCATTTCTTCTCAAGCATCTGTCCTTACAATTTTCCTCTCCATGGGTTTCTCTGAATACTTTAATCTGTTCCCATGGCTTTAACTATTTCTGCACACAGGGGATTTGTTTATCTCAGACAGTCACCTTCACCTTTCTCCCAAATTCCACCCATTCACTGAATCCTTACACCTATGTCAATATCCCTCACATAGTTTCAACTCAAGATTTTCAAAGGTGAACTCATTGTCTTATACATAAACCTCTTTCTTCCACTGTGTTTACTTTGGCAGTTGGTAGACACTCAAGATAGAAGCATCAGATTTAGATCATTACCTCCATTTATTCCGCCACATTGTTTAATCACCACATCCTGCTGGTTTTGCCTCATAAAATTTTCTTCAGCCTCTTCCTTCAACTCCATCATTGCCCACTACCTACTGTTCCCATTTAGGTCTTCATCTTCATTTTCTTTCACTATTGCAATAGGCCTGAGTAGCTCTCCTGCCTCCAACCTTATTCCTTTCAAATATCTCCTCCCACTTCAGATGGCCTGGCTATAAGTATGCTCCTAATTTGAGTTCCTTAGCTCTTTCCTGTGGCCCATGGGATAAAGTACAAACTTCTTAAAAGGCAAGCAAGATGTGGAGAAATAGGAACACTTTTAGGAACACTTTTACACTCTTGGTGGGAGTGTAAATTAGTTTAACCATTGTGGAAGACAGTGTGGCAATTCCTCAAGGACCTAGAAATAGAAATTCCATTTGACCCAGCAATCCCATTACTGGCTATATGTCCAAAGGATTATCAATCATTCTATTATAAGGACACATGCACACGAATGTTTACTGCTGCACTGTTTACAATAACAAAGACCTGGAACCAACCCCAAATGCCTATCGACGATAGACTGGACAGGGAAAATGTGGCACATATACACCATGGAATACTATGCAGCCATAAAAGAAGGATGAGTTCGTGTCCTTTGTAGGGACATGGATGAACCTGGAAACCATCATTCTCAGCAAACTGACACAAGAACAGAAAATCAAACACCGCATGTTCTCACTCATAGGCGGGTGTTGAACAAAGGAGAACACATGGACACACGGAGGGGGAGCATCACACACTGGGGTCTGGTGGGGGAACTAGGGGAGGGACAGTGGGGGGGTGGGGAGTTGGGGAGGGATAACATGGGAAGAAATGCCAGATATAGGTGATGGGGAGGAAGGCAGCAAACCACACTGCCATGTGTGTACCTATGCAACAATCTTTCATGTTCTTCACATGTACCCCACAACCTAAAACGCAATAAAATATATATATTATAAAAAAATTAAAAGGCAAAAAAACTAAAAAAAATAAGAATAAAAATTTAAAAAGGCAAGCAAGGCTTGTTGCTGAGATGGATCCCACCAACCTCTGTGTTCTCGTCTCTAACCTCTTATTGAGTTATATTACTCACAATTAATATGCCAAATGCTCTTGCTAATCTTCCCAAAGCATATCTCACTCTTTACATTAACATGCTCAAAAGCATCATCTTCTGACTGCCTATTGAATGGAGACTAACTTTTCAGCCTTGGAATTGAGGGTTCTCCATCTCAACTCCAGGATTTTACCATTCTATGTTGGAAGTTTCATAAATAGTTGCAAATAAAGAATATGTGGGGCCAGAATTGCTTCAGTGACTCATAACTCTGGGCTTAGTAATGAAGGACAGGAATGAGACTACAAGTAGGGATCAAGCGACCCCAGCTGTGAGAAGGAAAATGAGGGCTGCCAAGCCCACATTGTGACATTTTTACACTGAGTAAACCAAGGCTGGGAAAGTTTAAGTAAGTCCCTCAGAGTTACAAAGCTTGACAATGTAAGAGGCAAGTTTTAATACCCAGCCTCTTTCAATCTAGAGCCCCATTTATTCCTAGTACACAAAATTGCCTTCTAGTATTTCCACATTGAATGTTTATTCTATCACAATGCTACTCATATTTCCAGGTGCAGCCAAATCCACAAGGCTTCCTTGAATCACTCAATATATGGGCATTTATTTCTTAGAGAACTATCTGTGAAAAAAGGAAATAGTCTATATCTTTGCTTTCTAGCCTGGTAGCTACTGGCCGCATGCGCCCACTTGAAATGTGGCTAGTGGGACTCAGGAACTGAATTTTAATTTTATCTAAATTTAATTAAATTTAAATGTAATTAGCTGCATGGGCCTAGTGGATCTGTAGCCTTAGATTTCTGCTTTTCAAAATGATCAATCAGCATTGACATTCCCTGGGAGGTTATTAGATATGTTGAATCTCAGGCCCTACTTCACTTGCTAAATCAGAATTTGTAACAAGTTCTCCAGGTGATTCATCTGTACATTAAAGTATGAGAAACACTTCTCTAGAGCATTTGTTAGCAGTAGTTTATGGCTTTTCAAAAACTGTATTTTATATCAAATTTTATAATACAAGCACCTAGAGGGAAGGAACCACTCAGATAGCTAAGGAACCGTTTGTAGAATTGAACATAGTCTATTGAATCTATTGTATATGTGGATAATAGGTAGCTATTTTTAAGACAATAGTTCTAAGCAAACAAAGAATACAACATGTATAATTATAAAGCTCTTCCCTTGAGACTTGGCCCCTAGTTTATTCAATAAATGCATATTGATAACTGTGATGTGCCAGGAATCTTCCTGGACAGGAGATACAGTAGTGAACATAACATAATCCTTGCCCATATGGAGCTCATGGATGAGGAAAGGAGAGCATGTGTTCAAGTCTAAATAATCTGCACTATAAAAAAAGCAAGGTCCTATTGGTCCACAATCACTGATTTCAAGATTATTTTAATTCTTAATATTACTAAGCTTTGCCTCAGGGAAAAAAAATGACAAGCATTTAAACTGAAGAACTATATTTTCATTATAGTAGTTCTCAGGAGGGGGTGATTTTGGATCCCAGGGGATATTTGGCAACAACATCTGGATGTGTGTTTGGTTGTCGCATTGGGGGAAAGTGCTACAGGCACTGAATGTGTAGAAATCAGGAAGCTGTTAAACATCCTACAATGCACAGGATGCCCCCAATCCCCACCCCCAACAAATAATGATCTGACCCAACATTTCAGTAGCGTCCAGATTGAGAAGCCCTGCATTCAGTGTAAAACAATTCAATGAGAAGGATGTCTCCTTTTTTGATGGAAGAAACTTGAAGAAAATGGACCAGTGGAACAGAGAACTGAGTCATCACTTTGGCTTCTTCCATGAATCTGCAATGAGAGCTCCAGTCTAAGAAGAATCATCACTACCTACAATAGCCCCTAAAAGAATGCTCAAGAGATGACCTCTTGGGGAATTGCATAGTGGATGCACTACTTCTTTCTTTGATACCGCTACTTGAATAGGTAACTTACTTTCCTTTTTTGAGATCCTGGAGTTGTCCGCTTAATTTATGTGGGAGAGTAGCAGAAACTGGAATAAACTTTTTTGCCACACCTTTTGACTCCTTTTAATCCAGTTCTCAAACCCAGGTTGCATGTCAGAATTCTCTGGCAGGCTTCCTTAAAAATATTAACATGGGTGACATCAGTGAAAATGTTGGAGTAAGGAACTCTAAAAAAACTGCCTTTTGGGCCAGGCACAGTGGCTCACGCCTGTAATCCCAGCACTTTGGGAGGCTGAGGTGGGCAGATCACCTGAGGTCAGGAGTTCAAGACCAGCCTGGCCAACATGTTGAAACCTTGTCTCTCCTAAAAATACAAAAAGTTAGCTGGGCGTGGTGGTGGGCACCTGTAATTCCAGTTACTCCGGAGGCTATGGCAGAAGAATCGCTTGGAACCTGGGAGGTGGAGGTTGTGGTGAGGCCAAGATCGTGCCATTGCACTCCAGCCTGGGCAACAAGAATGAAACTTCGTCTCAACAAAACAAAACAAAATGAAACAAGCAAACAACAAACTGCCTTTTGGGAAACCAAGGGCCCCTTTGGCCACCAGCCAGACTCTGCTCAGGGACACCAATCCCTTTTGGATTCTATCATGTTAAGGACCTATGACCTTTTGGCCACCTTAGGTATTTGTGATAGAGACCCAGGGGCCCTTTCAGTCACCTGCTAGACCAAGCACAGAGTGCTGAGGGCCCTTTGAGCTAGTAGCCTGCCCCTCCTGCTAAGGTAAAAGTGGGCCTTCTGGCCATCAGTCAATTCTCTGGGTCACTGGCTCAACGGCAGAATGATAAATCGGGAACCTTTCAGGCCACAAGCTGGAAATTTTGGCTCCTTTCAGCCATCATCAGTGCCTGCAGATGGTGCACTGAAGGTCCTTCCAGGCACCACTCTGTGTACCCTAGGGTTCCAGCCTTCCCACTTACTGAGGAACGGACAGCTCTTTAGATCACCTTTCCTCCCTACGCACTGGGGCCCTGGAGTCCCTTCCTGCCTGCCTG
The DNA here is from genome assembly GCA_036589455.1 of Ateles fusciceps. Classification (NCBI taxonomy): domain Eukaryota; kingdom Metazoa; phylum Chordata; class Mammalia; order Primates; family Atelidae; genus Ateles; species Ateles fusciceps. The sequence continues at coordinate 117,596 of JAZHEH010002529.1, read as the reverse complement.
CTGGGATTCTGGGGACCCTTTGGGCCACAAGCCTGCCCAAGTGCTAGAGAACTGTGATTCCTTTTGCCCGTCATATAGCCTCATATTGGGTGCTCCTGTGAATATTCCAGGAATTGACCTGACCATGTTCTCAGGGTCTTGGTATTCCTTCTGACCACATGCCATCCTGCTTGTTGGGGAAATGATGGCATTTTTGGCCACCTTCTCTTCAATGAAGGGGTGCCCAGAGGCCTTTTGAGTAACTTGTTTGTCTGCACGGTAGGTTATGGACTCCTTCAGACCATGAGCAGCCTCTAAGCTGGGGAAACAAAAGTCATTTTGGCTACCGTATGACCCTCGTGGTACAGACCAGTAGAATCTTCTGCTCACACACCAGGTGCCGTTTTAAGGTCTCAAGGGCTTTCTGGCCACCATCCTGCCTCTTTGCCAGCTACCAGGGCCACATGCAGGACTCTATATTCATGGGCACACAGGAAATGGGAGTCTTTATGTGCACCAGCCTAATTTTAGTGTGGGGAATCCCTGTCCCCTTCAGCCACCATCAGTGCCTAGTACATGTGCCCTGAAGTTTCTCCTGGCCAGTAGACTTCCCTAGCACTTGGGTTCCAGGTTCCTCCTGCCCACTAACCTTCCAACTTGCTGTGGAACTGAAACCATTTTGCTCCCTTTCCTTCACTGGGCTGAAGCACTTACGGCCCAGTGAATCACTAGAGTACCCATCTGCTGGAGTTGGGAGGATCCTTACAGACACAAATTAGTCAGTGCTCTGGTGAACTGTGTTTCCTCTCAGCCTGTCATTTATATATGATTTGGGGCATTCCCAGCACTTAAGGTCTTAAGGCTACTAACCTTTCCGCTTACTGAGGAACCAACTGAAGTTTCAGCCACCTCTTCTCTGTGGTGCCGTTAATTCTGGCATCCATCCACTCCCCAACCCGCTCTCCCCGTGTGGTTTTGGGTTTCTTTGTGGCCACAAGCTGGTCTGCATGCTGGGGAATTGTGACTTCTTTTACCTACCACCTTATCCTTCCCCCAGCCACCTGGAGAAACTTCAAGGCAGCAGCGTGAACAAATGCTAGGGTTCTGGGTGTTCTTCTGGCCATCAGCCTTTGCTGCTGAACAGGAGAGCATTTTAGGCCACTTCCCTGCATAGTGCTGCTGCCTGGGGAGCTCATCTGGTCACTCAGTCCTGCCTGCCAGGATTCCTGTCACTCTTTGTTCCATAAGCCTGCCTCTGTGCTGGGAAACTATGACTGTTTTCGCTTATCATAGTTTCCTCAAGGTAGTAACCTGGAGGTACCTTCTGGTTTCGATGGTCCTTCAGGCCATAAGCTTCCCTTGAGCTGGGGAGAGAGGAATTTTTTTCAGCTACCTGTCCAGCATGCTGGTGCTCTGAGGTCCACCAGTCACCACCCTACCCACACATGGGTTGTGGGGGTACTTGGGCCACAAGCCTGCTGGTGTTCTGGGGAATAGGCTTCTTTTTCAGCTTAAGTAGTAAGTTGATAACAGTGCCTTAAGTTCCCTGTCTCCAGCCTGCCCTAGCACTTAGGGTTCCACTATACTTGAGGCCATCAGCCTTTCCCCTTGCTAAAGAACCAAGGGGAAAGGCTGAAGGCACTTTCAGTCACTTTCCCTGCAGTGCTTTGATTGTCTCAGAGGCTAACTGGCTCATTAGCCTACTCACTCACTGAAGCTGCAGTGATCCTTTCCACCATAAATTTGTGCTCTTGCTGGGGAATTGTGGCGGTTTTTGTTGGCTACCGTGATATCCTTGCCCTGGTGTTCCCCAACAGCCTTCCGAGTACCATTTTGCTCTAGTGTTAGTGTTCTGGTATTCCTTGTGGTCACCATCTTTCTCCTTGCTGGGGAAAAAGGTAAACTTTCTGCTACCTTTCCTACACATGCTGATTCTTTGGGGTCTCTTTTGGTCATTAGCCTGCCCAGACCCTGGAATTTCTGGGATCCTTTTAGCTACAAGCCTGCTTATGTGCTGGGCAACTCTGGTTCCCCTTGGTTACATCATTTCCTCTCCCATGGGGCCCTGGGGCTACCAACTGGGCACCAGTCTGTGCTTGTGATATAGTTCTGGTTGTCCTTCAGGTCATCAGCCTTCCTCATTACTGGGGAACCGAGATCACCTTAGGCTACCATCCTTGCACAAACTGATGGCCTGTGTGCCCATCTGGTTATCAGTCTACCTTCCCCACATGCTTGTGGCTATTCTTTTGGGCCAAAATCCTGAGTTGGGGAAAATTATGGCTCCTTTCACCCACCATCCTGTTCTTACCCTGGTCACCTGGAGAATCTTCCTAGCAGCAGCCTGAACACGTGCTATGGCTCAGGTTGTTCTTTGGCCATCAGCCTTCCCCTTTGAGGCTAGATGGAGAACACTTTAGACCACCTTCCCTCATAGTGCTCCCCGCTTCGGGATGTCATCTAGTCTCTAGCCTGCCTTCTCAGTGACTTTCCTTTGACTCTTTGTTCAACAAGCTTGCCTGTGTGTTGGGAAATTATGACCTTTTGCTCACCACAGTTTACTCAAGGTGGTGCCCTGGTGATACCGTCTCAGGCACCAGCATGCATATGTGCCAAGTTTCTGCTGGTCCTTCAGACCATCAGCTTCCCCTGTACTGGCAAAATGAAAAAATTTTCAGACACCTTCTTCCAGTGATCTGAAGCCACGTGGCCATCCAGTCACCAGCCTACCAGTATACTTGGGTTGTGGGAGATACTTTAGGCCACAACCATGCTGGTGTTCTTGGGCAATGTGGCTCTTCTTGGCCACCATAGTACCTTACTGAGGGTGCTCTGGGTAATTTTCCCAGCATAAGCCTTCCCTGGTGCTAAGGTTCTGGTCAGCTTCACAGCATCAGCCTTGTCCCTTGTTGGGGAAGAGCACTTTCAATCACCTTCACTGCAGTGTACTGATGTGGAGGGGAGAAGGGTCGTGTGGGGTGCCTATCTGGTCTAGAGCCTTTCCACTTGGAGAGGTTGCTGTGGTCCTTTGGGCCACAAACTTGACCATGTGATGAAAAATCTTAATTTCTTTCAGCCACCATTGTATCCTCCTGTAACCAAGTATCTCAGCCTTAAAATGCATTTTGAAACCTTTTTCTTTCCTTTTTCTCTTCCTAATTGCATAACGTAGCCTTGTACTTTAAAACTCTTTGTTTCTCTCCCCTTCCCACCAGGCACCTCCATGCACAGTGCTCATTTTTCTAATTATGTACTTGCTTAGAAGTTTCCGGGGCTGGCAGGTGGGGGTGGCTCATGCCTGTATTCACAGCACTTTGGGAGGCCAAGACTGGCAGATCACCCGAGGCCAGGAGTTGGAGACCAGTCTGGCAAAACGTGGCCCATCTCTACTGAATATACAAAAATTAGCTGGGCACGATGGTGCATGCCTATAATCTCAGCTACTCAGGAGGCTGAGGTAGGAGAACTGCTTGAACCCAGGAGGTGGAGGTTGCAAGAGCTAAGACCGTGCCATTGCACTCCAGCCTAGGCAACAGAGCGAGACCCTGTCTCAAAAGAAAAAAAAAGAAAACAAAAAAGAAATTTCGGGGGTAATTTTGAAACAAACCAGGCATAGAGACCCAGGTGTGCAATCTTCCTCTTAGGGAGAGTTATGAATAGTTAGTCTACCACTACCAAACCGGACCCCCAGATGGATGGGTGATGACTCTAAGATAGCCATTGGCACCACTCCTGCATGTTTCCTATATCACATTTTCCTTCTTAAACCCCCTTCACTCAGCCAAGAAAGTCAGAATGATCTTTTAAAGGCTTGAACTTGGCCATTCCCCAATTGCCAGCATTTGAATAGAATTACTTTCCTTTGCTACACCTTGCTGCTTGTGTTTTCAGCCTCTGAGTGGCAAGCACACAGACTTGAGCCAGTTACACTCCAGTTAGTGCCAAAGAGAACTTTGTAGGTATCAGCCTGCCTGCATGCTTGTGTTCCTTTGTCTTAAGCTCACTGACCTTCCCACTTGCTGGAAAAATGGGTGAACTTTTGGCCACCTCACCCGCAGCGTACTGCTGCTCTGGTACTCATCTAGTCACTAGCCTACCTTCCCTTGGCAAATTTCTTGGGGCACAAGCCTGCAGACATGCTGAGGAACTGTGACTCCTTTTAGCCAGTCTTATCTTTGCCCTGCCCTCCTGGAGAACCTTCTGGCCATCAGCCTGCCCATGTACTGTGTCTCCAGTTGTCCTTCCAGCCATCAGTCTTCCCCATCACTGGCAAACTTCTCGTCACTTTTGGCTTCTGTCCCTGAAGTTTACTGATTCTGTGAGTGCCTATCTGGCCACTAGTCTGTTTGCCCACTGAGTTTTTGGGGATACTTTAGGTCGCAAGCCATCCCGTGTGCTGCAAAACTGTGGTTCATTTTCTCCCTTAGTCATATCCTTGCACTGGTGCCCTTGGGGAAATTTCTGGGTACCAGCCTGCTGATACAGTACAGTTCTGTTCTGCTTGTTCTTCTAGCCTTCTCCTTTGCTGTGGAACAGAGAGCACTTTAGGTCACCTTCCCTGCGTAGTGCCGATGCTAGAAATAGCTTTGTGGGTGATTTTGATGATGTTTCATGGACCAGTGTTTAAAAATCAGAGTGAAAATCCATGAATCCTGGGATAATTGCTTCAAAAGTTAAAGATGTGGGTGAAACAGTGATTTTCACAAAGTTTTCTGGAATTCCTCTTAAGTTGACTCTAGAGGATTGAACTCCACATAATGTCAGCGATCCTTGGAAAAGTGTGCAGTGCAGTCCACTGCCGTCTCTACCCCTGACCACCTAGGAAAGCAATATTGGCTGAATGCTGTTTGTGTGCACACCTAAAATCAATCTCACTGTAGTTTTCTGTCCAGTGAGAAGCTAAATGAAGCACTAATGTTAAAGCAGGAGAAAGCCAACAGCAAAATAGCAGGGTTAATGAATATCACTGCAAATCGTCTTCGTGTAATCCTGAGCTTGGCCTGTAAGCAACAACTCCCAAAGTGCACATTCTGCTATCAAGCTATAAAAAGACATGGAGAAAACTTACTCCATATTACGGTGTGAAAGAAGCCAGTCTGAAAAGGCTACCTACTGTACAATTCCAACTATGACATTCTGGAAAGGCAAAACTGTGGAGACAGTAAAATGATCAGTGGTTGCCAGAGATTATGGGGAAGGGAGAAATGAATAGATGGATCACAGAGAATTTTTCGGACAGTGCAGCTATTCCATATGATACCATAATGGTAGATACATGTCATTATACATAGCAAACCCATCAAATATGCAACACCAACAGTGAATCCTAATGTAAACAACGGACTTGGGTGATAATGATGTGTCAGTGCAGGTTTATCAACTCTAAGAAATGTACCCTCCAGGTGGGGGATGTTGACAATGGTGAAATCTGCAAGTGAAGGGGCAGGAGGTATATGGGAAATTTCTGTACTCTCCTCTCCCTTTTGCTGTGAACCTTTAACTGTTCTAAAAAAAATTAAGTCTATTAGCAAAAAACAGTGCTCATTCTAGAGATTACTTCAAAGTCACAGCTGTAATCAGATAAATGAGATCACGCAACTGAAGTTCCCATGGTTTATGTCAACAAAGGAGATGTTATCACTGCAATTTCAATTGCCGAAGGGATGTTTAGATTATAAAAACATCCTTGAATTATCAGTATAAGAAAATGGACGAAGCACTGGCTAAATCTAATATAATTGGTTAAAGTTATGGCTCAGAAAATGCTATTTTTCTCTATTTAATTTGATAGGACAGAAAAAAAATATTTGCCAATTGTTTCCCCTGCTGCCATGCTGTGTTTCAAGCCTCATTGTGTTGACCTCTAATACACACCTATTATTCTTCAGTTTTTCTCTCTAATTTATTCAGAAATTTCTATGATTCTTAATTTTTACTTAGTCCTCCGGACATGAAGAAAATACACACAACCCCCCCCCCCCCCTACATTTCTCTTGTTTCAAAGAAAAAATGCCATGGAGTGATAGGAAAGCATGGAAAGAAGGTGCACTTTCTAAATTGAGGGATTGTTTGGAGTTTTCATTTCCAGAGAAATCTCTCAATAAAGTCATTTTATGAATCTTAGTTTTGAGGCAGTGCAGTTGAAAATGTATGTTCTAAAGCCTGAAAACAAGTTCTTGCCACTGCTTTCTATCTATCGCGACTGTATGGATAGGTGCGATGCGGGTGGGGCAGAGGGGAGCCTGTTGCAGTCCTAAAAATGGATTTAATATTCTTTTATTAATATTTTACCTATTTTTCCAATTTTTAATCTGGACTTTGTATTTGCCAGCCATTATGCTAATAATCATGATTTTAAGGAATGCAGCCTCTAAGGCCTTATGGTAAGAAAAATATTGTGAAGATATCTTTTCCTTTGCTGTTTAATGAGGCTATCACCCTTTTTATTCTTGTGGATTGTCTCACTCATTACTATTTGTGGAGTAGCAGGAGATTCTCTGTCTTCTTTGCTACCTTAAAACCAATAATGAGCATTAACTGACACCTGAAGAAGATAGTAACACAGAGATTATAACAATTTAACACAAGCATAACCTGTTACAGTAAAGCAGGGCTTATCTCAGGAATGCAGGAATGATAAAATATAAGGACATGCAGTAACATAATTATGTGGATAATACTCTAGCAGCAGAAAGGCATTTACTAAAATTGAATATTTAAAGGCAGTATTAAAAAGGAATTAAAGATTTTTCCATATATATATATTTGATAGCCCTTATCGACACCTGTCATAATTATCATCAATAGCAGATTGCTAGAGAATAAACTTAGGAACAACAATAACAAATATCTATGATTATTGCTTTTTATTTAATTATACTTTAAGTTCTGGGGTACATGTGCAGATCGTGCAGGATTGTTACATAGGTATACACATGCCATGGTGGTTTGCTGACATCCATCCTCCCATCACCTACATTAGGTATTTCTCCTAATATTATCCCTCCCCCCAATCCCCCCACACCCTGCTATCCCTCTCCTTTTCCCCCTTCCCCAACAGGCCCCAGTGTGTGATGTTCCCTCCCTGTGTCCATGTGTTCTCATTGTTCCACACCCACTTATAAGTGAGAACATGTGGTGTTTGGTTTTCTGTCTCTTGTGTCCATCAACAGATGAATGAACAAACAGGGTTATAATCATCCAAGGGAATGCTACTGAGCAATAAAGTAAATGAACTATTGATATGCACTACATGATAGATAAATCCCAAAAATAATTATGTTGAGTAAAATAAGCCCCACCAAAAAGGAATATCTATATGATTCCATTTATACAAGAAATTCTAACAAAATGCAGTCTAATCATAGAGTGGCCAGTGATTGCCTGTGGATAGGAGGAAGAGGCTGGGAAGGGAAGAGTGACAAGAAGGAGAAAATTAAAAAAGGTACGGGAAAACTTTGGGGGAGTGGTGTATACATTTATTCAATACATATTAATTTTGATTATGATGATGGTACATTTAAAGTATGATTGATTTCTTGTATGTCACTTATACCTCAATAAAGCTATTAAAATGTGCATAATATATTGTATATAAATTTAAATATAAATGAAAAGTTATTTTACCTTTTTAAGATGGGAGAAGAAGGATAATTATAATAGTGATAATTCATTAGCAAATGGACAATAAAATGAACATATATCATACTCTAAATATGAATGACGAGTTTAGCATAAATTAACTTCTAATATAAATAAAGGAACAAAATCTAACAACTAAAGGAAAAGAAATTGAATTGTGTTGATCATTTTTCAAAACCTTTGCAGAAGATGCTGACTTTCAAGCATTGGAGAGACAGAATAGTCACAAAAAAAAAGATTAATAATTTTATATTCTCTATAAGAGAGAAAAAATGCCAAAAAGCCATATGGGAAAATATTTGACAAAAATGTGTGTGGGATGAGCATCTCTATAAAGTGTCCCAACAAATGGCCCGAATTCTAAGATCAACAAATAAACAAGAAAAAGACGTGAAGAGACATTTCACAAAGAGGAAATTTAACAAATAAACTTACTCTCAAAAAGTGGTAAGGTTTTTCACCCCCTTAATTAACAAAAGCTTAAAAGCAAGGCTATTGAATGGTGATAAGTATACTTTGAATCTGATATTCCTGTATATTACTGCTACTTTGAATATTAGCAAAACTTTACAGAAAAGTAACAGCTTTACTTTTTAAGAACTGTAAAACTATTCATTCTTTGCTGTAGCAATTTTCCTTCTGGGACTTTAGCCTAAGGAAGTAATCCAAATTCTGAAACAGTCTTATGCATTTACATATTTTTCAAATAACAATGAAAATTAAAAAAACAGTTCAAATAGCTAAAATAGGAGAGTGGCTAATTAAATTGGGATGTAATTGCTCAATGAAATATTTTATAGCCATTAAATTTAAAAAAAGACACTGTATAGCAATATGGGAAAGGAATATAATATAATGTTAGGTTTTGAAGCAATATATTACATCTCATGAATTCTATGGTTACAACAATGTAAATATTTTTATACACCAAACATGAAAGGTAAATACAAATGCTCCTTGACTTATGATAGTGTTACATTCTGATAAAGCCATCATTAGTCTAAAATATCATAAGACAAAAATGGGCATTTTGTAGACATGATGAGATGTGAAAATACAAAACACAATATGCAAAAATGCTGGCAAAACAGTACACTCACTGTAGAGTATTGCTTGTTTATCCTGCTCACGTGGCTGGCTGGCTGTGGCTTGCTGCCACTGCCCAACTTGGAAAGAGATCATCATACTGGATATTGCTAGCCTGAGACAAGATAAAAATTCAAAATTCAAAGTATGGTTTCTACTGAATGCATATCACTTTCACACCATTGTAAAGTTGAATAATCTTAAGTTGAACCATCGTTAAGTCAGGGACCATTTGTAAACATGGTGGCAATTTATATTCCTATTTTTAGCTTTAATGTTCTCATGTTATTTTTTATATATAAAAATTAAAAACAGTTCATGACAAACCATCTTACAGTAAGTGAAATATCAATGCCAAGGATCTTTGAAAAACCTTTATAAATGAGCAGCAAAATAAACATGAGAGCATTCAGTGTGCAAGCTGTGCATCTTTTGGGTTAGTTTTGCAGAACTTGCTTTCTTCCTGGGTACAGCGATCTCTAAGGCCCTTCTATTAATAAATCTCAGACTTTATGATTCTCGGTGCTCCATCAATACTAATTAAGTGAAGCTAAGTTTTGATTGATTTTGTCTATTTGTGGACTACAAAGTGCTAAACCAATCAGTTTACACAAACGGATCCAACTGATCAGTTCAATGAAAAAGTCAAAGTGCTAATTATGCATTATATTGCTTCAAGATAGCTAAATGGATCTTGGTTCTTTAAGGGATTCTTTCACATTTTGCTTAACCATGAGGTAAGATATGGGTACTGATGATGAGAATCTGGCCATTCCTAAAAGGTTAAAAATGAACTTGGAGGGACCTCAGAGCCACCCTTCACTGCAAATCACACTGATTACTAATCCTGTTAAAACTCTAGAAGTCTCAGTGAAAAGCATTATAAGATCTTGGCTTAGTATATCTCTTATCCTTTGAAGTGACTTTTCTTGATCATCCTTTCCAAAACAGCCAGTTCCTTGCTGTAATGCCCTATCTTTAATTTTCATTTTTTATTTTTGTTCACAGTACTTATTACCACCCGGAATTATCTTATTAATTTGTTCACTATTTTACTCATGTTTACTCACAAGATCTTGCATGCTTCGTTGACTGAAATATCACCTGGGTTTACAACACTGTATGATACATAGAAAGTGCTTAATTAATAGTTGTTGAATGAATAAATGATTCGATGAATGAATCTGATACCAAAAATGGTAAGGAACTAGCCATAACAGTGCCAAAACTATCATGCTGGATAAGATGAGGATTAGAGAAGACTCACTTAATAACAGAGTTGGGACCAAAGACGTCAGCCCAATGAGATGAAAGAAGATCAGTTGTCACTGTAGAAAATGGTTGGCACCAGAGCATTCAACATGATAGTCTCATGTGTAACGGAAAGTCTGTACTATTTTGTGATCAGGAAGTAGGGGTGAGAAGGTGTAAGGCAATCTGATCATCACAATTCATAGGCTTATTCTGAAAGATCTCAGAAACCACCAAATATGTAGAGGTAGGTCAGGGTCTGGCATATCCTCTGCAACTTGGTAATAAAAACAAGTCTCAGATCAAATCCTGCTATACATACAAGCAGGCAAGAGAGCCATATGATTCCAAACCAAAGAAATCCTAGAATTCTGTCTTTTCTGGTGCTTCACAAGTAATTTTCATAAAATGTTTATCTGAGGCAAATGCAATATTATTGTAGTAATGGGATCTCACAAACTACCCACTACAGGGGTGATAAAAAATATCTCACAACAATAGCTGGGTTCTGGGTTTAGGGTTAACGTAATGTGCCAAAACTAATGGTAAATATAAAATACTTGCTTGATTTTCATATCCTGTTTATTCAAAGATGGGTAATTTCTTTAAAATATTCTAGCCAATAAATACATCTTGAATACAACTAATTTCACCTATAAAAGCTCACTCCTGACATCTCTTACCCTAATTAGCAAGCTATACATTTTGTCAATGAAACTTTATTTCTACTATTAATTATACTAATTAGAGAAACATCTAGTGTTGATGGGAGAGAAAGACAGTAGAGACATTTGTAACAGTCATCTCCCGGAGTGTCTTTCTTTTCTTTCCTCTTATTTCTTTATTTATTTTTTTGGAGACAGGGTCTGGCTCTGCTGACCAGGCTGGAGCACAGTGATATGATCTTGGCTCACTGAAACCTGTGTTTCCCAGGTTCAAGCCATCCTATCACCTTTTTTTTCTAGATACAGGGTCTTGCCATGTTGACCAGGCTGGTCTCAAAATCCTGAGCTCACACAATTCACCTGCCTCAGCCTTCCAAAGGACTGAGATTACAAGAATGAGCCACCATGCCCAGCCATGTCTTTTTTTGTTAATTGTTACATCATCATTCCTGGGATATGGATTCCTGATTAGGATCACTGATTGTTCCTTAGAGTAAAACTAATACTGTATTATGCAGTCCATGCTGAAATATTTTAAACAAGACTACAGGCATCTGACGAGATATATGCATTTCTACATTTATCATAGCACTATTCACAAATGCCAAGATATGTAAACAATCTAAGTGGCCATCATTGGATGAATGGATAAAGAAAATATGGTATATGGAAAGACTGGAATACTATTCATCCATAAAGAAGAAACTCTGTTATTTGCAATAACATGGATGAGCCCGGAGGATATTGTTAAGTGAAATAAGCTCGACATAGAAAGATAAATACCACATGATCTTACCCATACATGGAACCTAAAACAGTTGATGTTATAGAAGTAGAAAAGCGGAAAGTTGGTTGGGGGACGCATTTGTCAAAGCATACAAAATTTCATTCAAACAGGAGGAAGAGATTCAAGAAATCTATTGTACAACATGGTGACTAAAGTTAGTGATATATTATTTCTTGAAAAATACTAAGAGAGTGAATGTAAAGTGTTCTCGCCACAAAAAAGATAACTATATGAAGTAATGCACATGCTAATTAGTTAGAGTCTAATCATTTCACAATGTATATATACTTCAAAATGTCACACTGATATGGTAAATACACAATATTTTATCTGTCAATTGACAATAAACTTTAGAAACAGAAAAAGTTACAGACATTATTAAAAATATCTCTTCATAATGAAGATGGTCTTAGCCAGTGAGCTAGAGGTATAATGAGGAGGCATGCTGGGGAAATACTGAAAGATTTGAGGTCACCACAACCAAATACAGATCCAAGGTAGCCAATAATCTCATGTCAAGGCAGAAAGCTAGCCAGGCAATGGAGCACTCCATGGAGGAGACACTAATGTGAGTAGGACCTCCCTTGGAAAGATGGGAGAGAGACATTAAATTAGGGGCAGCATGGATAAAGACCTGGCCTCTGGAACCCTAAATTTTCACTCTGATCTTGGCACTGGTGAGCCTGAGAACTCTGGAAGTCAGCAGTTGTGTGAATTCATGATTTGATTATAAGCCCCACTGCCTTATGGGGAAAGTGAGGAGAAGTGATAAAGGTCAAAGTTCCATGAGCTTTTATGTATGTATATGGCAATATACTCTTATCTGGACTCCAGGTTATCCATCCTATTTCATTGTAACTGTTTTCCTTTGTAATCCTATATATTGTATTCTGCGACATGTTCACAGGTTGCCAAAGGAGTACACACCATTAAAAAAGTTTAAAATGTTAAGAATTCCCTCGTGTGTATGTGTGTGTGTGTATTTCAAAACTTCTATAAGACTCAGAAGTTGAAGTGAGGCTAAACCTATTGATACAGCAGGAGTAGGCATCAGAAAATACATCAACATGGAATGGGGGGAAATGAAGCAGGTGTTGGTGCAAGAAGACTGTATTATGCAGTCCATGCTGAAATATTTTAAAGACAATTAAGAAAATGGGTGGGGCAGAAGCCAGCCTCACCATTTTTATGCAAATAAAATCAAATAAAATTTAACCACAAGGGGGAAAAGCTATTACAAAAGGCTAACATCTATTAGTGGAGGTGTAGAAAAAAGGATGGACTGTATGTATCTGAATCTCATCTAACAAAACAGGTCATCTTCTTCTTTTAAAGTCCACACCTCAACACTTGGTGTCTTAAAACAGACCCATGGCCATAGATTCAAGTGTGAGCCTCTTATTTAAGTTGCGAGGAAATAAAATAAGAAGGGAATCCAGCCAATAAAGGCTGTGTTATTATTACTGTGGTTAACTGGAGCTTAATCCCACTGGGGGACCAAGGGACTCAGAGTAAGACAATACCTCAGAGTTCTCCCATCTGAGGGACAAGGGCATTGAGGTATTTATACCCAACTTCCATCAGTCACTGGTCAAAGGGTGTTCTTGTGTGGAGGCATTTATTTCCTGGCGTTCCTGGCCTCTTGTTTGGGTAGGGGAGTAGAAGTATTGAGGAACTTAAGGCCAGAGAAAGCCCAAAGACAAAGAGAGGCAGATGCTGGAGTTAGTAGGGTACTGAAATAGTAAGGCCCGAGGGGATACAAGTAGGGAGGAGGTAGAGGGATGTGCTATGCTTGATAAATAACAGTAGCAATTAACTCTATATAATAGGGTGTCTGAAGTCAGATGAAGGGGGAAACCAGGTTTCGTGCACCCTTTCTTGTTACAGCTGCCTTAACCATTACTGTGGCCTTTCTCCTCTGAGGCAGAGAAAGAGGAGGTAGAGAGTCAAAAATTTCTTCTCCAAAATGATTTTTATAGTTTCCAGAGTCTGAGCAGTATATCCTTGGTTGTTACCAGAAGTAAACATTGAGACTGTACACAAAGACTTCAGCACTATTTGTCTTAATTACCGGTGGGGGTATAGTGTGAGTGGAATTAATTCAAGGTTGAACATATGAGGCACTCAGAGTCACCTCCCAGCAGCCAGAGGTGGGAGAGTCTTCAGTACAGCTAGAAGCTCCTACTGTTCTCCCTCCTCTTGGATGACTCAGGAGAATATTTTCAAAGGCAGTAAAGGGGCCTGTGGAAAGAAAAATGGTTCTCGTAGCATAATTATATTAAAAACAAAACAAAACTCCTGGCATCTGTGCCCTGAGACATCATCCAACTTCTACGATAAATGCATCAAGCACAGCCTTTCACATGTGAGTGCTTTTGGTTCTGGCATTCTTCCCTCCTTGAAACTAGAGAGAACCATATCTATGCCCAGGTCATTGAATAATTGATTTTGCCCTGAGCACAAAAAGTGAGAAAGAGCCAGATATCTAGAGAAGCCACGAAGACTTGAATTTCAGGTGAAGTGCTTTTTTTTTTATAATTCAAGGGTAACTTGAATGGTGCCTTATTATGATTCCTTAAACTACTCATTTTCTGGACAAACGTAAGAAGCCTAAAAAACACTTTGAAACTGTAATTATAGGAGACTAGTTCTTGCTAAATGGGATATAATAAGCCTTTTGCTGGGACTCCAAAATTTTAATCAGGTTAGAAGAAAAGGAAGTAACCCTTGATGATTTGAAGCTTGAGCTTTGAAGTTGATTTTTTGCCTTTTATAAAAGAAACTTTTGTCTTCAAGACTACCCAGTAGTCTTTAGAAGTAAGGGCTCAGAAGTAAGGTTTCTTGTGAAGGTGTTTGTCTACGCATTTCCATTGACCTCTTTCCAGTTAAAAATCACTAGAGAGAAGAACACTGTAACTATAAATAGCAGCAATGATCCATAAATATGAATGGGGTATTTTCTTAAGTATTAATAACTGAAAGTATTTTTATAGTTATCACTGAAATTCTTCTTTCAGATCTAGAGGTCAGAGTTTATCTGCTATTGCTATCTGATCTAATGCATCTCTGTACAGAAGTAGATGGTATTTTCATAAGATCTTTGGTTATAACAAGAGGATGTGCTATTTTGAAGAATAGTCACTGATGAAGAAAAATCGTTGAGGATTGGCTAGTTTCATCTACCTGGGTAGTAACGCTGAGATGGGGGAAGAATACGAGATATATTTCACCCAAAATGGCCTCTGACAATGTTCAACAAAGGAGTATCTAGCTGTCTTTCTGACGAAGAAACTAAGGATTTAACTTTTATGTGGCCTTTATTGGATGTGCTTATGAATATACATGCACAAATGGATTTGATTCAGTTGAGAAGGTGGCTCAACCTGGCCTTGAAGAAGTTACTTGATAACTGAGGATAAATTTGCTAATCTGTAAAATGATGGCTTCTCTAAAGTCTTTTCCTTATATGCAGCAAATGTTCTGACTATCTTATGTACCTTTGTACATAACTCATGTTGAGTAAGCTAGTCCCAGGGGGAAAAAGGGGACTTTGAGAAAGAAAAGGAAAGTGGAAGTCAGGAATATTTACTCCTTCTGGAAAGAGTTTTATTAGCTCAATTTTTATCTACAGGTAAAAAAGAAGTCTGGTCTACTTTATTATTTCTTTTACACCTAAGAAGGTTGTAGGAACATTGTTCTTGGGCTTATAAAGGAAAATGAAGACAAAAATGTCTCTAATGCCATCCTATGTTCCTAAACTGTTGAAACATTTCCTCTAGGAATCCAGACCAGCATAAGAATGGCAGGTGGAGAGGAAGATTTATTTGGAGTGGGACCAATGTTGCTACAGGGACCCAGGCTTGCAGGGACATACATCTCCTTTCCATTATTTTCTAAAAAAATAGTGCTGGACATTGAAGACAAATTACCAAATCACTGCATCAGCATGGTCGATCCAGCTGATCAGACCAACACATCTTTCTTTCAATAGACTATGCAGATAGTTTTGGTTTCAGGACTTCTGACTAAATGGTTTTCTTTCTTATAACTCTATGGCAGAAGGTTCTGTGCAAAGTATCTTAATCTGTGCACCTCAGCACACATTTCTCTTTAACATGGATTTCTTATTTACAAGTCATATTTTGGTGGGTAAAATAGAATAGATTGTTTTCAAATAAATCACATAAATGGAACTGGGCACAGCTGAGAGTTACTGCTTCAACAAAGTGACAGTCAAACTTACCCTATTTTCAGAACCCCCAGTGAAATGTAATTTAATATTGAGTCCTCAATGAAGATCAAGTTATTCAATATTAAAACTCAATACAATTGGGTGCAGTGGCTCACACCTGTAATCCCAGAGCTCTGGGAGGCTGAGGTGGAAGGATCACTTGAGGCCAGTAGTTCAAGATCACCTGGGCAACATAGCAATACCCAGTCTCTACAAAGAATAAAAACATTAGCTAGTCATGGTCTGTAGTTCCGGCTCCTTGGGAGGCTGAGGTGGAAGGATAGCTTGTGCCAAAGAATTCAAAGCTGCAGTGAGCTATGATTGCACTACTGCACTCCAACCAGAGCAATAGAGCAAGACCCCAACTCTTAAAAAACAAAACAAAATGAAACAACAGTTGAAAACAGCACCCCATTAAGGTTTTAAATTGCCAGCCTTGATTCTTTTAAATTTGTTCTTTTTTCAGCATATTAGCCATATAGTATGCAAACAATCTCATCATTAATGTTCACTCAATTTGATGCCCCCAGTGTAGACAAATGCTAGCAAAGGAATGTAGAATTGAATACTCTCTGAATTAAGAAACCTGTTCATAATGAGTCTAGATAGCTATATTGAAGATAAAATATCATCTCACATAACCTTCACATATACAGGAAAATTCATTAAATTAGCCCTAGAAAGGAAGGCAAAAGGGCACGTTTCTCTTACATTGATGGAAATCATAGATTTTTTTTTTAACTGAGGCTCTAAGAGTCAGAGATGGATGGGATCCCACTTTCTAAATGTCTATACATTGGAGACAGGATTGATAGTCTTATTAGTCTTTCCTTTGTGTATTTAAAACATTTGAAGTCTCTGCTGCTAAAAGATTTATACAGCATTTTATATTTATAACTCATTTCTATTCATTATTCTTCAGGGTGGCTGCAAGAAGGCTGTTCTAATACTGGCCCCAGGTTTCAGAGAGGACAACAGGCACTGAAAAATTATGTGATGGAATGGAAGCTGGGGAAGTGGGTAGTCGTAGGATTATATATAAGTTTTTATTGTCTCTTACACTATATGATCAGAAATGAAAGAGAAACTTTGGAAACTTAGAAGACTTTTCTCAGATTCGACAAATCCCATTAAACCTTGGTAGTTAGCACCTTACCCACTATGGCAAGATCCTTAGAAGTCTACACTTTCTTTTACAGGTCTTCTTGGGCCTACTAATCTTGTGTTGAGGCTACTAAATTGCGGGAGTAGGTAGAGGTAGATGGTTGCTTTTATCACACATCAACCTTCTCTTCATGTCCTCATTCTCTGATGCTATTAAAAATGGAAAGCAGAGGACAGTGGACTAACACAATGTTAAGTTATTCATCAGGAAACTAAAGGTAACTGTGTGATTTTTACCCACTCTCAAGTAAGAAGTAATGCTAATTACTGCAATTTACTATCCTAGAAATTGCACAGAAATAACCATCACTCTTCTTTAGTGAAGGAGTAGATTTGCTCCTCCATGTATATCCTCTGAGAGCAACACACCATGGAATTTTCTTGGCATTGTTTCTATAAGCATTTTTTCTGAGGATACTATTCTCTGTGTCTTTTTAAAAATTTTTCAACTATGGTAAAATACACATAACATCACATTTACTACTGTAACTTTTTAAAAATTGTACTTTAAGTTCTGTGGTACATGGACAGAACATGCAGGATTATTGCATAGGTACATACATGGCAATGTGGTTTGCTGCTTCCATCCCCCGTCACCTACGTCTGGAATTCTCCCCATGTTATCCCTCCCTGACCTCCCCCACCAACCCCCGCTGTCCCACCTGTGACCCCCTCCAACAGACCCCAGTGTGTGATGCTCCTCTCCCTGAGTCCAAGTGATCTCATTGTTCAACACCCCACTATGAGTGAGAATATGTGGTGTTTGATTTTCTGTTCTTGGGTCAGTTTGCTGAGAATGATGGTTTCCAGATTCATCCATGTCCCTACAAAGGACACAGACTCATCGTTTTTTTTATGGCTGCATAGTATTCCATGGTGTATATGTGCCACATTTTGTTTGCCCAGTCTATCATCGATGGGCATTTGAGTTGGTTCCAGGTCTCTGCTCTTGTAAACAGTGCCACAATGAACATATGTGTGCATGTCTTTATAATAGAATGGTTTATAATCCTTTGAGTATATACCCAGTAATGGGATTGCTGGGTCAAATGGAATTTCTATTTCTAGGTCCTTGAGGAAGCATCACACTATTTTCCACAATGGTAGACTTATTTTACATTCCCACCAACAGTGTAAAAGTGTTCCTATTTCTCCACATCCTCTCCAGCATCTGTTGTCTCCAGATTTTTTAATGATCGCCATTCTAACTGGAGTGAGGTAGTATCTCAATGTGGTTTTCATTTGCATTTCTCTAATAATCAGTGATGATGAGCATTTTTTCATATGTTTATTGGCCTTATATATGTCTTCTTTTGAAAAGTGTCTGTTCATATCCTTCTCCCACTTTTGGATGGGTTTGTTTTTTTTCTTGTAAATCTGTTTTAGTTCTTTGTAGATTCGAGATATTAGCCCTTTGTCAGATGGGTAGATTGCAAAAATTTTTTCCCATTCTGTTGGTTGCCAGTTCACTCTAATGATTGTTTCTTTTCCTGTACAGAAGCTCTGGAGTTTAATTAGGTTCCATTTGTCTATGTTGACTTTTGTTGCCAATGCTTTTGGTGTTTTAGTCATGAAGTCCTTGCCTGTGTCTATGTCCTGAATGGTTTTGCCTAGGTTTTCTTCTAGGGTTTTTATGGTGTTAGGTTTTATGTTTAAGTCTTTAATCCATCTGAAGTTAATTTTCATGTAAGGTGTCAGGAAGGGGTCCAGTTTCTGCTTTCTGCACACTGCTAGCCAGTTTTCCCAACACCATTTATTAAACAGGGAATCCTTTCCCCATTGCTTGTTTTTGTCAGGTTTGTCAAAGATCAGATGGTTGTAGATGGGAGGCGTTGCCTCTGAGGCATCTGTTCTGTTCCATTGGTCTATATCTCTGTTTTTGTACCAGTACCATGCTGTTTTGATTACTGTAGCTTTGTAGTATAATTTGAAATCAGGTACTGTGACGCCTCTGGCTTTGTTCTTTTTGCTTAGGATTGTCTTGGCTATGGGGGCTCTCTTTTGGTTCTCTATGAAGTTTAAGGGAGTTTTTTACAGTTTTGTGAAGAAGGTCATTGGTAGCTTCATGGGGATAGTGCTGGATCTATAAATTACTTTGGGCAGTATGGCCATTTTCACGATATCGATTCTTCCTAACCATGAGCATGGAATGTTTCTCCATTTGTTTGTGTCCTCTCTTATTTCCATGAGCAGTGGTTTGTAGTTCTCCTTGAAGAGGTCCTTTACATCATTTCTTAGTTGTATTCCTAGGTATTTATCCTCTTTATAGCAATCGTGAATGGGAGTTTGCTCCTGATTTGGCTCTCTTAGTCTTATTGGTGTATAGAAATGCTTGTGATTTCTGCACATTGATTTTGTATCCTGAGACTTTGCTGAAGTTGCTTATCAGTGTAAGGAGATTTTGGGCTGAGAAGATAGGGTCTTCTAAATATACAATCATATTGTCTGCAAATAGAAACAATTTGACTTACTCCTTTCCTAATTGAATACCCTTTATTTCTTTTTCTTGCCTGATTGTTCTGGCTAGAACTTCCAATACTATATTGAATAGGAGTGGTGACAGAGGACATCCTTGTCTAGTGCCAGATTTCAAAGGGAATGCTTTCAGTTTTTGCCCATTGAGTATGATATTGGCTGTACGTTTGTCGTAAATAGCTTTTATTATTTTGAGATATGTTCCCTCGATACCCAGTTCATCGAGAGTTTTTAGCGTAAAGCGCTGTCGAATTTTGTCAAAGGTCTTCTCTGCATCTATTGAGATAATCATGTGGTTTTTGTCTTTGGTTCTGTTTATGTGGTGGATTACGTTTATAGACTTTCATATGTCGAACCATCCTTGAATCCCCGGGATGAAGCCTACTTGATCATGACGGATAAGCTTTTTGATGTGCTGCTGCAATCTGTTTGCCAATATTTTATTGAAGATTTTTGCATCTATGTTAATCATGGATATTGGCCTGAAATTTTCTTTTTTGTTGAGTCTCTGCCAGGTTTTGGTATCATGATGATGTTGGTCTGATAAAATGATCTGGGAAGGATTCCCCTCTTTTGGATTGTTTGGAATAGTTTCAGAAGGAATGGTACCAGCTCCTCTTCGTACATCTGGTAGAACTCAGCTGTGAACCCGTCTGGACCTGGACTTTTTTTGGTTGGTGAGCTATTAATTGCTGCCTCAACTTCAACCCTTGTTATTGGCCTGTTCAAGGTTTCAACTTCTTCCTGGTTTAGGCTTGGGAGGGTGCAAGTGTCCAGGAATTCATCCATTTCTTCCAGGTTTACTGGTTTATGTGCATAGAGTTGTTTGTGGTAATTGCTGATTGTAGTTTGTATTTTTGTGGAGTCAGTGGTGATATCCCCCTTTATCATTTTTTTTATTTCATCTATTTGATTATTCTCCCTTTTCTTTTTTATTAATCTGGCTAGTAGTCTGTCTATTTTTGTGGATCTTTTAAAAAAAACCAGCTCCTGGATTTATTGGTTTTTTGAAGAGTTTTTCGCGTCTCTGTCTCCTTCAGTTCTGCTCTGATCTTAGTTATTTCTTATCTTCTGCTACCTTTTGAGTTTTTCTGATCTTGCTCCTCTAGCTCTTTCAATTTTGACGATAGGGTGTTGATTTTAAATCTTTCCTCACTTCTCTGGTGGGCATTTATTGCTATAAATTTCCCTCTAGACATTGCTTTAAATGTGTCCCAGAGATTCTGCGATGTTGTGTCTTCTTTCTCGTTGGTTTCAAAGAACATCTTTATTTCTGCCTTCATTTCATTGTTCATCCATTCGACATTCAGGAGCCAGTTGTTCAGTTTCCATGAAGGTGTATGGTTCTGAGTTAGTGTCTTAATTCTGAGCTCTAATTTGATTTGCCCTCTCGTCCGAGAGACTGTTTGTTATGATTTCTGTTCCTTTACATTTGCTGAGGAGTGATTTACTTCCAATTATGCTGTCAGTTTAGAGTAGGTGCCATGTGGTGCTAAGAAGAATGTATATTCTGTGGATTTGGGGTGGAAATTTCTGTAGATGTCTATTAGGTCCACTTGGTCCAGATTTGACTTCAAGTGCTGGATATCCTTGTTAATTCTCTGTCTTGTTGATCTGTCTAATATTGACAGTGGAGTGTTAAAGTCTCCCACTACTATTGTGTGGGAGTCTAAGTCTCTTTGTAGGTCACTAAGAACTTGCTTTATGTACTTGGGTGCTCCTGTATCGGGTGTGTATATATTTAGGATTGTTAGTTCTTGATGCATTGATCCTTTTACCATTATGTAATGCCATTCTTTGTCTCTTTTGATCTTTGTGGGTTTAAAGTCCATTTTATCAGAGAGTAGGATTGCAACTCCTGTTTTTTTCTTTGCTCTCCATTGATAAATCTGCCTCCATCCTTTTATTTTTAGCCTATGTGTGTCCTTGCACATGAGATGGGTTTCCTGAATACAGCACACTGATGGGTTTTGACTTTTTATTCAATTTGCCAGTCTGTGTCTTTTGATTTGGGCATTTAGTCCATTTACATTTAAGGTTAATATTGTTATGTGTGAATTTGATCCTGCCATTTTGATGCTATCTGGATGTTTTGCCCATTAGTTAACACATTTTCTTCATTGTGTCGATGTCTTTACCACTTGGTATGTTTTTGGAGTGGCTGGTACTGGTTGTTCATTTCCTGTTTAGTGCTTCTTTCAGGAGCTATTGTAAGGCAGGCCTGGTTGGGATGAAATCTCTCAGCAATTTCTTGTCCATAAAGGATTTTCTTTCTCCTTCGCTTATGAAGGTTAGTTTGTCTGGATATGAAATTCTAGGCTGAAAGTTCTTTTCTTTTAGGATGTTGAATATTGGCCCAACTCTCTTCTGACTTGTAGGGTTTCTGCCAAGAGATCCACCGTGAGTCTGATGGGCTTCCCTTTATGGGTAACCCAACCTTTCTCTCTGGCTGCCCTTAGCATTTTCTCCTTCATTTCAACCCTGTGAATCTGACAGTTATGTGCCTTGGGGTTGCTCTTCTTGAGGAATATCTTCGTGGTGTTCTCTGCATTTCCTGGACTTGAATGGTGGCCTGGCTTGCTAGGTTGGGGAAGTTCTCCTGGATAATATCCTGAAGAGTGTTTTCCAGCTTGGATTCATTCTCTCCATCACATTCAGGTACACCTATCAAACGCAGATTAGGTCTTTTCACATGATCCCATATTTCTTGGAGGCTTTGTTCATTTCTTTTCACTCTTTTTCTCTATTATTGCCTTCTTGTTTTATTTCATTGAGTTGATCTTCAATCTCTGATATCCTTTCTTCTGCTTGGTCAATTCGGCTACTGAAACTTGTGTATGCTTTGCAAAGTTCTCATGCTGTGTTTTTCAGCTCCATCAAGTCTTTTATATTCTTCTCTAAGCTGTTTATTCTAGTTAGCATCTCATCTAACCTTTTTGTAGGTTCTTAGTTTCTTTGCATTGGGTTAGCACATGTTCTTTTAGCTCTGAGAAGTTTGTTATTACCCACCTTCTGAAGCCTGTTTCTGTCAGTTCATCAGATTTGTTCTCCATCCATCTTTGATCTCTAGCTGGTGAGGAGTTGTGATCCCTTGGAGGAGGAGAGGCCTTCTGGTTTTTGGTGTTTTCATCCTTTTTGTGCTGGTTTCTTCCCATCTTAGTGGCTTTATCTACCTGTGGTCTTTGTAGTTGGTGACTTTTGGATGGGGTCTCTGAGTGCATGTCCTTTTTGTTGATGTTGAAGCTATTTCCTTCTGCTTCTTAGTTTTCCTTCTAACAGTCAGGCCCTTCTGCTGCAGGACTGCTGGAGGTCCACTCCAGACCTCGCTTGCCTGGGATCACCTGTGGGGGCTGCCGAACAGCAAGGGTCTCCGCCAGTTTCTTCCTCTGCTATCCTTGTCCCAGAAGGGTACCCGCCAGATGTCAGCCTGAGCTCTCCTCTATGAGGTGTCTCTTTGGGTATATGGGGGTCGGGGAGTGGCTTGAGGAGACAGTCTGTCCTTATAGGAGTTCAAGTGCTGTGCTGGGAGCTCCATTGTTCTGTGCAGAGCTGCTGGGCAGGTACCTTTAAGTCTGCTGCAGTGGAACTCATAACCACCTCTTTTCCCCCAGTGCTCTGTCCTAGGAAGGTCGGCTTTATTTATAAGTTCCTGTTGTACTGCTGCCTTTTTCATAGACGCCCTGCCCTGCACGAAGTAGTCTAGTCACAGTCTGCCAGTGGAGGTGTTGCTGAGCTGCCACAGGCTCTGCCCAGCTGCTGTGTGAACTGCCTCGGTAGTGGGGGACACCCTCCCCCCACTGAGCTGGACCGTCCTGGGTCCAGCTGTGCTTGCTGCAAAATTCTCAATCCAGAGCATTTCAGATTGCTTGTTTTGTAGGGGTAGTACCCACCGAGCCAGATCTCCTGGCTCCCTGTCTCTGTCCCCTACCTTTCAGTTGAATGGGCAGCTCTGTCTCCCAGGTGTTCTGGGCGCCAGTTGAAATGGCTGCCCAGACTTGTGTGAGTTTCTGTGTGCCAATGCGGCACCGGCTGAAACCACTGAGCTGAAAAGTGTGGCGCTTTTCAGCCTGGGAACCTCCTGGTCTGTGGGCAGTGAAACCTTGTTTGGAAATGCGGTGAGCACTCACCCTCTACGCTGTTCTTGCTGGAAACTGCACTCTGGAGCCATTCCTATTTGGCCATCTTAGATCCTCTCCCTATTGTAACCTTTTTTACATGTAGAGTTCAGCAGTGTTAAGTACATTCAAATCATTGTGCAACCAATCTCCAGAACTCTTCTCATCTCGTAAAACCCAAATTCTGTATTCACTGAAGAATATCTCACCATTTCCCCCCTACCCCCAGCCTGTGGCAACTATGTTCTATTTCCTGACTTCGTGAATTTTACTACTTTAGATACTTCATATAACTGGAATAATACAATATTTGCATTTTTGTGACTAGCTCATTTCACTTACAATAATGTCTTCAAGGTTTATCCAATGTTTATCCATGCTCCATGCTATAGCATGTCACAGAATTTCCTTCATTTTTAAGGCTGAATAATGTTGCATTGAAGTGGAATTGCTGGATCATTTGGTAATTCTATGTTTAATTTTTTTTAAGGCTCTTCCATACTGTTTTCCATAGCAGCGACACCATTTTGCATTCCTACCAACAGTATGCAAGCATTCTAATTTAGTCACATCTTTCCTATTTACTGTTTTTTTAAAATAGTAGCCATCCTAATGGGTGTCTTGTGGTAGTCGTTGTGGTTTAAATTTGTATTTTTGTGATTAGTGATGTTAAGCATTTTTTCATGTGTTTGTTGGCTATGTGTATATCTTTTTATTTTTATTTTTTTGAGAAATGGCTATCCAAGTTATTTGTCCATTAGAAAACTTGGGTTGTTTGGAAGGGTGTTGCCACTGTTGACTTGAGTTTTGTGAAGTGTTATGGTAAAAGAATCACATTGTTAAAGAGTTTGGGAAATCATGATTGTTTTATCACCTTCTTGAAGATCTGTGGGGTACCTATATCATATTAAATGTTCTGAGAACTACTACTATAAAGAAAATTGCTAACTCTGTGAAAGGGGATTTAAAAAAAAATATGTAACTACTGTGAAACCATTTTGCACTGAACACTTACTCCCACTTTGAGCCAGTGGGCAACCACTGAATGCAGTTTGGGAAAATCTTTTCTAAGTTTTTTTCTTTCTTTAAAAAACAAATAAATAATAGTTCATAAAGAAAAATTTCCACATGAAAAGGAATGGCTGCTGTAGCAAGCTTTATCATGCTGTGTCTCCCACTCAGACAAGCTTTTCTCTTTCATTGCTTTGCAGATAATTTATTGAGTGCTGACTTAGTACTAGGAATATGTAAAAAATTGTTACAGTCACATCATTCAATAATTTCTATGGGAAGATAAATAATTATAGTAGAGTTTGGTAAAGATGCTGTGATAATTATAAGACATATTATCTTAGATTATTTTGGTTACAAGCAACAGAAACCAAATCAAACCAGGTGTAAGCAAAATGGAGGAATATGTTGTAAGGGTACAGAGGTGTTTCCTGGAACTCAAGGGTAGCAATATAGTCAGCTTGGAAAGACCTGGACGGAAGCCAGAACTTCCTATTTCTCCTTTCTTTGCTCAGAGGGTCTGCCTATATTTTCCATTCTACACAGTATTATTTTCAATATGACTGCCACAAGACTCTTTAGTTTACATATTATAGCTGTATACACTGGCAGAGACTATTTTTCTGTTTGTTCCAATTCTAAATTCCCAGGAAAGAGAGTGACTGACTCAGCATAGGTCAAATATCTATACATGGTTTAGCCAACTGTGACCAAGGAGATGGAGTCATGTATTAAAACATGGCTGCTATGGACCCAACATCCTGCTCAACTACATCTCTTGTCACTTCCTCCAAACATTTCACGTTCCATTGATACCAATAATGATTGTCTATGGAGGAAACTAATAAGAATTAACATGAAAGTTTAGTATTGATACAAATAACTCTAGGTAAACATTTAACATCTTACCTACAAAGCAGCAATAAACAATTACAACATGTAGTGGAAAAGTAGAGCTCATTCACATTAATAATAAAAATACATAATTTAAATAAGGATTATTCTTAATAAGAATGTACAAGCCTGAAAATTTCAAAATTTAAACAAGCCATTGAAGTAAAAGGACAAAATATTTAATTTTGGTTTGCTAGACAATAAATTCTGAAATTCAGTTACTACTATCCTGTGTGCCTCTATTACCCTAACTTGGATAAAAAGTGACAGTAGTTTTGAAGTGAACCACCCAGCCTCAATGAGACAGATAGCAGATATTCATTTTCTGACTTATGCCGTCCTCTGCCTTTATATATGTTAGCAACTAGAACTAATTGTTAAGGTAATGAATAAGTAAGAGAGGATTTAAGCAATCTCAGGAAAAACAAATTAGCTCCCAGAAGCCAGAGAACAATAAATCAAAGTGAGATCCAAGTCTGAGAAGTCGGCAGACAGCAAATTCATTGCATACATAAAATATTTTAGTTAAGTACTAGTCACCTGAAGAGATCAGTTCTCCTGTTCCAAATTTGCAATTTGAGGAGAAATTTGTAGATTCAGAATGGGAAATGTTTGAGAATATTGTTTTACATATTTCATGGGGCAGCACCTTCACTTTATGGGTTTTAGGAAATTTATTCTATGAATAATTTCCTGAAAATATTGCATTTTTACTGTAGGCATTAGACAGTTTTAACTTAGGTAATGAAAATTCTAAATTGGTTAACTCATTCTTTAAACCTGTTATTATAGTCGCTAAAATTTATGCTTTTCACTCCCATAACTCCTCTTCCAATAGTTTAAATTCATGAGGTTAGATACTGCGGTTTTTCTCTTTATCCTGTGAAGTTTTAATTCTTTAACCCTGTGAAGGCCTCTTATATTTTAAGATGCTAATTTCTTTAAGGATGCAGTTACTTGAATCCCAAGTGCTAAAGATTTTATTATCTTTCTTACTTCAGGCATTGGAAAAATCATCATTTTTGAATTGTAATGAAGAGAAATAGCATACTGTTTGCTTTGTATTATTTAGACCCAAATATTATTCTTTGCCAAAGTAGAGAATCAATATAATTTCAAGAGAAAATGAAGTGACTTCTTCCTCTTTTCATTTGAGATTGAGTACATATAGTAAATCTTGTGACTAAGGTTGTAACAGCAGAAGTGTATACAGTGATTGAAACTCTCTTATTTGATAGTTTTTAGAGAGAATCATATTTGTCTCATCATCAAATCTCTTCAAGACATTTTAACATGCAGAGAGATTCATTCACTTATTGATCCATTAAACAAATTAGACTCAGCTGATTTTTAGCTTTCAGGATTTTTCATCTATGCTTTAAACCAGAGGTCAGCAAACTATGCCTTGCAGGCCAAATCTAGCCAATTCCTTCTTTTTGCCAATAAAGTTCTATTGGAACATCACCACCACAGTCATTTATTTACATATTATCTCTGGTTGCTTAGACACTACAACCAAGTTGAGCAGTTGCAAAATAGACTATATGTCTCTGAATACAAATCTGAAAATACTTACTATACAGCCATTTACAGAAAAACTTTGTGGAGAATTCTAGTTTCAGATCTAAAATGGATGAAGCTGGAAACCATCATTCTCAGCAGAATAACACAGGAAGAGAAAACCAAACACCGCATGTTCTCACTCATAAGTGGGAGTTGAACAATGAGAACACATGGACATAGGGAGGGGAACATCACACACTGGGGCCTGTCAGAGGGTGGGGCTAAGGGAGGGGATAGCATTAGGAGAAATACCCAGTATAGATGACTGGGTGATGGATGAAGCAAACCACCATGGCACATGTATAACTCTGTAAAAAATCCCGCATGTTCTGCACATGTACCCCAGAACTTAAAGTATAATAATAAGAAAAAAAACTTTGGAAGTTGTCACACCTGTCCTTACAACTCCTGTCCTTTTAGCTGAGTATACTGAAAGTCAACAATTTTTCATGAATCCATCAGATAACTGAGGTCCGAGTGCAAACTACCATTTCAACATCTGGAGAGACTGGTGAATGGAAATAGTCACAGTCAAGATTTCCTTTTCTTTGTTCTTTATTATTATTATTATACTTTAAGTTCTGGGGTACATGTGCACAACGTGCAGGTTTGTTACATAGGTATACACGTGCCATGGGGGTTTGCTGCTTCCAACTCCCGTCATCTACATTAGGTATATCTCCTAATGTCACTCCCCAATACCCCCACCCTCTGCTATCCCTCCCCCAGCCCCCCTATCCCTGACAGGCCTGGTGTGTGATGTTCCCCTCCCTGTGTCCAGTGTTCTCATTGTTCAACACCCAATCTTATGAGTGAAAACCTGTGGTGTTTGGTTTTCTGTTCTTGTGTCAGTTTGCTGAGAATTATGGTTTCCAGCTTCATTCATGTCCCTGCAAAGGACATGAACTCATCCATTTTTATGGCTGCATAGTATTCCATGGTGTATATGTGCCACATTTTCTTTATCCAGTCTATTATTGATGGGCATTTGGGTTGGTTTCAAGTCTTTGCTATTGTAAACAGTGCCACAATAAACATAGTGTGTACGTGTCTTTATAACACAATGTTTTATAATCCTTTGGGTATATACTCAGTCATGGGATTGCTGGGTCAAATGGTATTTCTATTTCTAGATCCTTGAGGAATCGTCACACTGTCTTCCACAATGGTTGAACTAATTTACACTCTCACCAACAGTGTAAAAGTGTTCCTATTTCCCCACATCCTCTCCAGCATCTTTTGTCTCTAGATTTTTTAATGATCGCCATTCTAACTGGCATGAGATGGTATCTAAATGTGGTTTTGATTTGCATTTCTCTAATGACCAGTGATGATGAGCTTGTTTTCATGTTTGTTGGCTGCATAAATGTCTTCTTTTGAAAAGTGTCTGTTCATATCCTTTGTCCACTTTTTGATGGGGTTTTTTTTCTTGTAAATCTGTTTAAGTACTTTGTAGATTCCGGATATTAGCCCTTTTCAGATGGATAGGTTGTAAAATTTTTATCCCATTCTGTTGGTTGTCAGTTCACTCTAATGATAGTTTCTTCTGCTGTACAGAAGCTCTTAAGTTTAATTAGATCCCATATGTCTATTTTGGCTTGTGTTGCCATTGCTTTTGGTGTTTTAGTCATGAAGTCCTTGCCTATGCCTATATCCTGAATGGTATAGCTTAGGTTTTCTTCTGGGGTTTTTATAGTGTTAGGTGTTATGTTTAAATCTTTAATCCATCTGGAGTTAATGTTTGTATAAGGTGTAAGTAATGAATCCAGTTTCAGCTTTCTGCATATGGCTAGCCAGTTTTCCCAATACCATTTAATAAATAGGACTCCTTTCCCCCACTGCTTGTTTTTTCAGGTTTGTCAAAGATCAGATGGTTGTAGATGTGTGGCATTACTTATGAGGCCTCTGCTCTGTTCCATTGTTTTATAGCTCTGTTTTGGTATCAGTACCATGCTGTTTTGATTACTGTAGCCTTGTAGGATAGTTTGAAGTCAGTGACTTTCTTCACAGAATTGGAAAAAACCACCTTAAACTTCATTTGGAACCAAAAGAAAGCCCACATAGCCATGACAATCCTAAGCAAAAAACAAAACAAAACAAAAAACAAAGCTGGAGGCATCATGTTACCTGACTTCAAACTATACCACAGTCAAGATTTCTTTACCTGGAGCAGAAGCCGCTGGGCCATTAACTGGTAGTAGAAACAGTTAAATGGTAATCCTGACTAATTGCTGGAGCCTTAGTGTGAACTAGCATGACAGTAAGATTAAGGGACCCCCATATTTTCACCAATTTTACTTCCAGAAACTCTACCAGTGTAAAGAGCTGAGAAAGATGCCCTTGAGGCTCTAGCAGGTGGAGAGGAAGAGTAAACTTACTGAAATATGCTTAGAGTGTTCTTTAAAACAAAGGTTTATTCTGCAGGAGAAAAGACTGTACCAGAGCCCTGTCCCAAAGAGGGGAAGGTCATTCTCCCCACTCCAGCTACCTCTAGCCTTCCTTTCTCACCCAAGACAAGTAAGTTAAGAAATACTTTTGAAAGTCACAACCTAGGGACATAGGTTCAGTAAAAACTAAAATTTAATATAAGGAAATAGAATGCTTACCTTTTCCCCACCCCTTATCACCATTCACAACAGGAATTCAGTGTAACAACAGTGGGTCACAGCTCAAAGAGCTGTAAGGCACAGACTCACTCTGAGAAGGAGTATGTAGGGAAGCCCAAAGTCAACAGTAGGGACAAAAAACAAGGACATTTTGAATCCTCTGGCACATACATCTGCAGCAAACGTTAAGCACAGCCCAACTCCCAGCCAGATTAACAGAAAACACTGAACCAAGGACTGATTTCCCCTCAGTTTCTATTATCCAATAGATTATATGCAACTTTTAATAAAAAATTAGAAGGCATTCTAAAAAGCAAGAAAAAATGATCTGAAGAATATAGGCAAACATTAGAACCACATCCAGATATGACATAGATGTTGGAATTATCAGACAGGGGATTTAAAATAAGTAGAATTAATATATGGAGTGTTTTAATGAAAAATGTAGACAACATGCAAAAACGTGGGTAACATAAGCAAAGAGCTGGAAACTCTAAGAATGAATACAGGGAAAATAATAGAAATAAGAAAAGAAAGAGGACTGCACTGGGAATAAAGAAAATCTTTCTTTGACATGGCTGAGAATCAATGAGCTTGAAGATAAGTCAATAGAAACTTCCTAAATGGAAACTCAAAGAAAAAAAAAAGAATAAAAAAAAATGATTATTCAAGAATTGTGAGGAACTAAAATGACAAGACAGAACAGAGAAGAAAAAATATTTCCAGTAATAAGGCCAAGAACTTTCCAAAATTAATGGCAAAAACCAAATCATGGATCCAGAGAGCTCTGAGAACAGCAAGCAGGATGAATACCAAAAATATTACCTCATTATATCACATTCAAACTGTAGAAAACCAAATAAAAATTTTAAAAAATAAAACAAAGGGAAAATAAACCTTATTTATAGAGGAAACAAAGAGAAGAATTATAACATACTTCTTGGCATAAACTGTGCAATTGAGAAAAGAGTAAAATATTTAAAGTGATAAAAGAAAGAACACCAATCTAGTATTTAAATCCAGCAAAATTATCCTTCAAAAGTAAAAGAGAAATAAAGACTTTCATAGACAATAATTCAGAGTTCATCACCAGCAGACCTGTCTTGTAAGAAATGTTAAAAAGAAGTTCACCAGGGAGAAGGAAAATGATAGAGATCAGAATCTTGGGTGTTTGTAAGGAAAGGAAGAGAGTCGGAGAAGGAAAAAGATAAAAGCAAAATAAAATATTTTATTTTTCTTAGTCTTTATTGAATTGAAATATAACTCTTTGTTTAATGTAATAGTAACAATGTGTTAGGTGATTAAAGCACATATACAAGTGAACTAAATGACAGCAATGTTATAAGAGACAGGAGGGAAGAATTGGGAATACTCAATTATAACATATCTGTACTACACCTGAAGCAGTATAGTGTTTTATGAAAGTGGATTCATATTAATTACATATATAATATATATATTCACACACACACATATATAAAACTCTAGAGTGACCACTAATAAATCATAAAAAATAAGTATAATTGATATGTTAAGACTGTAGATATAATGGAATTTTATCTTCACCTTATTACTTGAAATATTTCTTCTGCTCTGTTGTATCTTTCTTCTCATGCTCACTTACAGTCAGGGAAGGAAGAATAACACAGGGGCAAAATAGAAACAAAAAACACAAATGTAATCAATAGACGGCAGTTACCAACATGATAGATATTAATCTAACCATATCAATAATTACTTTATCATGCAATGATATAGCATTGATATATCATGGAAATGATATAAATACACAAATTAAAAGAAATTGTCAAAACAGACATTTTTAAAAAGACTCAACTATATGTTGTCTGCAAGAACCTCACTTTACATGTAGACACAGATAGATTAAAAATAATGGGATGGAAAAAGACATATCACGCTAACACTAATTTTAGTAAGCTGGAGTGGCTACATTAATTTCAGATAAAGCCAACTTCAGTATAAATAATTATCAGGAGTAAAGCAAAGCACTACCTAATGATGAAGGGGTAAATTCTCCCTGAAGATATAACAATACTAAACACGTGTGCATCTAACAAGAGACTGTCGAAATATATGAGGCAAAAACTAAAAAAGGAATAGAGAAATCCAATTTATATTTGGAGACTTCAACACCTTCCTGTTTCAGTAATTGCTAAGTCAAGCAGGTAGAAAATAGGTAAGGATAGGGTAATGTAAAGAACGTGATCAATCAACTTGATCTGATTGATATTTATAAAATACTCCTCTCAACAACAGCAGAACACATATTTTTCTAAAGCTCACATGGAACACTCACCAAAATAGACGACATTTGAGACCGTAAAGCACACATTAACAAACTTAAAATAGAGATCATATTCTAGGTTATATTATATAGACCATGAATTGAACTAGAAATCAATAACAAAAAGATAGCTAGAAAATCCTCAACTGTCAAGAAACTAAACAAGACATTTCTCAGTACTACATAGGTAAAAGAAGACTTGAGAGAAATTAAAAACTACTTTGAACTAAAAAATGCAAATACAACTTATGAAAATTTGTGGGACAAAAGCAGTGCTTAGAGAGAAATTTATGGCATCAATTGAATATATTTAAAAAATGAATATGTAAAATCAATAATTTAAGTAAGCTTTCATTTTAAGAAATTAGAGAAAGAGCAATTTAGGTGAGAAGCAAGCAGAAGAAAAGAAATAATAAAAATTAGAGCAGAAATCACTTAAATTGAAAAACAGGCAAACAATAAAGAATATCAAGGAAACCAAAAGCTAATTCTTTGAAAAGATGAAAATGTTGATAAATCTCTCTAGGCTAACCAAGAAAAAAAGTGAGAAATCCAATAAACTGTCAATGTTATAAATGAATGAAGAGCAACCATTACTGATACTATGGACATGAAAGGGATAATAAAGGAGGCTGTGTGTGGTGGCTCACTCCTGTAATCTCAGCACTTTGGGAGGCCAAGTGGGTGGATCACTTGAGATCAGGAGTTCGAGACCAGCCTAGCCAATATGGTGAAATCTCATTTCTACTAAAAATAAAAAATTAGCTGGGTGAGGTGGCACACAACTCTAGTCCCAGCTACTCAGGAAGCTGAGCCAGGAGAACTGTTTAAACCCAGATGGCAGAGGTTGCAGTGTGCCAAGATGGTACCACTGCACTCCAGCCTGGGTGAAAACAGAGAGAGACACCTTCTCAAAAACAAAACAAAACAAAACAAAACAAAAGATGAGGGGAATAATAAAGGAATACTGTGAATAATTCTATGCCCACAAACTTGATGACTTAGATACAATCAATCAATTCATTGAGAGACACAAACTACCAAGATTTTCACAAAAAGAAATATATTGTCTTAGTAGCCATATATCTTTTTACAAAATTGAATCAATAGTTAGTATCCCTCTAAAAAAGAAAGCATTAGGCCCAGATGCATTCACTTGTGAATTCTATCACATATCTAAGGGAGAAATGATACTGGTTTTCTACAATCTCTTCCAGAAAATATAAGCAGAGGAGGAAACCCTTCCTTACTCATTGTATTAGTCTAGCACTGCCCTAATTCCCAAAACAAAGACATGACAAGAAAGGAAGACTACAGAGACCAATATTCCTTATGAATGCTGATTCAAAATCCTCAGAATAATCTTATGCAATGTATAAAAAGAATTTAACACTACAACCAAGTGAAATTTATTTTAGCTGTGTGAAGGTGATTCAATAGTAAAAAAAAAATCACCAATGCAACACATCACATCAATAGGCTAAGGGAGAAAAATGAGATGATTATATCAATTGATACAGAAAAAATATCTAATAAAATCCAACCCCCAATCATGATAAAAACTCTCAACAAACTAGAAATATGAGGAAACTTCCTCAACTTGCTAAAGAACTAAGCCCAAAACCTACAGCTAACATCATACTTAATGGTGATAAACTGGATGCTTTTTCTCTAAGATTGAGAACAAAGGAAGGATGTCCTCTCTCTGTCTCTCCAACATACTGGAAGTCCTGATAGTTTTAAAAGACCAAAATGAAAAAAAATCAAATAAATGATACACAGATTGGAATGTAAGAAATAAAGCTGTCTTTGTTTATAGATGACACAATCATCTGTGTAGAAAGTCTTAAATAAAACAAAACAAAATTCCTAGACCTAAAAGTGAGTAAATATGAAGGTTGCAGGACACAAGGTTAATATACAGAAGTAAATTGCTTTTCTCTGTGAGAGCAATGAACAATTGGAATTTGAAATTTTTTAAAAATGTCATCTCCAATAGCAGCAGGAAAAAATGAAAAAAGTAGACATCTAAAAAAATTGTACAAGATCTATATGGAGAAAACTATAAAACTAGTGAAAGAAATAATAATTTAAATAAATGGAGAGATATTCCATGTTTATGGTTTAGAAGACCTAATAGTGTTAAGATGTTAATTCTTCTTGAAGTGATCTATGGATTCAATGCAATCCCCATCAAAATCCCAGCAAACTATTTTGTAGATACTGACAATTTGATTCTAAAGTTTACATAAATATACAAAAAAGAAGAGTCAATACAATACTAAAGAATATGAAGAACTTGGAGGACTCGTATTACCCAATTTCAAGACTTATTTTCAATTTTCAGTGATCAAGACAACATGGTATTGACAAAATAATAAACATGTAGATCAGTTGAATAGAACAGATACCCCAGAAACAGATCCACAAATAGAGTCAGCTGATGTTTGACAAAGGACCAAAGACAGTTCAGTGGAGAAAGGACTGTCTTTTCAACAAATGGTGCTAAAAAAAAGAACCTTGCTACAGACCTATTACCTTCTACAACAATTAAGTAACAGTGAATCATAAATTTTAATATAAAACATAAAGTTATAAAACTTCTAGAAGAAAACAGAGGAGAAAATTTAGGTGATCTTGAGTTTGGTGAGAAGTTTTTAGATACAACATCAAAAGTCCAATCTGTAGAAGAAAAAGGTTGATAAATTAGGGTTAATTGGAACAGGATCTCTCAATCATGGCTGAAAAATTTAGTCATTTTTGAAGACAGTGTTTTACAAAGCTAAACATAGTCTTATCCTGTGATGCATCAATTGTACTTCTAGATATTTACCCAATGTGAAAACTTGTATCTGCACAAAAAAGGGCATGGAAAGGTTTATAGCAGCTTGCCAAAAATCTGGAAGCAATCAGGATATTCAATAGGTGAATGGATAAAGAAACTGTAGTACATCCATATAATGGAATATTATCCTGTAATAAAAGCATATGAGCTATCAAACCATGGAAAGACTTTAGACCTTACATGCATATTGTACGTGTAAGAAGCCAATCTGATTCTAATCCTGTAGGATTTCAACTATATGACATTCTGAAAAAGGCAAAACTATAGAGATGGCAAACTGTTCATCAGTTTCTAGGATTAGATTTGAATAGATGAAGCACAGGAGACTTTTTTTTTTTAATTATTTATTTATTTTACTTTAAGTGCATACTATATCTGGCATTTCTCCCCCATGTTATCCCCTCCCCACCCTCCCCTCCCCTCCCCGCCCCCATTGTCTCTCCCCTACATCCCCCAACTGTCCCGTGTGTGATGCTCCTCTCCCTGAGTCCACATGTTCTCGTTGTCAACACCCACCTATGAGTGAGAACGTACAGTGCTTGGCTTTCTGTTCTTGGGTCAGTTTGCTGAGAACGATGGTTTCCAGAATCATCCAAGTCCCTACAAAGGACATGAACTCATCATTTTTTTTATGGCTGTGTAGTATTCCATGGTGTATATGTACCACATTTTCTTTGTCCAGTCTATCATTGATGGGCATTTGGGTTGGTTCCAGGTCTTCGCTATCGTACACAGGGCTGCAATGAACATACGTGTGCATGTGTCTTTATAATAGAATGATTTATAGTTCTTTGGGTATATACCCAATAGTGGGATTGCTGGGTCAAATGGAATTTCTATTTCTAGATCCTTGAGAAATCGCCACACTGTCTTCCACAATGGTTGAACTAATTTACACTTCCACCAACTGTGTAAGAGCGGTCCTATTTCTCCACATCCTCTCCAGCATCTGTTGTCTCCCAATTTTTTAATGATCGTCATTCTAACTGGCGTGAAATGATATCTCAGTGTGGTTTTGATTTGTATTTCTCTAGTGACCAGTGATGATCAGCATTTTTTCATATGTTTGCTGGCCTCATATATGTCCTCTTTTGAAAAGTGTCTGTTCATATCCTTTGCCCACTTTTGAATGGGGTTGTTTGTTGTTTTCTTGTAGATCTGTTTTAGTTCTTTGTAGATTCTGTATATTAGCCCTTGATCCAAGATGGTAGATTAGACACAACTCCAGAGCACAACACCCAGTGAAAGAGATGCAGAAACCCAGAGATCTCCTAGCTCCAACCGAGGTACCGGGTGCATTTCAACCAGTCTGTTCTGAGGGTGAGCAAAGCCCATTCAGGGGCAGACTGAGGTGGGGGAGGGGTGATGCTTCAACCAGAAAGTGCATCAGACCGGCGAGTCCAAGGCTCCACCTCTGGTGCTCCGGTCCAGATACAGTGCTTCCCCCAAAGCCTCAGCAATACACAGAACAGGGGGATCTTTGCAAGTCAAGCACCGGGAATTACAAGTGCGGAGTTGAATAAGAGTCTGCAGACTGAGTTATCGCCCCCTCTTCCCGCCTGGAGAGAGAGGGAGCTATAAGCAGGAGCAGCTGGGTGGCCCCTACACCATGACTGGAAAGAGAGAAAGCTGAAAGGGGGAGACGGCTGGGTGCAGCTGGGCAGGTCCCTAACCTCCTCCACAAACCCCAGAGGGCTGAAGCTCTGTCTCTAGTGGGTTGCATAACCAGTGCCACAGTCTGAGAGGAACCCTGAATGATCCAGCCCAGAGGAGGAAGGGCACAACCCACCACTAGAGGGGTGGGACTGGGCTATATGTTTTAACAAAAACACAGGAAGCCTACGTAGCAACGGGACGGTGTTCTCAACAACCAAGCAGTGCCTACAGGTCAGCGGAAGAGGAGGGCCTAATCTCCCAGCATAAACAAAAAAGACACAGGAAGCTTCCCTAGTAATCTGAAGGAGTCCCTAGAAACCCAGTAGCGCCCCCCACAGGCAGACAAGCGACCTCATCAAGCAGCTCTCTGACACCACAGCCAGGTAAATCCACAACAATGGGAAAAAACCAGCGCAAAAAAGGTGAAACCACCAAAGACCAGAACACCTCTTCTCCTTCAAGGGATCACAATTCCTCAACAACACAGGATCACAACTTGACCGAGAAGGAGTGTGAAGAATTGACGGAAACAGGATTCAGATGGTGGATAATAACAAACTTCTCAGAGCTAAAGAAACACGTTCTAACTCAATGTAAAGAAACCAAAAACCTTGAAAAAAGTTAGACAAAATGCTAACTAGAATAACCAGCTTAGAGAAGAACATAAACAACTTGATGGAGTTGAAGAACACAGCACAAGAACTACGTGAAGCAAACACAAGTTTTAATAGCCGAATCGATCAAGCAGAAGAAAGGATATCAGAGATTGAAGATCAACTCAATGAAGTAAAAAGAGAAGGCAATACAAGAGAAAAAAGAGTGAAAAGAAACAAACAAAGCCTCCAAGAAATAAGGGATTATGTGAAAAGACCTAATCTACGCTTGATCGGTGTACCTGAATATGATGGGGAGAATGAATCCAAGCTGGAAAACACACTCCAGGATATTATCCAGGAGAACTTCCCAAGCCTAACAAGGCAGTCCAAATTTCAAATTCAAGAAATACAGAGAATCCACAAAGATATTCCTCAAGAAGAGCAACCCCAAGACACATAATCGTCAGATTCACCAGGGTCGAAACGAAGGAAAAGATGCTAAGGGCAGCCAGAGAGAAAGGTCAGGTCACCCACAGAGGGAAGCCAATCAGACTCACAACAGATCTCTCGGCAGAAATTCTACAAGCCAGAAGAGAGTGGGGGCCAATATTCAACATCTTTAGAGAACTTTCAACCCAGAATCTCATATCCAGCCAAACTAAGCTTCATCAGTGAAGGAGAAATAAAATCCTTTACGGACAAGCAATTATTGAGAGATTTTGTCACCACCAGACCTGCCCTACAATAGCTCCTGAAAGAAACACTAAGCATGGAAAGGAACAAGTACCAGTCACTGCAAAAGAAAACCAGGTGGCAAAGACCAAAAATGCAATGAAGAAAATGAGTCAACTAATGAGAAAGAAAACCAACCAGTAACAAAATGGCAGGATCAAATTCACACATAACAATATTAACATTGAATGTAAATGGCCTAAACACTCCAATCAAAAGACA
The DNA here is from genome assembly GCA_036589455.1 of Ateles fusciceps. Taxonomy (NCBI): domain Eukaryota; kingdom Metazoa; phylum Chordata; class Mammalia; order Primates; family Atelidae; genus Ateles; species Ateles fusciceps. Next base: position 79,772 of record JAZHEH010002529.1, on the reverse strand, counting down.
CAGACTGGCAAAAAAATTTTTGCAATTTTTGCAATTTTTGCACAGGAGACTTTTTAGGGAAGTGAAACTGTTCCATATGACATAACAGCAGATATGTGACACTACACATTTATCAAAACCCATAGACATTTACAGCATAGAATAAACCTTAAAGTATCCAAATTTTTTAAAAATCATATAAGAGTGGAGGGATCACAGGATAGAATGTCTATTGTGACACAACAATTTAATTATGTTATAAATGTATGAAACAGTCTCATTGAAGAGGGTAGGAGAAAAAGGTGGTGACCTAAGTAACTGAAAATGAGCAGAATGTGTAAGACTAATGGCAAAATATATTGTACATACTCATTGTAAGGTAGCTGATGATTTTTTTCTCATGGAGACACAGGTTAAGAATCTTGATACCAGTATATATATACTGGAAATGAAGAATTAAGTACATAGATGGCAGATGATGGGAACCAGGTTTCTTACTGTTGGAGTGGGAGTTTTCATATAGGTAAGGAGAGAAGGCTAGAATGATTTTCATGGTAATAGATTAGAGCTGAAAGCATCAGTATAAACTCATGTTTAGGCTTATACAGATATACATGATTACATATACAAGTTATAGATATGTGTATAATTCCAGATTAGAATACACACATCTATTTCCTTACTCTGCCAGCTATGAGGGCATATAAGTGATGATACCTCAGTAGCACTAACATCCAACTCTTGGTTTTCTAATACATTCTCCAATAAATGGAACCAGAGCTCCTTGGAGAAATGGCTGATTCGAGCTAGGACTGGGCTAGGAAGTAAATATTATGAGACTGGAGCATCTTGTAGTTCCAGAAATAAAGCCAGCATTCAAGAAAACAAAAGCCACCCACAAGAATTGAATATATCAAAGCGACATAGGAGCCTACTGAAAGAGCTTCCAATGGCCAAGACTACAACAATTTGAGCCAATAATAATAAAGTAGTATTAGATTATAACCAAAAATATAATATTAACATCCATGAGTCCATACTGATATAAATAATGGAGTATAAGTGGAGAAGAGACAAAGAAAAGTAACTAAGTGGAGAAGAATTCCAAATAACTTATGTAGTTATTCTGCCCTCAATTTATGCAGCATAACTCCTACTCCGTAAGTGTAGACTGCAAATATTGACTTCCTTCCAAAAATCACATTATAGAAACAGGGAAAAAAGAGTAACTTTAGAGTGGGTAAACCTAACAAACACTGCCTTAGCCATGTAATAAATAATCAACATTAACAGCGAGTCATATTAATAGTATAGACTCATGATATGATATGGTGAAAATGGCACCTTAGCTCTATGGTCTTCCTCCCCCAAACCTGCAACCCCAGTCAAATCATAAGAAAACATTAGACAAATTCAAATTGAGGGACATTATACAAAATACCTGGTCAGTAATTTTCAATATTCTCAAGGTCATAAAATTATGGGAATGTGAGAAACTGTCACAAATAAGAGAAGCCTAAAGAGATATGCCAACTAAATGTCATGTGGTATTCTGGATGGGATCCTGGAGCCAAAAAGGGACAATAGATAGCTGCTAAAAAAATTGAAAGAGTCTAGGCACAGTGGTTCACACCTATAATTCCAGCACTTTGGGAGGCCAAGATGGGAGGATCACTTGAGTCCAGGAGTTCAAGACTAGCCTGGGCAACAAAGTGAGACCCTGTCTCTACGAAAAATAAAAATAAATAAAAACAAAAAATGTTATAAAAACTGAATGAACTATGGACTTTAGTTTATAATAATGTATCAATATTGGTTCACAATTGTAACAAATGTACCATAGTAACATAATACATTAATAATAGGGGAAACTGGGTGCCCGGTATATAGAAACTTTCTGTATTCTCTTCAGTTTCTTCATAAATATATAAAGACTGCTCTCAAATAGCTACCATGCCTGGCCTAAAATAAAAAAGTTAAGAAAAATTTTGCTGACCCTACTGTAAATGAACAAAAATTACAAGTGATTGGTTTGCACATTTTTTGTGGGATGATTTAAAAAATGAATTTGTTGAAGAAAGATAAGATGCTTTCAGATTATTCTCAATGATTGAAGAGTCAGTTTAAATCCCAATTCCTATCTGTGGAAAATTAACTTCATTTCTTTCAGTGTGGGAAGATAGCATATTGCGTGACATAGAAAATTGGAAACAAATATACAAAATATTGGAATGTTCAACCCAAAACAGTTACTTGAAAACATTTGATAAGGATTCACTATGTATACTTTACTTTCAAAATTGCAATTTAAGTTCCCAGTTTTTTTGTTATATTTAAAAAAGAAGTATTTGTTTCTAGAAATGAATTCTGATCAAGAAATGGAATTAAATGTGGATAAAATGCCCTTCTGATAAAGGGCAAAAATTGAAAAAAATATTATTGCATTGGGTAAACGCAATAGAAAATTCATTGCTTTTTTTGAAGCAACCCCCACAGAGTTAATTCCTCCATGGTGCTGAAGGCTTTTGCTTTGAAATTCATTTTATTGACCTAAAGCTTAAACTGCAGAGTGACTCCAGGGTAACTGACAGGAGGGAGAGAACATCATGCTAGCATTGTCACATATGCCCTCATTCAGTTCCTTGTTAAAAGATGCATTATGTAAAGGTATTCCCCACTGAATTTTGCTGCATTTTTTTTTGTCCCTGGTAAAGTATTACCTATATTTGTCAAGAAGGAGGGGGAAAACCCACTCTTTCAATGGTTCAATGATTATGTCCCCCACACTTTAATTTCTGCTTGAAATTCAAGCCCACATAAAAGGTTTCAAAACCTAAAGGTAGTTTTACTTTGTTACTGTGTATAATGTGTATAATGTGGGCTAAGGAAAAATAAAGCATATCTAGAAGCAGATAAGAGATGTAATTAGACTCTGAAACATGTTTCTTTGTAAAATTATTTCCTGTAGTTACTTTGTAGTGCAATAATGTAGCTAAAAAATCAATCTGTGTTACATGAACCAAAGAAATGATCAATTATTCATCCAGTTATGTATATTTCAACCAAAACATATATAGACACACCTCACTTTATTGTACTTCACTTTATTGTACTTTGTAGATATTGCATTTTATACAAATTGAAGGTGACAATCCTGCGTCAAGCAAGTCTATTGGCACCATTTTTACAACAACATGTGCTCACTTCATGCCTCTGTGTTGCATTTTGGTAATTTTCATATTTCAAACTTCTTCATTAGTATTATATCTATAACGGTGATTTGTGATAAGTGATCTTTGATGTTACTATTGTAATTGTTTTGGGGTACCATAAACTACACCCATATAAGATGGCGAACTTAATCAATCAATGTTATGTATGTTCTGACTGTACCACCACTCTTTGTCTCTCTCCCTCTCCTCAGGCCTCCATATTCCCTGAGATAAAACAACATTGAAATTAAGACAATTAATAACCCTACAATGGCCTCTAAATGTTCAAGTGAAAGGAAGGGTCTCATGCCTCTTACTTTAAATCAAAAACTAGAAATGATTAAGCTTCATGAGGAAGGCATGTTGAAAGCTGAGTCAGGTTGAAAGCTGGTATTCTTCCGCCAAACAGTTAGCCAAGTTATGAATCCAAAGGAAAAGTTCTTGAAGGAAATTAAAAGTGACACTTCAGGGAACATACCAGTGATAAGAAAGCAAAGCAGACTTATTGCTAATATGGAGAAAGTTTGAGTGTTCTAGACAGATCAAACCAGCCACAACGCTTCCTTAAGCCAAAGCCTAATCCAGAGCAAGGCCCTAACTCTCTTTAATTCTCTGAAAGCTCAGAGAGGTGAGGAGACTGCAGAAGAAAAGTTGGAAGTTACCATAGGTTGGTACATGACGTTTAAAGAAAGGAGCCCTCCCCATAACATAAAAGTGCAAGGTGAGGCAGCAACTGCTGTTGCAGAAGCTGCAGCAAGTTATCTAGAAGATCTTGCTAAGATCATTAGTGAAGGTAGCTACACTAAACAATAGAGTTTCAATGGAGATAAAACAGACTTATATAGGAAGAAGATGCCATCGAAGACTTTCATAGTTAGAGAGGAGAAGTTGAAAATGCCTGATTTCAAAGCTTCAAAGGACAGGCTGACTCTCTTGTGAGAGGCCATTGCAGCTGATGACTTTAAGTTGAAGCCAATGCTCACTGACTATTCCAAAAATCCTACAGCCTTTAAGAATTATGCTACATCTATTCTGTCTGTGCTCTGTTAATGGAACGATGATAGCATTTCTGTTTACAACATGATTTACTGAGTATTTTAAGCCAGCTGTTGAGACCTACTGCTCTGGAAAAAAAAGATTCCTTTCAAAATATTACTGCTCACTGACAATTCATTTGATCACCCAAGAGCTCTGATGGAGATGTAAAGGAGATTAATAATGCTTTCACACCTGCTAATGCAACATCTATTCTGCAGCACATGGATCAAGGAGTAATTTTGACTTTCAAGTCTTATTTAATACATTTTGTAAGGCTATAGCTGCCACAAATAGTGATTTCTCTGATGGATCTGGGCAAAGAAAATTGAAAATCTTCTGGAAAATATTCACCATTCCAGGTGCCATAAAGAACATTCATGATTTATGGGAGAAGGACAAAATATCAGTATTAACAGGAGTTTAGAAAAAAGTTGATTCCAACCTTCATGGATGATTTTGAGGGGTTCAAGACTTCAGTGGAGGAAGTCATTGCAGATGTGGTGGAAATAGCAAGAGAACTGGAGTTAGAGGTGGAGCCTGAAGATGCTGCAATCTCATGACTAAAGTTGAACAGATAAAGAAGTGCGTCTTATGGATGAGCAAAGAAAGTGATTTCTTGAGAAAGGATCTACTCCTGGCGAAGATGCTGTGAATATTGTTGAAATGAGAACAAAGGATTTATAATGTCACATAAATGTAGTAGATAAGGCAGCCACAAGTTTGGAGAGAAATGATTATAATTTTGAAAGAAGTTCTACTGTGGGTAAAATGCTATCAAACAGCATCACCTACAGAGAAGATCTTTTATTGAAGAAAGAGTCAATCAATGTGGCAAACTTCATTGTTGTCTTATTTTAGAAATTCCCACAGCTACCCCCAACTTTTAACAACCGCCACCCTTATCAGTCAACAGTCATCGACATTAAGACAAGATCCACAACCACCAAAAAGATTACCACTTGCTGAAGGCTCAGATGTGTGCATTTTTAGCAATAAAGACTTTTTAAGGTTTGTAAATTTTTAAGATATAATGTACATATGGCACACTTAATAACACTGTAGTATACTGTAAATGTAACTTTTATATGCACTGGGAAACCAAAAACTTTGTGTGACTTGCTACATTTGCTATATTTGTTTTTCTGCAGTGGTCTGGAAGCTAACTCACAATATTTCCAAGATATGCCTGTACAAATGATAGATACAGATATGTGAAGAGTTGAAAATACCAACTCTTAGAAATAAAAAATGTTAACTTATTCATTAATGGAATCAAGATTAGTGCCCAGTTAAACACTGGAAATAGAGGGAAGTATGATAGTCTTGGATCATAGATGAAATGGTCAAGGTTCTTCTCAATGAAACAACTTATTCTTTTTAATAGTTCTTATAAAGCATATAAGAAATTATTACTGCTGGAAAGAAATAAAAACAGTAGTAGACTTTTATTTTAAAAACAGAACAAATTATGAATACAAAATAAATGCCTATGGTTTAATTTTGAGCTGATGGGTTACCCACACTTTAATATCAACTTTTACTAATGTGAGACTCTGAGAATTTGGTTCTGTGTTTTAAGGCCAAAAGAAAGCTGATTAATACAGAGGGACACATACAATTAGTTGGAAAAATGCACTATATCATTAGATTTTAGAGATGGACTATCTTTTGGTTCTCTATTTGTGGTATGTTTTTCTAGCATTTAGAAAACAAAATAGAATCTTGTTTTATAGTCTTAAAATCTCTCATGTTTGCTGTTTTAGGATTGATGTTTGTAGAGAAAGTGACTTGAGTAAAATAAAGTTGATGACCCTTGACCTCAAATTGACTTCTAACCTGTGTTCCTGGTTAAGTAGGTGGCTCATGCCTATAATACCAGCACTTTGGGAGGCCAGGATGGAAGGGTCGCTTGAGCCCAGGAGCTCGAGACCACCCTGGGCAACATAGTGAGACCCCTGTCTGTTAAAAAAATTTAAAACGAAGCCAGATGTGGTGGTGCATGCTTGCAGTCCCAGCTACTCAGGAGGCTGAGGCAGGAGGGTAACTTGAGGCCAGGAAGGTCGAGATTCCAGTGAGCCATGATCACACCACTGCACTCCAGCCTGGATGACTGAGCAAGAGCAACAGCTGTCTCAAAACAAACAAACAAATAAACAAAATAACCCGTGTTCTCCAGACTCTGAGCTATCCTGCAAGCCTTGTTCTTTCAAACTTGCACATGGTTTATGTAAAACAGCTAGGTTTATATAACTAAATCAGAATTGTGTCATTCTAGGACATACACATTTTTTGGGGGATACTAGAAAATTAAAATCTGGATAAAGTTTTCAGTTTCATTTATATTTGAGCAGCAAAATAACTGGAAATGCTTTTTTAAAGCAAAAGAATGATTGCACTTCTTAAAAAGGGGGGATTTGATTAAATGTAGGCACACGTTTAGTGTCAAAACTTAGTCATGCAAGAAGGGAAGGACTATATTAACCAGAGGTAATTCATTCAGGTGTTAGTATCACATAGCTGTGGAGTCGAGCCATTATGTCTTCCCTGGGCAAGCTTCTTCCCTCATCACTCAACTCATTAGTATGCAGCTGGAAAATACCAGCACAGAGTATGCCAAGGCAGACAAAGAAATGACTCAAGGGAGATTTAACTCCATGACTATACATATTCCCATAAAGTCTAAAAACATAAGTACTCACAGCAGGGTAAAGCCCTACAGTTTTCTTTCAGTGAAACAATCCACATTATCCCTGTGGCTAGAATGATGAGAAAATGAATTTGAAAATATCTGCAGGATGGTGCTGATATCTTTGGTCAAGAAATAATAGCAGGAACCCCTTTCATTTTCCCAAACCAATAGCTTGTTCCTGATACAAAATGGCCTAGTGAGGTTGTGATTGTAACATCAGGCTGGGGAGGTCTGGGTCCTCAGCTTATAATTACATTTCTTAACAACTGTTTCTTGGTAGTAAAAGGAAAGCAGAAGATGGTGGTCATTATAACAACATTTAAATTGTCAAAACCAATTTTGCTTCATTTATCTGAATATTTTTGAGAAATAATACCATCTTAAAAAAAAAAAAAACTTCCTATCACAAACAATGACAGTTATTGTGGATTGAGTGTCATCATTTGCCAAGTTGTTTGCCAATAGGCTTTATGTTCGTTATTCACCTAACCATCACAAAACTCTAAAAGGAAGGTATGTATCATGATGGGCATTTTACAGATGAGGAAACAAAGGCTAACAGAGGTTAAATTTCATTATCACATGTTTTACAGATAAAAAGTGGCAGAATCTTACTAAATCCCAGGTATGTGTGTCTTTGCTTATAAAATGTTCTTCATTTTATAGATTCACCTAGTCACCTAAATTCTTCACATTTCCCAAATATATAGGCACCTGTGCAATAATAGGAAGTGCTTTTGTTCTAGCTTGGTCAAGTTAAAATATGCAGGTCTGGACAACTTATTTGCTATCGCTTGAAAGTGATAGCGGCATGACTGAAATTTAGAAATACTGATTGAAATGACTGGAAACAACCTCTGGCAAAGTGGTTCAATTGACTTTTGTGATACCATGGTCTCAGTTTTGAAGATCATTTTGCATTAAACCTTTGCAATGTAACTTATATTGCTGCAACTAAACAATGAGCACAACTCTAACTTGTCTTCTATTTTCCTTCTTTGAAAAGTCTCTAAATTTGTTTATTTATCTGGTTTGCAAAGGGAAGGGGATAAGGTATTTTTATTGGGGGGTCAAGTCAGCATTTTAGGAATCAGTGGATGATGTAAATATGAATCAATAATGGATGAAGCCCTTCGTGGATTAAGAGGCAAATAATTTCCAATTTAATAAAAAAGAAATTTTGGCTTTAATTATCCAAGTTTATGACTAGGTTATTTTGATCAAATTCATCAGATTTGTTCTTTATTCTGCCAGCAGCATTATTAGAGCAGCTATCAGCAGAAAACTTGAACCAATTACAAAAGTAGCACGAGATATTAGAAGTTAATCTATTGAAATGCATGCATGCATTCATTCATTCAACAAATATTATTGAATACCTTCTATGTGCCACTGTTTTAAAGTCTGTTAAAATGCCCAACCTGGCAAATGGTATGTTAGATAATATTAAGAGAGCTGTAAAAAAAAAAAAAAAAAAAAATAGGCGAGAGATTATGAAGGTTGAGGGTAGGAGTAACTTTGGATAGTGTGGTAGTTTTAAAACACATCTGCAAATTCTTTGACACATGTCCCATGGAGAAAAGGGCTTATGTCCCATCCCTTTGAATCTGGAATGGTCTTCATGACTCACTTGTAACCTGTATAATTCAATGGACATGAAGCTGCATGATTTTTGAGGTAAGGTCACAAAGGCAATGCTGTTTACAATAGCAACACGGGTTTTCCCAAATGCAACCTAAGGGATGGTAGAACCTACCCCATCCTTGAGAATCACTGGTCTAGAAATGCCATTAGATTGAAAATGATGCAGGTCACTTCTTTACTTGAGAGACAAGTTGGTATTCATCCACTTAAGGCAATAATACGAAGGTCACATGTTCCTTTCTATTCATTTTTAAGTATTGGAGTTCTTAGGAGTGAAGGATGAGGAGAGCCAATGTAGAAAAGGGTGTGGTTAATTTGGGGGGAAACATAGGATCTATATTCTTTTAATTAAATGTTATTAGTCAGGACTTCCTCCACCTGCTCAGAGGTGTACTCCACTCCCTCGTGGTTTGCCTCATTTTCCAGACACACATGCATACCTTGAAAGATGTGAAGTCCAATGTCACTTCTTTCTTTCCACTTACAGCCAAGAAAACAGAAGTTGCTCTCTTATCTAGTATGAAAGGTTTTAAAACAGGAAACCAGAAGCTTATAAAAACTTTGGAGGTTCTGGGGGAGCAAAGTTCAGGGAAGTGGCCAGCAAAAATTTCAGAATGAAGCAGCCAAGCAGATGGTTCTTTAGAACAAACTTGTAAACTGCGGCAACTCAAAAATCTTTGGAAGATGTCAACAACTACCTTAATCTATGGCAGTGAGTTGAGACATTTTCAAGGACTGCCCTAGAAGTTCTGTGAATATAGTGTTTATTCATATATCTCTCCAAATCTCTCAAATCTGACCTGGGTGCCTGTTTTGGGCAGACTCCATTTAGGAACCAAAAACAGAGAACAGAGGCAGTATTTTGGGAAATGGAGTGTCTGGTTTCTCCCTCTGCAATGCCCTAGAAGAACTCAGAAGGGAATGATGGTGAAGATCACTTAACAATAGACAATTCAGCCCACTTTCTTCATAGAGCATTCATGATGTTCAAATGAGATTATACATATAAAATGATGGAAAGAAGTGCAATGGAATAAATGTTATCTATTATTAGTACTAGTATATTATTAATGGCATTTGTATTACTGAGGAGGAAAACTGTACGATCCTGTTATGTTCTGATTTCTACTTCTTTACTTGGAACTAAAAATTTTGGCCCCAAACTCAGATTCATTCTCTTTAGAATTATACATTTCTCTTTACCCCAGATTGAGGTACTTTTCCAGAAGAGGATTATGACGTATATATGTGTATACATATCTATATATGAATTAAATGTAATTCTCACAGGAAATTAAAATACCATAATTCAAAACTATAAGCTGATATAGCTTAGGACTTTGCATACTAATTCAAAGATATGAAAACCTTTAAGTGTCTACAACAAAAGGGAACCAGTTGGAAAATTATAATTGGAAAATTGTAATGTTGATTTACTGACGTAGAAAATATTTTCTAGCATTACTTTCAAACTAGCAAATATGTATTATGCACTATTTAAACTGTTTTATGAAATTTCATTTATTTTTTTAACTTGTGGAAAGAAAGAAACACAAGTTTTACTTTTTGGTTGTAGGGAGATTGTAATGACTTAACAAACCATTTATCTAAAACTAGATACGTTTTTATGCTTGGGAATATATTTTATATTTCTCTATTCACATGAGGTAAGCACTAACTGTGGCTTTAATTGGAGCTTTTAGAATGCCTCAGTGAACACTTCGTATGTAATTTAAAAGTATTCACATAGTCAAGCTTTGCACCAGAACTGTTCCCCTCTTGGTACTAACAAGGGCATGATCTGACACTTGGTTTTGTAAAATATGACCAGAATGGTCAACACATTGTTGCCACTTTTGCTCTTTTGAATCTCTGCATTACTTTTTTAAGTATTCAAAGCAACTATTAAATAAAATAAATGAGGACAGTTTGGAAGTTAGAGAGAAACTCTTCCACTGTGGTATTTGAAGAAGAGTGATATTTTTCCTTAAGGCAGTCTCTTGCAGAAATGGTCTATGTCTCTTTAATGGGTGAAAAATATGGACTAGATTTTGTCAGTCTTCTTGGGATTAAGAAACTTCAACCTTCCTATCACTCCATCTGCACCAAACTAAGTCTTAAAGATTATTCTGCATGATGGCAAAGAGAATCGCTTGGATGTTTCTTTTCCAACTTGAAAAAGAAATTTATATTTGATATAGTATAAAGTCGGAAAAACGTAATGCAAAATGCTGCATCTATTAAAAAAAAAAAGCTCTGAAAAAGTATTTGAACTTAACATCTCCTCATTCAAGTACAGAAATAATCCTTCAAGAGAACTTTATTCTGAAGAGCTGCTTATGTTTAGTTCAACTGTTTTCACAAATAATACCTCCTTCAGGTTGGTGGTTACTACTAGAGCTAAGGAAATGTCTATGAAAAGAGATAGACATGTAGGGAGCTTCACGTGTTTTGGTAATGATCATTTCTTAGGCTGGGTCATGGGTGCACTTGCGTGATGTGCATGTAGGTCTATAGTAAATTTTTTAGCACCGAATGTCTGATTTTCTCCAGCACCATTTGTTGAAAGGAATCTTATCTCTCATTTGAATTTGGGTTTCCCTTTTGTAAAAAAGTGGTTAGGTTTATTTTATGTGGCTCTTATTTTAGCGTTCTATTTCTATACCACTCATTATGTTTCTACTCTTCAGCCAAAATATACCAGTGCTTTGCTTACTGCAGCTATACTGGTAAGCCTTAATATGAAGAGAGTGATCCTCCCACTTCACTCTTCTTTTTAGAGTGAGTTCAGCTAAGTCTAGTGCCTTGTGTTTTCTAGTATCGATTTTGGAATAAGCTTGTATATGTCCACAAAAAGCTGCTGCTTGGATCTCAGATAGGAATTGCTTTAAACCTATAGATTGATTTGTGGGAACTGACATCTCTACCTAGAGTCATCCAATCCATGGATGCAGTATATCAACTTCAAATTTTTGAGGAAAAATGTTCTACAACCTAAGATTTATATGTCCAAGTTATAATAGTGAGCGAGTATAAAAGAAAATTTTATTACATGCAAAGTCTCAAGAAATGTATCTATTACTATCCTAATTTCCTCAGCAAGCTATTATAGCCTATCATCCAATAACATGAGGGGAATGAGGAACCAGCTTTCACAAAATGGATTATTCAAATGGAAATAAGTAAAGGGAATATGTATAATAATAATTAAGGGATATCCCAGGGTGATAGCCAATCCCCAAGAGTAGAGGGCAACCACTTCTGCTTGTTGTCAGAAGACAGAGGTGATTTCTTTAAAATGATTGAATTCTTAAATAACAGTTATCATCTGAATGTACTGAGGTGTGGTTTATGTAACTGATAGAGGTTTTAGGCTAAATTACTAATAATATAGAAAAAAAACACCAAAGCAAACAAAAAACAGACCATCATTATCTCCAAGGGGAAGGGGAAATGGGGAGGAAAAGCATGGCACGTTATCTATCTTATAATTATGTAGTAAAAAACTTTCATTGTTATGATGGTTCAAACATTGAATAGTGATCTGAAGACAATTGAAACACTTTATATCCTTGGAAAGTGGAGGAGGGGGCAGGATGTATGTACATATATAAGTAGATACAAGAGCATGTGAAATGATATGCCATACAAATGGAGAAATTAGTAAGCAAAACAAACCCGAGAAGTACTGAGGTGTAATCTTAGGCTCAACAAGTTTATCTTGAAAGAATCAGGGAAATGTGATGCCCCCAGCTTTGTTCTTTTTGCTCCAAATTTGTTTTTGGCGATTCAGGGTATTTTTGTTGTTCCCATATACATTTTAGTATTTTTTTTTCTTTTTGTGTAAAAAAGGTCAATAGAATTTTGATAGATAGTTATTGCTTTGAATCTGTAGATTGCTTTGGGTAGTATGGATATTTTAACAATATTAATTCTTCCAATTCATTAATACAGTGTCTTTCCACCTAGTTGTATCTTCTTTTGTTTGTTTTATCAATGTTTTATAGTTTTTGACATTCTGACAACAAGATGAACCTGGAGGATATTATGCCAAATAAAATAAGACAGAAACAGAAGGAGAAAATACTACAGGATTTCACTTACATGAGAAATCTAAAATTATCTAAGTCATAGAAGCAGAGAGTACAATGGCGGCTGCCAGGAGCTGGGGGAGGGGAAAATTGAGAGGTATTAGTCAAAGGGTACAAAGTCTCAGTTATGCAAGATGAATAAATTTTAGAGATCTACTGTACAACGTAATGCCTATTTAACAATCCTGTATTTTATACTTAAAAATTTGCTAGGAGGGTAGATCTCATGTAAGTGCTCTTATCATAACATAAATAAATAAATTAATTAAGAGGGTGACATGAAACTTTTGGAGGTGATATTTAAGTTTATGGCACTGATCGTGGCAATGGTTTCATTGGTGTTTACTTATTTCCAAATTCATCAAGTTGTATACATTAAGTATGAACAGCTATTATTTTGTCAACTGTACCTCAAACAAAGTGGGTTTTTTTTTTAAAGAAATAAAGAAGAAATGCATATTGCTCTCCATCTCACACTAAGGGTTAACAACATTAAGAAGAAATGTAATAATATTCTTTACATTAAAGAGTCTGAAATTTTCACTGCAACTCTTTCAGATTTACTTATAATTTTCATTAGACTCTAAATAATACTTTCTTGCACCATCTACCTGTAAAAACAAAACAACAATGACAACAAAACACTGAAAGAATCAGCCAGAAAGAGTTGCATGTTGCTTCTGGGAGGGGTGATGGTAAGAGACTGTTTCATAAAAATTAGAATATAAGCATTTGACTCTAATGTATATGAGCTTATGATACATTTGATAAAAATTTAAAAGTATAAAAAAGAATGTTCTTTTTGTAATGTCTCTTTTGATTGTTCATGGAGTTGAGCATTTTTGGTAGTGCCCACCCACAGTGACCCTGGGTTAGGTCATGTAATTGGTTTTTGCTAATGGGACAATAAAAAACTTGAAAAAGCATTTGTGTATTTCCACTTCTGTTTTTGTGTACCAGCTGTTCGTTACTTCTTTCCTTCACAATGTTTTGCTTCTGTGTAGGTCTTGTGATTTTGTTTTTTGCAAGTTCATATGTGTATGAACTTTTTCTATGGGGATATTTGTGAGAACTGGGTAGACGTAATCTTCTAGGGATGATTTTTAAAATTTGTATTTTGCCAGGCACTCACTGAGCATTACCATCCAAGACAATGCTAATATAATTCTTTGGCTTGAGGCTTTTTGGACCACCCCAAAAATATAAACTAGGGCCCCAAACACATATTACGGGAGATACAGATCCAAAGTTTAGAGACAGAATAGTTTCCTTACTGTCTCCCTTTGTGAGATATACTTTAAAATCTTCACTGGAGGTGTAACCCTTGGGGCCCTAGGTATATTTAACAACATCCAGTATGGTTCCATATATTTCTGAACCCCTCAGCTTTACCTACATTCTCCATTTGGCCTGAAAGTTGTAGGGCAAGTACCGGTTTGAGAGCTTGCTTGCATCTCTAAAGTCATTACTTTATTTTTGACTTCTTAGGATTTCTCTTACTTTCCTGCTGACTCATTTACACATTTTCAAAAATTTTTAAATTATGCTTTATCCATCTTTTTTTATTATTTTATTGATGAAGATTATCTTTCTGGGTATCTATTAAGCCCCTGGCCTATTTTTCAAAAAAAAAAAAAAAAAGAAAAGAAAGAAAGAAAAATAATTCCAAAGGGATGGAAAGTGTAGCCCTCAACGTGATTTGGATCAATACCTTAAGACAAATTGAATAACATTAGCTCCTTCTTTTAAGCTTCCAATTCCTTGGGAGAATAATTTCAGAAATATATTGAAAATTTCCAAAGTCAGTTTTTTCCAGTGGTAAAAATAAAGCCACTCTGCTCTCAAGAGACTTCTGCACTAGTGCCTAGTTTTAGTAAGTGTTAAAGTTTCATTGAGAGACAAAGTATTACTGCATATTACCTACTTGGTTTTTAACAATATCAGGTTACACAACTGTTATAATGTTGAAGATTATGTTGCACTAAAAAACGTGGAAATAAATTCTATAAAATATTTTTAAACAAAAAAGACAATTATGTATATAAAATGTCAGAATTAACTTTATTCTTACATGCCTATTGAGAAATATTGAAACTTTTCTTCAGCTCAGGATGAGAATGCCTGCTTCTCTACACACTTGGAAACACAGAACTTGTATCTTCTTACTGGGTAAAACTAATGGGCCTTTGATGTAAAATGCTAATCTATGGAATCTAAAGCTCTGAATGATAACTTTGGGGTTGTAGGAAGTTCTCCTTTAGTAACCGAATAATTTCATAAAACAATAGATTTCATATGCAATGAGTAAACATGTTACTATAGTATCTTTACCCCCTGCTGATGACTTCTGTTTTGCCTTTGTTTAAATCATATTTAAGTCCTGTCAACATAATGAAACAAAATAAGAGGGTGACTGAGAGATTGGTTAAAAGTCTGAGTTCTGAAGTCCATTCACTTGAGTTTGAAACCCAGATTTGTCACTGGGTTTGTTCATGGCTATATGAACATGGGAATATTATTTATCCTCTCTTGAGGCTCAGGGATCTGGAATATTTATGAATTTCTTAAATTATCGACTTTAAAGTACAATAAAGTACAATCCAGAACTGGGTAGACATGATGTCCTAGGGATGATTTCCTAAATTTCCTTGATTCTAGTATGGTAAGAGATAAAATTTTCATTATATTTTTCTCTATACAGAGAAAATAAAGTCAGCAGAAGGAAGAACAACTTTTACTTTTGCCCCTAAAGATTAATTATCATAAAAAGATAGACAAGTATATCTATATTGTTTCAAATGCCCTTATACATTTGCACATTAATTGTATATAAGAATGTGTTTCTTTGTCAAATACCTTCGACTTTTTCTACTTAGATTTCCCCTCAAAGAGTCATTCATAAACTTATTTATATACCTTCTAAAAATGATTCATAGCCCGAGTGGTATGATTCCCAATCTTGGGCAAGAATGCTATACAAATCTAAATAATGGGGTTCCCTTCCCAATGAGAATCTTTCACAAGTCAGACAGCCAGCATTTTCAAAGTTTGCAAACCTTGTAAGTAAACATAGGTGTGTGACAGCTTCTATTATTTGCCCAATAACAGCTCTTGTATACCCCCTCCTTCTTAGGAGCTATGCCAATGTTGTATCACAGCTGTGAGTAATTTGAGTCAAAAGGGAGATGATAAATTGGGGAAACCAACTTATGGAACTCTGGGTGCCTGACAGGGAACTGATGAAAGACTTGGATTAATACCTGGGAGTCATAGCTTTATCTAATGCTTGCAAAACCCAAGATGTAAAATATGTAAAATATGACATGCTCCATGACTATGATGATCCCTTCCAGCCAAGAAGGGGTATTAAGATCTGTTTCAGTAGGTTTTGCTCAGCACGAATGGCTCTTAATGTAGCAGGTGCAATGTCCCTCTGTGAGGTAACTCCAGTGAAAATCCTTTGGACCTTACTTTATAATACATATTAATGAAATTTTATTTTTAATGAGATATACTTTTGAAAAAAAATATACCCTTTTAAATATTAGAGTGAGGTGAACACTATTAAAAATTCACAAAATTGTCGAGTCATTTGGCAGGTAAAGTCTTTGTTTTGCAACTGCAGAGATTAGTCCAGACCTCATTTTGTACCCCAATAGTGGTCCCCTGTAACATCACCAAGTTAAACATTTTTCAGTTCTTCTTAGTTCTCCATTTGAATTGCACTCTGCATATACTGGATATATTTTCCTTCAATCCAGTTATCAGCTATAACTTAGAAAAGTTTGTTTAACCTTTAATTTCATGGCTTGTAGAAAGTTTGATGCCATTTCCTAAATTTCTGCATATTCCCGAAGAAGTTACAATGTCATGGTCACCACTGGCTCTACTCTCCTGTTTATTCCTGAATTAGTACGTAGTACAAAATGTTTTATAAAATGTTTATCCAGTGATGGCATCACTCATTTATTTATTCATTTAACAATTATTTATTGAGGCCCTATTATTTGTTATGCTACATTATGTGTGAGGAACTGGGCTGGTTGTAGAGGAAACAATAGTCTAGCGTGGGGGAGGAGACACTAATAATCACACAATAGAACATTATGAATGATACATGCTACGATGGGGGGAGAGTATGGTGGTACAAAAAACATAAAAATAAGATTTTATCTAGTGTAGGAGGTTAGAGATACATCCCCTAAAAAAAATGACTACTAATATGTGATCCAAAAGAATAGATTTTAAGCTAAAGGAGATGGTAAAGAGCTGTTCCAGCAACTGGTTCAGAGAAGCTAAGTGGTAGAGAAGAGAAAAGGGGAAGGCTAATAGACAGTAGCAGCATATGGGACAAGAGAAGGTTTTTTTGTTGTTTTTTTATAGTAATAACTTAAGTCCTGATGTGAAGGATTCAGTTCTATGAGAGAGTGTAGAATATGAGAGTGATAAGAGATAACAAATCGTGTATAGTTCATGAGGTGGCATGAACTTATATAGGGGGAAGAGCCAGCCCTCTCTTTCACAGAAGAGAAGAAGGATACTTCAAAGGTAGAGATTTGATTGATGGGTGAGGGAAAGATAAAGTTACCATCTGATGCCTTCTCCTTTCTTTTAAAATGTCAGATTGTCTGATAAACTGGAGAGATGGAGGAGAAAGCTTGAAGCTTTGAGTAAAGGTTTGAAGTAGCTGTTGCAAAAAGCAGAAGAGTCTATAGGCACTGCTGAGGGCCCCTTTGAGGTTGGAGAGTTTTTTAATTTATGACTGGACCAATACTCTCTGGTAACAGGACTTTCTCTGGCAATGTTTAACTACACGAATAGCAAAAACAGATGGTTGTGCTATAGAAGGTTGGGATTTAATTAAATGCCACACACATAAAAGAATTGGCCCAGACAAGACACTCAGCTTCCTTAATTCTCCCTACTCCCACACATACATCCTCAAAAACCCATTCATAAAGTCTTTTGATTTGTGCATCAGTTTACTTAATTTTGTAGGACAATACGAGGTTTGCATTGTGGCAATTCAGTCAATTAAAATTGATTACACATCTTTTGCTTAAGATGCCTTTGCTCACTCTGTTCTGTTGATTGGCTCTTCACTCTTTCCCTTTCTCTACTTCTCTGTCTTGTCTACTCCCTCCTCTTCCCTTAATTTCTGTTCATTTCTAATGCAGAGTCATTGAGCCATCCCTTTTTTTTTATTGCTTCCTGCTAGACCAGGCCCTCAGGGTGTCAGCTTCTCCCAGAAATAGCTTATCAACCTGTTTTCCTAAACAAAGGCCGTTCCTGCTTCAAGAATAAATTCAGGTGCCAGCAGTTAAGTGGGTTTTTTTTTCACCCTTGACATATTATTTTTTATTTAATCCTATTTTTCACTTGTGATAACCTGCTCTAAAGATGCCTTTGTTGTTTTCAACCACAGAAGAAACATGTTTGTCATCTCTTCTGTCATCATCCATCAAATGTGTGACCTTGAGAAAGTCATTTCAGTTTTTTAGATGAAGGGTAGACAAGTTATAGCCTGAAAGACAATCTTACCAACTGCCTGTTTGTATAAATAAAGTTTTATTAGAACATAGTCACATTTTGTTTACGTATTATCTCTGTGCTCCAATAGCAGGATTGGTTAGTTATGACAGACACTGTCTAGCCTGCAAAATGGAAAATATTTATTAACTTGCCTTTTAAAGAGTTTGTCAACCCTGTTCTAGATCCCACTTTATCCATCTGTAAATAAAGGATTCCAAGAATATGCTCTCCCATTATCTTTTCAATCTTAATATTTAAAAAGTTAAAGTTACAAATTTTGGTCTCTTGCAAAAAAGTCATCTCATCTGAGAGAATTGACAAAGTAGCATTTGTGGACTCTATCATTCTGTATACCTTTATTCTGCTTTATTTTTTATTAATATATCACTCTCTTGTGTAGTGTTATTTTATACACATACATGCATATCTGTTTTCCTCCATTAATATATAAATTAAATGAAAGATAATAAATGTTTTGTTCATTGCTATACCCCAGTGTCTAGAATAATCTAGCACATGATAGATGTTCAATAAATGTACTGAATAAACAAATAAATGAATTAATAGAATACTTCTCATTGGAATTTCCTTTCAGTTGCATGTACAAGACAGGATATACTGGACAATATATGGGAACAAGTCTTTATTATTAAAATTTCTTAAATTGCTCATAGTTCCTAGGAGATTGTTACAGACTGAATGTTTGTGTCCCCCATCCCTGCTGCCTGCCAGATTTATACATTGAAGCACTAACCCTCAGTGTGACTGTATTTGGAGATAAGGTCTGTGAGGAGATGATAAATGAGGTCACAAGGGTGGGGCCCTAATCCAATAGGGCTGGTGCCCTTATAAGAAGAGAAAGAGACACACACACATACACTCTCTTTCTGCTGTGTGAGAACATAGTGAGAAGGTGACTGACTGCAGGCCAGGAAGAGAGCCCTTGCCAGGATCCAAACTGACAAGTATCTTGATCTTGAATTTCCTATCTCCAGAACTGTGCAAAAACACGTTTCTGTTATTTAAGCTACTCAGTCTGATATGGCAGCCCAAATAGACTAATACCAGAATATTTGCAAAAGACCCCTAGAAATATGTATTGACCTCTCCATACTCTTTTCTTCCCTGAGGGCAACAACATTCAGCCATATACTATTGATGGAATAAGCAGTGGGCTTTATGCATGTGTGTTTTGTAAGTATTAAAAATACATCAAGCGTGAGTGAATTAAAAGTAATAATCACCTATCTATGCTCATAAATTAAGTAAAGGACTCTGCATCATATTAATGGACAATCTTATTCAAAACAAAGTGTATTACCATAGCTATGTAAAACGGTAGTTACGCATGTGAGCTCTGGAGTCAGACTGCTTGGACTGCATCCTGGTTCTACTTAACTAATGGTGTCATCATTGACAAATTACTTATATTCATTTTCTTCCCCTATAAATTGAAGAAAATAGAAATAATAATTACATGTACCAGTAAGAATGAATTAGGCTATGTTACAGTAACAAATAATTCAAAGTTTATTTCCTACTTCCTCTACATTTCTATTGCAAGGCAGCTAAGAACTGTGCTCCAGTGGGTCTGACTCTAAGACACGGGCTAATAGAGCACACTCTCTGGAACATTGCTAGTAGCACTAGCCGAGGGCAGAGAGATCCTGATGAATTGCATATTGGTCCTTAAAGATGCCACATAGATACGACAATCATCACTTTCACTTACATGTCATTGACTAAAAGCAAGACATATGACCATACTCAACTCCAAGGCAGGAGAACACTCTTACCATTTCCCAGCAGAATAAGAAATATTTGTGATCAGCTCTAATGACTACCATATTATCTCACAGAATTTTTGTCAAACTCAAGTAAGCAAAAGCCTCCAAAGCATGAATTACATCTCGAGAAACGAACAAAGAACTTACTAAATATTAGCTATTGTTATTATCCTGTATTTAATTACACACACAAAAATACTCCTGTTGGGAAAAATGGAAAAATATTTTTAGCCTTGCAAGGAACTTTGACCCCAGCAAATGTAAGAGAACACAGATGTGGTTAATAGAAAACCTTTCTTTTTCCAACTACCTTTATAACTTCCCAGATGAGAACTCAATCATCTGACTGCAACAAATATTTTCATTGTCCTCCCGTCAAATTGATTTCTTAGAGAACACAATAGAGAGGAAATACAACAGAGAGTCTTTACACTGTTATCTGATTTTGATTAGGTATCTTGCCGTTTTTAAGTCCAACGTTTTGTTTATTTCTAGCTAGGTGAATTACTGATTTTTTGCAGTAACTGGCTACGTTCAAATGTATATGCAGGTCCCTTAACCTCATACTTCTCATATATTAGCATCATTTAGAAATTGTGGCTGATCTGCAATTTTTATCCCAATCAGTTTTCTGATGTAGTATATAAAGTAGCAAGTGAAATAGTGATGTGACCCTAATTTACAGGAAAATATAAAACTAGTGGATTGCATATTGATGCAAGAGTTAAGCCAATTTGCTTCCAGCTCTTGATTTAACTAACTAGTTATAGTACTGTATCTTGATCAAATCACTTACTCTCCTCTAACTAAAGTTCTTTATATAAAGAATTAAGGGAGTTAATGTAAACCTCTAATTACTTCCACCGTGCATGATCTGAAGTGACAGAAGATGATCTCTAAACTCTTTTCTAACTTCAAATATTAGTGTGTGATGCAAAATCCTTGGTCCATGGTTATGTTAGCACCCGATATGTAGAAATTAAATTAGATCCCTCAATGTCATTTCAAGCTGATTTTCCAGAAGTTCAGTTTATTGGAATGAATTTAATTGCTCAATTGTTTGACTTTTCTTATCCAAGTGAAACCAAATCTCACAATCTTGTGCAATTCACTCATCAATAATTATCAAAATAATCTGAAAATATATTCAGTCTGCAATTAAAAAAGAAAATGCACCAGGAACAAAGTCAAAGAATGAGAATGATTCATCCAACTGTTGAAGCTGGATTGTTTGTCAGAGGCATCCACATTAGAAATCTAATGATTATAAAGTCCAATGACATTTAATTTTTCAAATATTTATTTACCACATTGTTTTTAAAACAATGACATTTATTCATTTTTAACTTGAAACTTTTGATAGAATTTATGCAGCTATTTTTTAAAATTAAGATAATTCCAATAATTTTTTCAGAATCTCTATCATTTACTTTGTCTCTTTAATAAAATAACTGACATATGTAATGTCACTTTTAATTAATAGTAACTTTTCCCTTATTAACCAACCCAAGGATTTCTATAGAGAAATGATAGTTTATCATGATAAGCAATTGTATAGGAAGTTTTCTGTCATAATACCTATTTTTTCATAAAGTTATCTTCAAGAGTCACATATTTATGGTGCATGAAACCAAGATTCATAAAATCCACTGAATTTAGTTTGTGTGGCAGAACTTCTGGTTGTTTGCCCCAGTGGTCATCCCAACCCTTCACCTTTGTTTCTTCTTACTATAAAGAATAAAAATACCCATCAAATCAGCTTATCAACCTTCCTGAATCTAGAAGTAGACATAGGAGCTAAAAGTAATGAGATGTAAGGGGTTGTATACTAGTGCCCTTCTAGGAAAAATTTTGCTTTTCTCATAAATCAAACAAGTGTGGCAGTACCAGCACTTTCCCTTCTTCATGGACATCATTACTGCAGCTATAGAACTCCCCTCAATATAATGATGTCAAAACATGAAGACCAAAGGCCAATACACCCAATAGAGTGGAGCACAAAAAGAGAAAGAATCTGGATCTTTAGTGACGTTAATGGGCATCTGCCCCAACACTACTTACCATCATTTCCTCTGATCATCTTCTTGGGTAAAATTTAAACTGCTTTCAGCCAAAAGCATCTCTTGCCAACATAGCTGGCATATTAGCTTGGCTATATCTGCATACTTAAAAATTGTATGCTTTATCTCCCATACACTAAACTTATCATTATTTCTATTGTAACATTTTAATTAAAAATTTGTTTGTGTAATTGCTGAAATAAAAATTCCCTAAGAGATAACTTAGAAATTTGTGCCTTCACACAGAGCCCAAACGGTTCCTTGGACGCCATTATTTCACCCTAGGTTTAAAAGAAAAAAATTCTACAACCTGTCTCATTAACTTCTTTCAATGGCTTTTAAGAACATTAAGAATATGGAAGAGGAGGTAGAGAATAGCCTGGAAAAGCTTCAGTTGGCTTCTGGCAGTTGCTGTAAATCCTAAGAGAATGGCATGAAGTCAGGCAGTGTGAATTTAATAGCATCTTTGGGCAACTTGGGAATCTCCAACAGTGTCTCAATATGGCAAGCAGTTATTTGTTGCTAGTACCCTTTATGCTTCCATTTATTTTGACTCTGGGCCTTCCTTGTATTTTATTTTTCTCTCAAGTTGTTTCTCTCACCCTCCATGAGACACTTCCTCTGTTGGGGAAGTAGATCAATATAATGAGATGGATGAGATATGAAAAATCGCAATGAATAAATGAGAGAGAAAAAGGAAAAGGACAATTATTCAAGGTCACCCACGTTTGGGGCTCAGTTTCACACATAATCTGGTCAGGCATGCATGTATCTAATGTAACTAATAGTATGAAAAGCCGAATCTTCTGGTTCAAAATATATAAAATGAGAAAACCTATAGGAGACCATTACATTATTCTGAATTAACTGTCATAGATTCTTCTGTAATTTTTTTCCCTTCAGAATCAATAGGGCTATCTGATAATAAAGTCTGGGACTATATAGAGAAGAGTAACCTGGACTGGAAACAAGGTGACAATCATCACAAAAGCAGGGACAGAGTTCCCAAGACAGTATATGTCTACAATCATATCCTCTAAATGTAGAAAGGAGTCATAGATGTTTGTTCACAACGTTTCACTGATGTGGCAGATTTTAAAAGAGCATGAATTATGTTTTTTTTGATAATTTCCCCATATCTACTATTTTGTGGAACAGTGCTACTTAAGCCCTGTCAAGGAAAATATGTTTCAATACTAATAGTTATATTTTCCCTCAGAGTGAATATAGTGATTTTTTCTGTTTTTTATTATACTAAACCAAAATCTTTTACATTGGAGAAAACTAATACGTATATTTACATAACTTTTTTTGAGAGCAAGAGAGTTTCTCTCTGTAGCCCAGGCTGGAGTACACTGGTGAGATCTTGGCTCACTGCAACCTCTGCCTCCTGAGATTGAGTGACTCTTGTGCCTCAGCTTCCCAAGTAGCTGGGATTACAGGCATGTGCCACCATGCCCAGCTACTTTTTTATATTTTCAGTAGAGATGGGGTTGTGCTATGTTGGCCAGGGTGGTCTCAAACTCCTGACTTCAAGTGATCCACCTGCCTGGGCCTCCCAAAGTACTGGGATTATAGCCACCGTGCCTCACACACATATTTACATAATCTAAACATGCTATTCAAAGATAAGGTGGGTATGAATAGAAAGACATATTTAATATACAGATGCAAGTGGATGAGGCACAAGATTCTTCATTTTCCAAGGAAGTCAACAGGTGTCATTCACTTTGTATGCCAGAATAAAGATAACAAAATGGTGGTCACAAAATTCATCTGAAGGTTAGGCAAAATGTAAGCCAAACAGTAGATGCTAAAAGCAATTTTTGAATAGTTGAATGGAGAAATGAATAAAGTGGCAATTACAGTTGAATGAACATATGAATGAAGTGACTTTAAAACTAAAACTAGCCTTATAGTTTTGGGTAATTAAGGACATTTTAGTTTAAAGGGTTTGCTTTGCTTTTAGAACTATAACAGAAACCAAAAACATTATGAATAGTGCTCTACTATTAAAACACAGATGCAGACATTTAGTAAAATATGAATCTATTTTGCTGATAAAAGAATTACAGTATTCACCTAGATAGCAATGTGACAGGAGGGATATTAGCCTTTATATTCAGCAGTACAAATATAGGAGGCTTCTAAGTTCATAGAAATTCCAGTAGCTTTTAGATCAAATGAGTTTCACCAGGTTAGCTATTGGTAAATTTCTCTGATATTTATGTTTCCAGGGTTGTGTGTAGAACAAATTTCTCACCCAAGTCTGGGGCCATCATTCCCACCAGTCAATTTTCTGCTACCAAGAAAATTATATTCCTATTGTTTCTGAATAGAAGGATCTCAGAAAAGTCATCCTCTGGACACCTCTCCTGCATGACACTCCCTTATAAGAACATGAAGTGACAAAATGTTAGGTTTGCAGTATGCAGAAAGCAGGGGCTACGACGTTCTTTCCAATATTATCAAGCTCTGATTTTGTAGAAGTTTGTAATAAATCTGTACTAAATTAATAATATAATCTACAGCCTCAATAGCAAGAATTGGGCCTTATTATGCAAGTCTCTCTTTGTAGAAACATACAGTTTCAGAGAAAATCAGTATCTGTTGTAATTAATTGCTTCCAGTGACTTTTGGGAACATTAAAAATGTGGCCCAGCAGGAATTAGTATCCTGACAGAAAGTTCAGTTGGCTCACCATACAGGTGTTCTCTAATTAGTATGCTTAATTAGAATAATATTTTAACTATGTCTCCTTTAGGCCACTTTTCATTGGTAAAAGGGAAATTATTTCTCCCTAAATTAAAAAAAATAATAGACTTTATTTTTTACAGAATTTTAGGATCTCAGAAAAATTGAGCTGAAAAGAGTTTTCATATATACTTAACCCCCCTCCCATCCACCTCTAACACACACAGCTTGCCATACTATCAACATTCCACATCACAGTGGTACGTTTATTCCAATTGGTGAAATTACATTGATGCATCATCACGCAAGTACATAATTTACATCAGAGTTCATGCTTGGCATTGTACATTCTATGGGTTTTGACATAATTATAAAGGCATGCATTTAATATTATAGTGTCACACATAATAGTTTCGCTGCCCTAAATATTCTCTGTGCTTTGCCTATTCATCCCTCCTGCTCTCCTGTGCAACCACTGATCCTTTTACTATCATCTCCATAGTTTTGCCTTTTTTCAGAAACTCATGTAGTATTCAGTAGTGTGCATTTAAGTTTCCTCCATGTTTTTTCATGACTTGACAACTCATTTCTTATTAATGCTGATTAATATTCCATGCATGGATGTACCACAGTGCTATGGTCTAAATGTTTGTGTTTTCCCTCTATATATTGAAATTCTAACTGCCAAGGTGATAATATTAGGAGGTAAAAACCTTTTGGGTGGTAGTTAGGCCATGAGGGTAGAGCCCTCATAATTGGGATTAGTGTCCATATAATAGAGGTGGTAGAGAGCTGCCTTGTCCCTTCCATCATGTGAAGGAATAGCAAGAAGGCACCAACTGTGAACCAAGAAATAAGCTCTAACCAGACACCGAATCTTCAGGCACCATAATCTTGGACTTCCCAGCCTCTAGAACCCATGAGAAATAAATTTCTGTTGTTTATAAGCCATTCAGTTTATGGTCGTTTGTTACAGCAGCCTGAATGAAATAAGACATACATTTCATACATTTATCTATCTACTGGTAGTTTCCAAGTTTTGGCAATTATTAATAAAATTGCCATAAACATCCATGTGTAGGTTTTTTGTGGCTGTTTTCAACTCATTTGGGTAAATACCAAGAAGCATGATTGCTGGACTATATGGCATATTTATATGAGCATATTTAGCTTTGTACTGTCAAATTGTCTTCCAAAGTAGCTGTAGTTTTTTTGTTCCCATCAGCAATGAATCAAAATTCCTGTTGCTCCACATTCTTCTTAGCTTTTGCTGTTGTCAATGTTTTGGATTTTTACCATTCTAATGGGTGTACAGTGGTATCTCATTGTTGTTTTAATTTGCATTTCCCTAATGACATATGATTTTGATCATCTTCTCATATGCTTATTTGCCATCTGTGTCATCTTTCGTGAGGTGCCTGTTCAGCCATTTTACTCATTTTAAAATCATATTGTTTATTTTCTTATCTCTTTTTTTGAGACAAGGTCTGGCTCTGTTACCCAGGCTGGAGTGCAGTGGTGCAATCTCAGCTCACTGCCACCTCTGCCTTCCAGGCTCAAACCATCTTCCCATCTCAGCCTCCCAAGTAGTTGGGACTACAGGAACATGTCACCATGCCCAGCTAGTTTTTGTAGTTTTTGTAGAGACAGGGTCCCACTTTGTTGCTCAGGCTGGTCTTAAACTCCTGAGCTCAAGTGATCCACCTGCCTTGGCCGTCCAAAATGCTGGGATTATAGGCATGAACCTCTGCACTTGGCCTTATTTTCTTATTGTTGATTTTTAAGAGTTCTTTGTGTATTTGGCTAACTCCTTTATCAAATATAACTTTAGAAAATATTTCATTTCATCTATAACTTGTCTTTTTGTTCTCTTAACAGTGTTTTTTTGCAGGTAAGTTTTTAATTTTAATAAATTCCAAATTATCAGTTATTTCTTTCATGTATCTTACCTTGCTATTGTACCAAAAGAAGTCATGGCCGAACACAGGCCATCTAGATTTTCTCTTATGGTTATCTTATAGGAATGTTATAGTTTTACATTTTAAATTTAGGTCTGTGATCCATTTTGAGTTAATTTTGGTGAAGGGAGTAATGTATGTGTCCAGATTCACTTTCTTGCATGTAGATGTTCAGTTGTTCCAGCACCACTTGTTGAAAATATCTTTTCTCCATTGTATTGCCTGTGTTATTTTGTAAAACATCAGTTGACTGTATTTGTTTTTATTTTTGGGCTCTGTATTGTTTCACTGATGCGTTTCTTTTCTTGTGCCAATGTCAAACTGTCTTGACTACTGGGTCTTTAGAGTAAGGCTTGAAGTAAGATAGCATTAACTATATTGAGAATACTTGCATGGGTCTGTATTTGAATGTTGTTGACAATGAGTGGTGAAAGGGGGTATCCTTGTCTTGTTCCTGATCTTAGTGGGAAAGCTTTTAGTTTCTCATCATTTAGTATGATCTTAGAAGTAGTTTTTTGGTAAATGCTATTTATCAAGTTGAGAAAATATCCCTCTAGTCCCAGTTTTCTGAGAGTTTTTATTATGAATAAAAACTTGGATTTTGTGAAATGATTTTTATGTATCTATTAATGTGATTGTGTAATTTTCCTTCTTTAGACTGATGACATGAATGGATTACATTAACTGACTTTCAAATGTTGAACCAGCCTTGTATACCTGAGATAAATCTCACTTAGTTTTGGTATATAAAGCTTTTCATACATTATTGAGAATTTTTTGCATCTAGAATCATTACAGATATTGGTCTGTGGTTTTGTGGTAATGCCTTTGTCTGGTTTGGGTTTTAGGGCAATGCTGGTCCTATAGGATGAGTTAGAGAGTATTTATCTATTTCTATCTTCTGGAAGAAATTTCGGAGAATTGATATAATTTCTTCCATCAATGTCTGGTAGAATTCACCAGCGCACTCATCTAGATATGATGGTTTTGTTTTGGAATATTATTTATTTATTAATTTCTCTAAAAGATAGAGATCTATTCAGTTTTCTCATGTACAATATATTCAGAATTAGTCTATTTCACATAGGTCATCAAATTTGTAGGCATAGAGATGTTTATAGTATTTCTTTCTTTTTAATGTCCATGGGCTCTGTAATGATGTCCTCTTTCATTTCTGATATTAGTAATTTGTGTCTTCTTGCTTGTGTTTCTTAGCCTGGCTAAAGGCTTATTACTTTTATCAATCTTTTCAAATAACCAGTTTAAAAATTTTTTCTATTGGCTTTTCATTTTTACTGATATCTAAATTTTATTATAGTCATGTACCTCATAATTATATTTTGGTCAACAGGCCCAAATATATATAATTTTATGAGGTGGTCCCATAAGATTATAATGGAGCTGAAAATTCTTATCACCTAGTGACATTGTAGTTATCATAAACCTACTGTGTTGCCAATTGTATAAAAGCATAGGACATATAATTATGTATAGCATATAATATTTAATGATTATGAACAAGTATTTTACTTTTTATCATTATTTTAGAGTGTACTTTTACTCATTAAAAAAAGTTAACTGTAAAACAGCCTCAGGCAGGTCTATCAGGAGGGATTACAGAAGAAGGCAGTGTTGTCATAGGAGGTGGACAACTCCATGGGTGTTATTGCCCCTGAAGACCTTCCAGTGGGACAAGATGTGGAGGTGGAAGACAGTATTATTGATGACCCTAATTCTGTGTAGGCCTAGGCTAATATGTGTTTGTGTCTTAGTTTTTAATAAAAGTTAAAAAAAAGATAAGTATTTTAAAAATAGAAAAAAGTTTATGGAACAAGGATATAAAGAAAAATATTTTCAGATAGCTGTATATTATATTTATGCTTTAAGCTGCTAATGGTAATTACAAGAGTCAAAAAGTTTAAAAAGTAAAATTTTATAAAATAAAAAACCATTATTTTATAATGGTAAGCTAAGAGTAATTTATTGTTGAAAAAAGAAAAACATTTTAAAATAAATTTGGTGTATTCTAAGTGTACAGTATTTATAAAGTCTGTAGTAGTGTACAGTAATGTCCTAGGTCTTCACATTAACTCACCACTTGCTCACTGACTCACCCAGAGCAACTTCTAGTCTTGCAAGCTTCATTCATGGTAAATGCCCTATACAAGTGTACCATTTCAATCTTTTATACCACATTTTTGCTGTACCTTTTCTATGTTTAGAGATGCAAATATTTCACTTCCTTTATTAAGTTTATTTGTAAGTATTTTATTCTTTTTGATGCTATTAAAAATGGGACTGACTTCTTAAATTTCTTTGTAAATGTATATAAAAATGCAACTGACTTCTGTATATTGGTATGTATCCTTCAACTTTACTGAATTTATTATGTCTTTATTATTTTTGAATGGAGTCTTGGTCTGTCACCCAGGCTGGAGTGCAATGGCGTGATCTTAGCTCACTGCAACCTCTGCCTCTGAGGTTCAAGCAATTCTCTTGCCTCAGCCTCCCGAGTTGCTGGGATTACAGGTGCACATCACCATGTCTGGCTAATTTTTGTATTTTTTATTTATTTATTTATTTTTTTTTTAGTAGAGATGGGGTTTCAACCATGTTGGCCCAGGCTGGTCTCGAACTCCTGACCTTTTAATCTTCCCACCTCGGGCTCCCAAAGTGCTGGGATTACAGGCATAAGCCACCGTGCCTGGCCAAATTTATTACTTTTAACAGTTTTTTTGTTGGCGTCTTTAAGGCTTTCTATATATAAGATCATGACATCTGCAAACAGATAGTTTTACTTTTTCCTTTCCATTTTGTATGCTTTTTATTTCTTTTTCTTGCCTAATTGCTCTGGCTAGGACTTTTAGTACTACGTTGAATAGCAGTGGAAATACTGGACATCCTTGCCTTGTACTGGATCTCAGAAGAAAAGCTTTCAGCTTTTCACTGTTGAGTATGATGTTAGCTGTGGGCTTTCATATATGACCTTTATTAGGCTGAGGTACATCCTTCCATACCCAGTTTGCTGCATGTTTTTTTTTTTTAAATCATGATAGGATATTGAATTTTGTCAAATGCTTTTTTTGTAGCTGAGAAGATCGTATGCTTTTAATGCTTCATTCTGTTTATGTGGTGTATCCATTATTGATATACATATGTTGAATTGTAGTTGCATTACAGGGACGAATTCCACTTGATCATGGTGAAGGATCCAGGGATAAATTCCACTTGATCATAGTGCAAAATCCTTACAGTTGACAGCCACCCACTATTTTTCCCTAGGGCAAGAGAATATGATGCTGGGACTTTCGGTGCAAGCTTAATTACTCTTTTTTCCTCCTGAAGAAGTCTCAAGATTATTCACCTTCTGCAAATTCTGCAGAACCAAGCTGGCTGCTGAGATTCACAATGGCTGCTAAGAGCTGAGTGCCAGCTGCTGAGGGCCATACACACTGGCTGCTAAGGTCTGTACGCTGGCTTCAGAGAACTGCATCAGCTGCTAAGATTGCTAAGAGTCATGCTGGCTGCTGAGATCTGTGCATTGGCTGCTGAGATCATGAACTGCCCACTGCATCCCCCCAACTTTTCTTTGTGGCTAGTTCCTCCCAGGCCTTCTATCTTTGTCAGTTTACTCAGAACTCTGGGTGAGGTAAGACAGAAGCAGGTCTCCCAGGTGATGACCCAAAAGTCTGAGGAAGTTGAATGGATACTTTGTCTTCTCTTTCTCCCATGGGGAAACTGTGGGCCAAGGGTAACTCCTGGTGCTGAGCTGTGCCAAGTGAAGGGACAGGGTAACATGGGTAAAGTGAAATTGCTTTTACTGATTTCAATGTGCTTTTTGGGATGGGTTTGCTCTTATGAATGCTACAACTCTGAAGTGGATTCTGGAGTTGTCATAAAGGTATTTTGGTCCATACATAGTTGGTAAATTAGTGTTTCTATGGAGGTATGAAGGCTGAGATTTCCTGTTGTGCCATCTTGCTGATGTCCCTCACCCTGGAGTTTTAAAAACTCATATTTGCTTACACTGAACCTCTAGAAATTTGTCAATTACAGTTTAGGTTTTCTTCCCATAGTACTGATTGCCACTTACAGCTTTCTGATCTGATAAGTTGTGATTCCCTCCATCTGCCTGTCTGTCTCCCCAGTTTGAGGGGCAATGGTTTGCTCTGTGAGTTGTTGAATTTCAGTTGTGCAGCTTTTTACTTGTTAGGGCAGAGTGATGACTTTCAAGTTTCTTATGTGCTGGATCAGAAACCAGAAGTTCTCACATTTCTCATTAAATATTTGTACCCAAAAATTGGTTCATGATAAAGAGAACAAGCACCTCAATAAAATGAAGTTAAAATGTGGATAAAAGTGACATGCGATAAATAATTTTTCAAGGGACCAAGTGCCATTGGATTTGTTTAAAAGTGTAGAAGCACCTAATCACTTTTCCACCCCATAGGACTCTCAGGTATAATCTGTTGGTAAGAGACCAGCAGATGTCAAGCTGTAATTTATGACTCCAGAATTTAAATCCCAAGAGATGAGTTTTAGTTGAAATCTGATATAAAGCTTTGTTCAGTTCTCTGGTATAGTTTTGGCTACCTGAATGAAACCATTCTGTTTTCAGAAATACTTATATACATTTCTTCATGACTGTGTGGAAAATCTGCATTAGTTTTTATCAGTCTACTTAGAATGCTTGTTAAGTGATTTCAGAGAATATATAGTGATAATTAGCTCTGCTCCTATGTTTTGTGGTATTATTGTCTATGGATGGTTAATGACAACACTGTATTCTGACTTTATCCATACAAGCCAGAGGTGATGTTTTCCAAATTTAAGCTTTCTCATAAATTGAACTCAGGTTTGTTTCAAATCTTGTAGGTCAGGATTAAGAGTATTATAATGTTTAAACAGAAGTAGGCTGTAGTAGTATTTTACCTATGTTTTATATTTATGCACACAAAGGTAAGGGGTGTAATGGAGAAGAGAATTTGATTATGTAAAACCAAAATGGAGTAACCCATTCTGCTCTCTAAGGAGACGGGAGCTTTTAATTCACATAAATTGGTAGATAGTTCCTACATTGGACATTTTTGCTTTCAGATATGATGGGGGGAGAGACAAGTTCAAGAAAATAATTCAAATCTTTGGCTAGTTTTCTGCTTCTTGTAGATAGGATCGGGGTGGATGGACCATCGTGCAGCAGAACATATTTATGAGTTTTGGGAGTGCAAAGGTAGATCCCAAGCTAAATATAATAGACGGAAAACAATGTTACTTTTGTATAACACAGAGAGAACTTGAGTTTTAGGGAGAAGAGGTAAAGAGGAAAAATGCTAAGGAAAGATGAATAAAAGACCCTAGACCTCCATGGTTTAATATGGTATCTGCTAGCTACAGTGGGTATTTGAATTCAAATAAAATAAAATTAAGTAAAATTTAAAATTTAGTTCCTCAGTCACACCCCAGCTATCTATCAAGTGTTCAACAGCCATAGGTAGCTAGTATCTGTTGTATTGGATAGTGCTGCTCTACGAGGTATGAGGTGAATAACAAAGTGATATAAAACTTGTCAACCCAACACTTGGCAAAGCTTCCCATATATACAAATGCCCTGGGTGAGAGGTTTTGAGGTAAATTAAGGAGAAGGGCTACATATCACCTTTGGGGAAATGTTATATAGAACAGAGAATATATGTGTAGGATAGAAATATTCTTTAAACAGTAATTTTAAAAGATTGAAAGCCAGAGTCCCTGAGAAACAAAATATGTTCCTTTCCAAGGATCCCCCAGAAAATCTGAGATTCACTGAAGGTCTCCTAAAATATGCAAGTTGGAATTGGAGGCAATTAATTTCATTTGAATCTTATAGAACAATTTACTTCAGTTGATAACCATCTTCAGAATAAATCCTCCCTGGCACCATGAAGCCAGAAGCCAAAGAAAAACAAAACAAAATAAAAACAAATGATGTTAGTTGAAGAAGGGGAATTAAGGACAATTTTCTGCCAATTGTTCAGGAAATATTACTTTATTGCTGTCCTTTATCTATTTTGTTCCCCAAAGCCTTGTTTGAAACCTGGATTTAATAGTTGATATTAATTTCCTTAAGCCTTTCTGTTTTCTGAAGACCTTTATCTCCCCTTAACTTCCAGGTATTTCTACTCCCAGGTACTTTGGCTAAAACTCCCCATTTAATCTAATTCTAATCCCAGAACTCGACTTCTGGCATCTTCCCTAGGCAGTCGGAGGGTCAAACAGTGAGAGTTAAAGGGGAGAATCAAGGAAGCCACAGTAGAGGCTTTTACAGCTCTTGCCATTCCAATCACTACTCATACTAACACTGCAATGAAGGCAGTATAATTTTGGAGTGTTGACAAGAGAATGAGATGTTTGAGCTGTTCCTCTTTCTTAACCTCATACATCCCTTCCTATCCCACTTTGCTGTACAACTCCATAAAAATGTATTGTGGTCTTGATAAGAAGACTATCAGAGACCTTGGGGAAACTTAACAGAAGGATTCTTGAATCAGCTTTTCTTCTTTCACTAAAGAAATGTAACTTTCTAATGACGGAATGAGGTAGAAGGATTGACTCCATGTTTCTGAATGACTCAAGCCATGTCTGACATAAACATGAATATAGATAATCAATTTATGGAACCAGAGAATCCTAGAGAGTATAGGACCCCAAGGCAAGCTGTGCCCCATGGCCAATGCTAAAGATTTTAGGCTGATGGACTGAATGCATAAGAATCCATGGGTGGATGTGAAGGACCTCTTCAAGGAGAATTACAAATGACTGCTAAAGGAAATAACAGAGGACACAAACAAATGGAAAAACATTCCATCCTCATGGATAGGAAGAATCAATATGAAAATAGCCATACTGCCCAAAGTAACTTTTATATTCAATGCTATTCCCATGAAACTACCATTGACTTTCTTCACAAAATTAGAAAAAAAAAACACCTTAAATTTCACATGGAACCAAAAAAGAGCCCGTATAGCCAAGACATACCTCAGAAAAAAGAACAAAGCTGGAGGCATCACGTTACCTGCCTTTAAACTAAACTGCAAGGCTACAGTAACCAATACAGCATGGTACTGGTACCAAAACAGACATATAGGCCCATGGAACAGAACAGAGACCTCAGAAATAACACCATACATCTACAACCATCTGATCTTCGACATATCTGACAAAAACAAGCAAAGGGGAAGGATTCTCCATTTAATAAATGATGCTGGAAAAACTGGCTAGCCATATGCAGAAAACTGAAATTGGACCCCTTCCTTACACCTTATTCAAAAATTAACTCAAGATGGATTAAAGACTTACATGTAACACCCAAAAACACAAAAACCCTAGAACATAACCTAGGCAATACCATTCAGGACATAGGGATGGGCAAGACTTCATGACAAAAATGTCCAAAGCAATTGTAACAAAACCCAAAATTTACAAATAGGATCTAATTTAACTAAAGAGTTTCTGCACAGCAAAGAAGCTATCATCAGAGTAAACAGGCAACCTACAGAATGGGAGAAAAATTTTGCAATCTACCCATCTGACAAAGATCTAATATCCGGAATCTACAAGGAACTTCAACAAATTTACAAGAAAAAAACAACCCCATCAAAAAATGAGCAAAGGATATGAACAGAAACTTTTCAAAGGAAGACATTTATGCAGCCAGCAAACATATGAAAAAAACCTCATCATCACTGACCATTAGAGAAATGCAAATCAAAACCACAGTGAGATACCATCTCATACCAGTCAGAATGGCAATTACTAAAAAGTCAAGAAACAATAGATGCTGGAGAGGATGTGGAGAAACAGGAATGCGTTTACACTGTTGGTGGGAATGTAAATTAGTTCAACCATTGTGGAAGACAGTGTGGTGATTCAAGGATCTAGAAACAGAAATATCATTTGACCCTTCAATCCCATTACTGGGTATATAACCAAAGGAATAGAAATCATTCTACTATAAAGACACGCACACCTATGTTTATTACAGCACTATTTACAATAGTAAAGACACAGAACAAACCCAAACACCCATCAGTTATAGACTGGATAAAGAAAATGTGGTACATATACACCATGGAATACTATGCAGCCAGAAAAAGTAATGAGATCATGTCCTTTGAAGGGACGTGGATGAAACTAGAAGCCATCATCCTCAGCAAACTAACACACGAACAGAATCCAAACATCACATGTTCTCACTCATAAATGGGAGTTGAACAATGAGAACACATGGACACAGGGAGGAGAACCACACACACTGGGGCCAGTGGGGGGTGGAGGATGAGGGGAGGGAGAGCATTAGGACAAATAGCTAATGCATGTGGGGCTTAAAACCTAGATGACAAGCTGATAGGTGCAGAAACCACCATGGCACACATATACCTATGTAATGAACCTACACGTTTTACTCTTGTATCCTAGAACTTAAAGTAAAACAAAACAAAACAAAACAAGAATCTTTTGGCTCTGTTTGTTGTTATATTGTTTCATTTTGATTATTGTACGGTTTCCTAAGTCTCCAGCTGGAAAATTTTAAACTCTCACGTAACTTTTGGTTTAAAGAATAAATCCAAAGTAAAATTTCACATCCTTAGTCAATATGGGAAAATTTTTTACCAAAATATATGAGGTAGATCTTAAGTACTTACTTTAATAAAGAAGAGAAAATTAAAGTAAATTAAACAAGCCTTCAACTCATGAAGCTAGGAAGCAAACAATAACTCCAAAGAAAACAAAAAGGATGTGAAAATATAAATGAATGAAACAGAAAAGCATAGAAGGGATGAATAAAATACAAAGTTGATTCTTGTTAAGCATAATTAGATCAATTACTCTACAGCCTAATTGAAGGAAGAAGAGAACATAAACACGGAAGATATAATAAACAGGAAATAATAGAACTAGAGAAAAATAAAAACAATTAGAGCATTTTGCCAACCTCCATTAAAATAAATTAGATAACTCAGATAAAATGGAAGATTGTAAGAAAATATAAATCACCAAAATTTAATTCAAATAAATTGTGAATCAAGAAATATCAATATTCATGAAAGAAATTGAGAAGGTTATCAAGGCTATTCAACAAGTGGATGGAGAACAGATGATTTGACAGAAATTTTTTTAAAGAGAAAAAATACAAGGAATCCTAAAATATTTATAAGATGTTGCACGAGGAAATGAAATCTCCCAAATATGTTTTTATATATACACATATATATACAAAAAAAATCATAAAAATATACATTAAAAATGAACACACTATGCATGAATTGCAGGGATATTGTTTAAGCAGTCTAATATTATTATTCATCATATTGCACATCACATATAAAATCTGATAATATCAGTAAATACTGAAAATGTCTGACAAATTTCAACATACATTTTTAAATAAAAACTGACATAACAAACTAAAAATAATAATAGTATAACATGAGTTCATGGGATCTTCCCTGGCACGATGAAAACAATCTCTCAAACACAAGAGTAAGCACTAGAAGAAGTTACATTAAATCAGAAATAACACAATGATCCAGTTATCATCAATGTTTCCTACTATTGCTCTGAAAATATTCACCAATGTAATTAAATGAGAGAAAGAAATTAGAAGCATTCATATTGATAAGGAAGAAGAAGAACAATCACTACAGGTAGCATTCTTTTGTATTTGTAAAATTGCTAGATCATGGAAGGAATATTATAGAGGCTAAGTATAAAATTCAATACAAAAATTATTAACTTTCCTGTATGTAAATATTAACAAATTAGAGTATATAATGGGAAGAATCCCATTTATAACAGCAGCAAACTGAGAAAAATACCTAGAAATAAACTTTATATGTGTGTATATCTGACATATATTGGTATGTTTCTTACATGTATATTCTATGTATGTTTATCATGTACAATATATATGATATACATCAAATATCATATATAATAAACATACATATGCAACTTATGGAAGAAAAATTAAAATTCCACTGAAGAAATATAAAAAATTATAAATGGATAATTTTATCTTAAATAACTAGTTTTGATACTATAACAATTTTAAGTATGAATCAATGTAAATTCAATACAATATCAGTTAATATACAGAATTTTAAAAAATATGATAAAAAGCTTTCTAAATTTAATTGTAGTAATTTGGACTCTGGCATATGATTACTTATAAATCTAAAAAGAAAATAAAATCTGGAAAGTATTTTAAAAATATAGAATAAAAAAATATAATGACCTCTTTGTCATATTCCAGATAACCACAAGCTTCTCTCTGCATTTTATCAAATGGGAGGGTAAATGAAACGCTCCAGAGAAATATTATTGTCAATTTCCAAAGGAACACACAATAGGCGAAAAATACATAGTTTAACCATGGTTGCATAGATTACCTTTCTCTGTGCATTTTCTCATTAAGTTCTCATATTTGCCTTTCTCTTTCTAACTTCTTGAGATTTGTCTTTGTGTTCAAGGATTTCTTTGTTGCTTTAGCTTCTGATATTAGCCCTGTGCTGTGGTGAACCACGTGGACAGTCATCCTGTTAACATTCTCATGCTGTACCCTCTTTATGTGGATACAAATTCTTTCTGTAAACCAGACTTGCCAATTATTTGCCCTTTTAGTATCCTCAAGCCACTTAGAACTTGTCTTGTGGATAGGCATGGAGTGGTCATTATAGGCCTGCCACAGCTCTTTAAAGAATTAGGACAGGATCTTTCTGTGTCTGGGTGAAATCACACTGAAGTGGTGCTTGCTATTCTTTCTGCTGGTTGAGGTTATGAAGAAATGGAAATTTATATAATGACTGGCTACTAGGGGCAAGAAGAGCGTGGTATTGTGACCAGTTTTGATTTATTCAAGGATTGTAATGTTTTATTATAAAACACAGAATTCAATTTTATCAACTTTTACTGTATCAACATATTTATGTTTTCTTATTTTAACTCTTAATATGGTTATTCACACAAATTGATATTCTACTATTATATCAACATTTTTTAGTAGAGATGGGGGTTTTACCATGTTGGAGAGGCTAGTCTCAAACTCCTGACCTCAAGTGATCTGCACCCCCTCGGCCTCCCAAAGTCCTGAATTACAGGCATGAGTCACCATGCTTGGCGAAATTCTTATGTCATTATTTCTTTTTGTTATTTCGAATTTGTATCCTTGAACTTTTTCATTGTCAATAGAAGGAAGAAGTAAAATCACAGGAGCATGAAAATATCTTGGTTTTGAAAACACCATGGTGTTAGGGAAAGAATTGATAGGAAAGTAAGTAGATAAGATTAAAATAAGTTGTTTATAAATTTATTTAAAATTCCTTTTTAGACCACGGACACATAGTCTCTTAAAGGTAAGAATTTCACTCCCTTCAGAATGGAAGTTTCCAGAAGAAATAAAGTATATATATTTTTGCAATTTATTTAATTGCCTAGAGATGTAATTGAGAAAATTATCTGACAGAACCAGCAGTGCCTTGGTTTCATATAGGAATAGGTAAATCTTCTGCAAATTAACCTACTTGCACAAAAGAATTAATGGACATTTGAAGACTTCTGTAATAACACTTTAATTCAGTCCAGCTATCTACACCAAAGCAATTTGGAGATAATTTCAGAAATTTTATTCAAATAAATGAAGGTTCAACATAATTTCAGAAATTTTATTCAAATAAATGAAGGTTCAACTGGTTATCAATTGTGTGATAAATCCCCATCACCAGGATGCTACCCATTTCTACTTGCTTCCTAATAATCACATATCACTTTATTAATATTCATTCATTCATCACATGCTTGAGAGAATAAAATGAATCCTCATCTACTCATTTTATAGAGGAGACTGAAATTCAAAAAATAAATTGTATGCAGGTTTTCATTAATTTATTTATTCATTCAGTCCATATTTCTTGAGTTCTTACTAAAGCCAGGCCCTACCATAGGTACTGACAATAGATGACAAAGGAGTTACAGTCTACTGTGTAAGAGAGAGATATATAGAAATAATGACAGTACAATGTGTACAGAGCATTTCCAAATTAGGCAGAAATATACCTAGTGTCAAAATCTTTGGTATCCCAGTCCACAGTTTCACTCTTTTTATTCAAGAGTCTTCGTGCCCCTAATCACCATGTTCTTTCATCTTCCAAACCACTTTCCACGGTGATATTTCTAAAGCTCAAGACTAATAATGCTCTCCACTCATATAAACACTAATGTTATTTTTCCAACCCTAGGAAAAGGGTATGCTAGAACACACACAAGACCCAATCTCACTGTTTGTTCAATCATATTCCTTTAATATCTGTTGCCGTTAACCAGCATATTCAGCATTTAAACCACTCAAAAAACCTACCAATTCCCTCTAAATTCCCAAATATTATATTTCTGTGGCTTTAAACATACTTCCAATCACCTAGAATGTACCTCTTGTACCTATTCTGAAGATTCTTTTTTAACGATTACCTTCTGTTTATGTACCGTTATGTAACCTCTAAGGAGAGAAGTCACCACTTCTTTGTCCTCTGATTTTATCTTGTTTTACCCCATCATAGATCTTATCATACTCTATTGCATTTATTTGTTTACATGCCTGTCTCCTATCAAGTTATGACCTCCTAGAAATCATGGATAATAGCTTCTTTATCTTTTTATACACAGTGCCTAAAAATGTGCTAAGATATGATGGATGATTTTTTTAAAAATTGTCAAACAGGTTGGGTACGGTGGCTCACACTTGTAATCCCAGCACTGTGGGAGGCGCAGGTAGGCAGATCATCTGAGGTGAGGAGTTCAAGACGAGCCCGGCCAACATGATGAAACCCCATCTCTACTAAAACTACAAAAATTTGCTGGGCATGGTGGCCTGCACCTGTAGTTGGGAGGCTGAGGCAGGAGAATCGCTTGACCCTGGGAGGCAGAGGTTGCAGTGAGCCGAGATTGCAACCAGTCCACAGTTTCACTTCAGCCTGGGTGACAGAACAATGCTCTATCTCAAAACAAACAAATAAACTAAAAATAATTACCAAACTATTTCAGTTCCCAACAGTACTATGAGATAGGGAATGAGGTAAATTGACTTTCTGTTTTCCTCCCAATCTAAGGCAGTGGTTTGCAAAATGTGGTCTCTGGACTTGTAACATAAACATCATCTGAGACTCTATTAGAAAAGCACTATCTCTTTGCCTAGGCAAATAATTTATGACCAAGTTATGAAAATCAAATGCAACAGAAACAAAAATTGATAATTGGACCCTGATTAAACTGAAGAGCTTCTGCACAGCAAAAGTAACTATCAACATAATAAGCAGGCAAACTACAGAATAGGAGAAAATATTTGCAAACTATGCATCTGACAAACGACTAGTATCCAGAATCTATAAGGTACTTGAACAAATTGACAATAAAGAAACAACCCCATTAAAAATTAAGTAAACAACATGAACTGACAGTTATCAAAAGAAGACATCCAAGCAGACAACAAACATGAAAAATGCTCAGTGTCATCAGAGAATCATCAGAGAAGTACAAATCAAAACCATAATGAGATACCATCTCAGATGAGCGAGAATGGCTACTGTTAAAAAGGCAAAAAATAACAGACGTTGGTGAGGTTGCAGAGAAGAGGGAATGCATATACACTATTGATGGGAATACAAATTAGTGCAGTCTCTACCGACAACAGTATGGGAATTTCTCAAAGAACTAAAAATAGAACTACCATTTGTCCCAGCAATCCCATTACTAGGTATATAACCAAAATGACACTTGTATTCATACACTTATTGCACTGCTATTCACAGTAGCAAAGACATGGAATCAACCCAGGTAACCATCAACGGTGGATTGGATAAGGAAACTGTGGTGTATATATAAAAATAGGAATACTGCACAGCCATAAAAATGAATGGAGTAATGTTCTTTTCAGCAACATGGATGAAACTGGAGGCTATTATCCTAAGTGAACTAACACAGAAACAGAAAATCAAATACCACATATTCTCACTTATAAGTGGGAGTTAAACATTGGGTACACATGGACACAAATATAGGAACAATAAACACTAGCGATTCCATAAATGAGTAGAAGCAGGGGGTTGAAAAACTTCCTATCAAATACAATGTTCACTACTTGGGTGGCAGGATCATTAGATGCCCAAACCTCAGCATCATCACGCAATATGTCTATGTAACAAACATGCACATGCACTCCTGAATTTAAAATAAGAAAGAATAATTTTTAAACAATAAGACAGAACTAACTTGGTTTTAAAATAAAGAAAGAAAAGCATTGTCTCCTTCAAGACCTATTAAATCACAAGCTCTGGGAGATAAGGCCCAAAATTTTGTGTATTTACAAGTCCTCCAGGTGACACTTATATGGGCTAAATGTTGAGACATAATTCCTGCAAAAGGAAAATTGAAGTTTTAATTGCACTCGAAAGGCTACAGACCATAGAAGAGAGGGCACATGGCAGTACACACAAATGAATGATGGGAAAAAAAAAAACAGGCACTCCTAGTTGGAGCTAATTTCCTGACTTCCTTTGTGAGATAAGATTGGAATCAATGGTAGACTCATAGCTACCATAGTATCTGCAACATTCTAATAGTGTCGTATAGCCAAGTTGTCAAGGAAATGGGTTTTGGTGTTCTAAACAATGAGATTCTGTCCTGGCTTCCCTGATTATCAGCTGTGTCATCTGAGCTTCAGGACTTTTATCTAAAAAATAGGAATAACTATATGTCTGTCACTATAGATTTGTTTTAATAATAAATGATAAATGTCATTTGCAACAACATGGATGGAACTAGAGGTCATTACGTTAAGTGAATTAAGTCAGGCACAGAAAGATCGCATGTTCTCACTTATTCGTGGGATCTAAAAATCAAAACAATTGAACCCATGAAGTAGAATAATGGTTAACAGAGGCTGGGAAAACTCTAGTCAGGGAATGGGGGCCAGGGGTAGGTGGGGATGGTTAATGGTTAAACAAATAATTAGAAAGAATGTATAAGATCTACCATTTGATAGCACAACAGGGTGACTACGGTCAGTAACAATTTAATTGTACATTTTAAAATAACTAAAACAGTATAATTGG
The DNA here is from genome assembly GCA_036589455.1 of Ateles fusciceps. Taxonomy (NCBI): domain Eukaryota; kingdom Metazoa; phylum Chordata; class Mammalia; order Primates; family Atelidae; genus Ateles; species Ateles fusciceps. The sequence continues at coordinate 37,948 of JAZHEH010002529.1, read as the reverse complement.
ATTGTTTGTAACACAAAGAATAAATGCTTGAGGGGATGGATACTGCATTCTCCATGATGTGATTATTACACACTGCACGCCTGTACCAAAGCATCTTATGTATGCCACAAAAATATACACCTACTATGTACCACAAAACTTAAAATATATATATATATATATATATATATTATATATATATATATATTTTGTTTGTTTTTTTCATACATATATTTTTTATTGCATTTTAGGTTTGGGGGTACATGTGAAGAACATGCAAGATTGTTGCATAGGTACACACATGGCAGTGTGATTTGCTGCCTTCCTCCCCATCACCTACAGCATGGAATATTATGCAGCCATCAAAAATGATGAGTTCGTGTCCTTTGTAGGGACCTGGATGAACCTGGAAACCATCATTCTCAGCAAACTGACACAAGAACAGAAAATCAAACACCGCATGTTCTCATTCATAGGCGGGTGTTGAACAATGCGAACACATGGACACAGGGAGGGGAGCATGGACACAGGCAGGGGAGCATCAAAAAATATATTTTAAAAAATAATGGCAAAATTGCAAGAGAGCATCGTGTGTTCTACTTGACACATAGAAGGTAGTCTATGCATGACAGTGATTATTATGTGTGGTTTAAGAATTTGGTCATAAATTCTACATGTAATGACCATATATCTGCCTAGAATTTCCCACAATACAATAAAGTGATTCTCATCTAAACTCCCTGTGTCATAAGCCAATTAGTAAGCCTATTCCAGTGTGGTGTGTGTAAGCATATTCTCCAATCCCACAGTGCCCCTTTGGTTCACCACTACTTATTGTTGAGTTTATATTTATCATATTCACACAATACAAGAGGTTACTTGATAGCTACAGTGAAACAATTCAATAAAATCAGAGGCAAAATAAACTCTGTGTTATGATACTATTAATTTGGTCAAAATATATTTCATACATCATATCGTGACCTACTAAAAGACAAAACATAATTTTGACTAAAAGGATAAAAGAAAGAGCCCTCCTATTTTTTCTCCTATATTTTATTAAGAGGCTTCAAGGAATAAAGTTGGAATGGATTTCCTTTACTTTCCATCTGCTCACATTGATTTGATTAAGCCTACTGAGGTTCTAGCAAAAATCTAATTTGAAGAACTTTAATCATAGTGTAGTGTAAAGAGCACTAGGCAGAGTTTGAGTATCAAGTGCCAGTTGAGTCACTGTGAGATCTTGGGGAAGTTATTTCATTTCTCTGAATCCCGATATTTCTCACTTGTAAAATAAAGATGTAATGATGCATCCATTCTCCTTCAGAGGGTTATATGAGATGAAAATGCACGTGAAAAGACTTTTTAAAATGTGCAAACATTAGCTATTATCTATTCCCAGTTGCTCTATTGGGGAGTATTTCTTCATATTTTACCATAAGGTTCACATAACCCTCCTGACTGCTTTACCTTACTTGTACATATCTGTGGATGCATCTTGGTTTTGATCTGTAATAGATTCATGCACAGAATAAACACCATAACCATCACCTTGCTTTGCTATATAATCAGACATTTTAGTTTTGCCCTGTTAGAGAAATAAAAATTCCTTATGCTCTCAAATTGTCTACTGATGAGTGAACTGCATTTCTCCCCCAACATTTATAGTCTTTAAGAAATGGAGACACCAGGTATAATGTTTATTATAAGAGGCATTAATAATAGCCTGCTGAATAAAGGCTGTCTGGGATATGTCAAGTGGTTCTAGAATACTGTGCCTCACAGTTCAGCAAATAAAGTCAACCTAAAAAGCAGGTGGTGAATCCTAATTCGGGGAAAGATGTATGCTGTAACAGGTTGTTCTTAGAGCTAAGGAAAGTCTTTGTCATCTGTCTGAGCATAAGGTGCTCTGGTATTTGGGAAATGGGTAAATAAAGAGCTACTATGTAAGTTGTAGAGGGCTGGCCAATTACAAAAATAGGATATAGGACATGAATTAGCATTAAAATTGTATAGAGGCAGCACTGGGTAGAAGATTGGTTTAGAATAGGACATGGATAGATAGATTCAATTCCTAGCTTTCTTACCTACTGTGTAGGTCAGGGAAAGTCATAGAAATATCTGAACCTCTATTTTCTTATCTATTAAGTGAGGATCATAATTTCTACTCCAAGAAGCTGTTGCAGGAATATAGTAAGAGGTTACATGTGAAAGTATTTATCTCAGTGCCTGATCCAGAGAAGGTGCTAAAAAATTGTTTTTATTACTTTTCTTGTGTATTTTTTGCCTTTCTTTTGCTTTACCTGCTCTCCTTTTCTTCATATTTTCTTTTATCTTTTCTAGGACTCAAGTCATCCTTAATTGAGGATTTGGAAGGCATTTTGAGAACTTATATATGGACTCCAAATTAGCTTGGTGTTGTTTTTATTATCATTGTAATAGTTGTGAAAATGACTCTTTAATAGATATTAAGAGTCTGGATATTAAAATACGTGTATTGCCCATATATAAAAACAAAAACCAGTGAGTAATCAAAAAGAGAAGCAGTTACGCTTGTAATCCCAGCACTTTGGGAGGCTGACGTGGGCGGATCACCTGAGGTCAGGAGTTCGAGACCAGCCTGGCCAACGTGATGAAACCCCGTCTCTACTAAAAATACAAAATTAGGCTGGGCGCAGTGTCTCACACCTGTAATCTCAGCAGTTTGGGAGGCTGAGGTGGGCAGATCATGAGGTCAGGAGATCGAGACCATCCTAGCCAACATGGTGAAACCCCGTCTCTACTAAAAATAAAAAAATCAGCTAGGTGTGGCAGCGTGTGCCTGTAATCCTAGCTACTTGGGAGGCTGAGGCAGGACAATTGCTTGAACCTGGGAGGCAGAGGTTGTAGTGAGCCAAGATCGTGCCACTGCACTCTAGCCTGACGAGAGAGCTAGACTTTGTCTCAAAAAAATAAAATAAAATAAAGAAAAATACAAAATTAGCCACGCATGGTGGTGCTTGCCAGTAATCCCAGGTACTTGGGAAGCTGAGGCAGGAGAATTGGTTGAACCTGGGAGGCAGAGGTTGCAGTGAGCTGAGATCATACCATTGCACTCTAGCCTTGGCAACAAAGTGAGACTTTGTCTCAAAAAAAAAAAAGAAAAAAAAAAAAAAAAGAAAAGAGGCAGTTAAGAACAAAGACCTACCTTGGAGAGACGGTTGATTCCAGGGATGTGGGGCAGGGAAAGTACAAGGTGAACCTGAAAAATTTTGTGGTGCTGTAAAGTAGGGGCAAAGAATGATTGATACATGTTCATAGAACACAGGACCAAGCGTGAAGGGGGATACTTTGCCCAAATTCAGAACAATTGGAGCAGCAAAGTAAATAATGATATTAATAAATCATAACTCACTGAATACAAATTCATGAGTTCATACAAATATGAATAATAAATGATATAGAAAAAAATAGGGGAGAAGGGAAAGCTCTTCACTACAGCAGAATTCCAATGAATCAATGCAGAAGAAACAATGAAATGAGGAAATTATCATTTGGTAAATATCATAACCAATAATTAATTCAGTCAACAGTCGTCATGCTAAAACTAGTGGGTGAACGTTTGTTGTGGAACAGGATATTTATGCCTTCCACAAAACACTTATTAATTACAAAAGGAAAAATAGTAACTTCACAGTGGAGAAACCTAGTGGACACCACCTCCGCTAAATGATTGAAGTTAACTGACATCGTGGCCTGTTGATATGAGGTTCGTGAGTATACAACCTCCCTTCTGTGGTATTCCTAACGATAAATCCACAACTTGAATCTAATCATGAGGAAACATCAGACTGCTCCAATTTGAAAAAATAGTCATGAAAATAACTGTTCTGTGTTCTTTAAAAATGTCAATGTCATGAAAGAGACAGAAGAACTGAGGAAGTGTTTTCGATTGAAAGAGACCAAAGAGACATGACATCTAAAAGAAACACATGATCCTGGTATTGACTCCTAGAAGAAAAAAATACATATCTTGGTAGTATCTGTTAATTTTCTGATTTTAGTAATTATAGTGCAAGTATATGAGAGAATATACTCGTCTTTCTAGAAATAAACCCTGAAGTATTTAGAGATAATCGGGCATTAGGCTGGAAACTTAATCTCAATTCAGAAGAAAAATTATAAATGCATTTATTTACATATGTATATATGTATCTATATCTATTGAGAGGAGTGGAGAATGATACAGCAAGTATGATAAAAGTATTAACAATTAGAGAACTTAGATGAGGACATATGGAGATTCTTTATACCATTCCTACAGTTTTTCTTTAAAATTATATTAAAAAAAAGTTAAAAATATTATAATAACAGAGCAGCTTGACCATTGACAGATGTTGACTTAAGCCTTGGCTCCACTCATTAGCTGCATGACAGTGGGAATCTTACCTAAATTCTCCATGCTCAAGTTTTCTCCTATGTAAATGAAGAAAATAATAATATCAATCTCCTGGGGTCATTAAAAGGATGAAATGAAATGAATCATGCTAGCTGCTTACCACTGTGTCTATAGTGTATGAAGCACTCAATAAATTGCAGCTCTTGCTGTTATTATTGTCATATGACAGACCTAAAACGAATTTAGCACATAATTTTCTTTGAGGACTTTTCTTTAGAACTCCTCCATGTACTCATAGGCCCTTATATCTAACTTTATTTTACTACCAGTTAATTCTGTGTTGTAATTATATGTTTGCACGTCTATCTTCTCACTATGTTGGTAGTTTCTTGAGGGTGGTAAACCTGTTTTTTCATCTTTGTGGCCCTTGTGCTTGGATACAGATGAGCCTAATATAGGTGCTCTATGACTGTGGTTGACTAAATGGTGGTAAGGAGAAGCACTAGTAGAGCAGAGAATTCCTATAAATCCAAATACATAACATGCTAGTTTATTTGCACCAAGCAAATGTTTCTTATATTCTTTAAGGCTACATACATCACCTGTAATAATTATTGAATTTGAGACTCTTGGCTCATTAGGATAATCGATTATAGGTAATTGGTTATGACTCATGAAAGGATGCAAATGAATGGATGTTTTACAAGTACTGTCCTTTGAAATTTGGCAGCCTGGACTTGGAAAATTTTTCACTGAGATGTTCAAGCCATCGTGATCAGCTATAATTCAAGACAAATGAGAACAAAGAGTGTTTACCTACTGTTCATCAGAAATTTCAATTTCTTAGCTTCTTTTCAGCCCAACACGCAAAAATTTGTGCCAGATTATAGTGTAGTTTCGCAGAGCAGACACATGGTTCCATTACAAAATCATTTATTTAAAATCCTGCCTTGCTTCATCCAAGGTACCCATTTCCTCACTAATATTATTGGCATTCTTTAATTTTCCTTTCTTTTCATCTTTAATTACTGTGTTTTGTTTCTCTCTGAGATCCATTAAAGGATCACCCAGTGATAGAACTGAAGTGAATTTTTTCCTGATTTACGTTCAGGGTGATTTTTCTTCTTCCCTAGATTATTTGAAAGATTCTCATATTTGCTCAAGAATTAAAATACCCTTCCAATACCTTTTTCCATTTGAGATATACCACTGAAAACATTACCCACAATAATTTTTCTGTGGTTTTTGGAAGAAATTTGTCATTCAATTTGAAGTAAGACTAAAAATGGTCAAATGTTTGTGCATCTAAATATGGTAAATACCTCTACAAATAAATATTAACTTCATTTTTACTTGACATATTTACATAGCTGCTTGAAATTGTTTTGCCTCCCTTTTCAAATCTGACAAAGAACGCTTTAGGGGGATATTTGTAAGGGATAACATTTAATGCCAAATATCAAAGATCTTTGGATGTGTTTATGTTTGTTGTATATTATTTCTTATACATGCAGAAAACATTATACATGCATGTATAAGGAACAAATGCATGGTTACGTTTTATTTTAATAAAGGGTGAACAGAAACTCATAGAAAAGAATGATAGAAATCATTAAGACATAAGAAATCTTGAAGTATTTGCTTGGTTGGATATTAAATATACATGGTAATAGCTCATGACTAGTTTAGGATTCTCAATACTCTAGAGTAATCAGCATTTCTTGTCCAGGCTTTAAAATAATCAATACCTCAACTATATTCTTTTAAAGAGTTTGAAATGTACTCTTATGAATCTTACAAAAGACAAGCAAGTAGCATTCAAAACAAATTTATCTTCTTCGGGTGCTTTTAGCTATCATGTGTGTCTGTTACCTTTTAAATAAGTATTTTTGAATTAAAGGAGAGAATAAAAAGCCCTATACAATTTCCCTGTTGGGTATCAGTAAACACCCACAAATCTTTTAAGAAACATCATTAAATAAAGTGACCACTAAGAAGTAGAAGGTTTAAGAAGTAAAGCGCCTGAACATCATGGCTTCATTCACAATGCAGTTGTGCTTCCAAGACTCCATTATGACCTCAAAAGGCATGACAATTTTTCAAGTGTCTTTGTTGAGACATGTAAGTTGAAAGTGCAGTTGGTTGAGAGCTGCTAGGGGAATCAAATTCATTTTGCAAAGTAGGTCTTAATTCTTATGTGATCCTTTTAGGTTGAACAGAAGTCTGTATTTCTTTCCTGTTAAATGCAGATCTTAACATATTTAAAAGTTGACTTGAGGAAGTCATGACTAAGTATACATAAAAACCATCCTGTGATCTTTGAAAGTCCAAGATCACTCCAAGACTGCTGTCATTTTAATAAATTTTTGGAAACTGGAGAAGGAACTATGTAAAGGGTCAGCTTGTAAAGATCAAGAAATGTATCAATAAACCCAAAGAGTTTCTGAGAAGCATGACAGCCTCCTTGAGTATTCTTTATGTTGCATAGTAGACTTTTTTTGTGTGCCATAATGCCTACCAGACTTTCTAATCCATTTTTCTCTCAAATGTGAATTACTTAGCTCAGAATTCAGCTTAAGTGTTACACGCAAAAACATACACAGGATTAGAACAGAGATATGCAAAGTCACTTGAAGGCATAGACTATTGTTTTTTGATTAGAACAGAATTGTCTCAAAGAAATAAAGAATATGCAGAAAAAGCTCTCCATCAGACAAAGAAGGTCATTCACTAATTCATTTACTCTTCAATTACTATTGAGGTGATCTTTGAGACTTGGGGGTATGCTAGGCAGGCACTGGGAATACAAGGAGAAAAAGGAGACACTGAAAAACCAGCACTATTCAAGCTTTTCCAAATGCTGAACAACAGAGAGGGTGCCCAGGCAAGCAGATGCTACACTCTTGCCCATCTGGCAGGTATATCCCTATTTTTGGACCATCTGATGCTGGTATAAGAAATGTGAATAACTTTTTCTCCTGCTCTCGTTCCTTACTCAAAAAGTGTTCTGATTATACTAATATGCTTTCCCACGTAATATGACAATAGAGAGAAAACACATTTACTCTATGACCCAGTTATATACCCACCAGGGATGGGAGACTTGAGCAGTGATATTTCACATTTGCAATCACATAGATTAGTATTGCAGTTTAAAGACTTAACCATAATGTAGTAACATTGTGAACCACTCTTACCAAATACTCTGCTTGAAGGCCTTTGTATAATGCAGTTTCTGCCTCTCAGGCTGAGCAGACTTTCTTTAGACAACTGCTCCATTTAAATCTGTAATTATACTTGTATATATGTACTTGGGATTTTCTCTGCTTTATTCATATGCCCTCTTACCTTCACTATATATAGACAAATGTTGAGGTTTTGGATTTCTTTAGTAAAGGCTTCTGGAAAGACTTTCTCTTCATTAAAAAAAAAAATACCCTCACTTCATCCCATTAAATTTATGACAAAAAATTACTTTTAAAATTGTTAACTTGGTGCATATAATAGGTAGAAAACATCTTGGCCTGAACCCTTCTGTTTCTTCGCTGTGTGACATGTATATAGACCTGGCAGGCACTCGGTGTCCTTGATTAGATGGTTGCTAATCAGGAAAGGAGGACATTCCAACTGTGCTCTCCGGTGACGGAGATTTGTGCTCAGAAAGAAGCTTATATTTTTTGCCTCCCTCTGTCCCTTCAGTGATCGCATCCAAGTTATTTTCCAATTCTTGTTGCTGTCTGCTACCTATACTAAATGAATACTAATGGTGTTTATAAAAACCTTTGTATCCATCTAAGCTGTTAGCCTGTTAAGGTCATTTTCTTGGAATCATTTTCTTATTTCAGGCTTTGTCTTTCCTTCATCATTCTGCCCTTGTCTCTACTGAAAAGATAGCATCTTTTTTTTTTTTTAGCATATTCAAAGACAATGAAGTCTTTTTTTGGTTAGATGTCATCATTATAGGTATGGATGGATCCCTTCATATCAACGTCCTCCCCAAAGATCCTGAGAAACATCTTGAAAAAGAAAAGAATGGCTTTTTTGGAAGGCCTGGAAATTAAATCAAAGCAATATAAAACTCACTCATTTACCTGCCCTGAGTGAAGGCTAGATATATCTAATCCATTCAAGATGGCTAATTCAAATATTTACTTAGGTACTTTTATATTGCAAGTCCCTGTATGACCTGAAATCAGCTACCCAGTAACCCTCAGAAATTTGAACAGAGAATATTTTTTATGCATACAACTTCTGTAAAAGTTCACTTCTTACTGAAGGATGAATCCTTGGGAATTCTTGTCTCTGATGCAGAAGGGTATCTTGTTGCTGTGCACAATGTCATCATTGGGACTCAAGCCAAGTACATGCTAGAAAGCCTCAACTGTTGATCGATGGCAAGTACATCAGCTTGTTTAAAATATCATGGGGTTCTCCAGGCATTTCATTTTCTAATTGTGAACAATTATTTGCATTTAATTTAGATCTCATCTTGCTGCCTGGAAGTCAGATGGCAACACCACCAGAGCCAGAGGAAGTAATTACATAATCTCCAATATCTTTCCATCAATTAATTTATTTGGATGAGTTTAAATGGTAACATAAGGAAGTGCTTGATAGTGTTAGCTACAGGCAGGCAAAGGGGGGTGATTGTAAAGTGAGTCATCCACATTTTCCAGCTCAGCTGTATTATGGTTAGCTCATGCTTATTAAAGCAACATTGCAATCTTGAATTTGCTTTTCAGTAAAGATTAATGGAAGTCCTAGTAGGGTTTAGCAACATATTTAGCAATTTTTCTGATAATTTACCAGGGTTCTTGTTCAGTTAATTTAATTAAAATCGGAAAGTTATAAGTTAGTGATAAAAATAACCACTTTGAAGGTTGTTGTAAGGATCAAATGAGGTAATACATGTGATTTCCTTCAGTTACTGGCCACTGGCTGACTCTCGATGTACAAAATTCAGTGTTTTTGTTACTATTAATATCAATTTGTTTCTAGAAAGATACAATAACTTTATGAGACAAAACATCTCAATAACAAAATCATTTTACTAGAAACAAGAAAAAGAGTTATTATTTGTTATTTTTTCAAATGTTACGAAGAAGACCAGAGGCCCAAATGACTAATTTTGTTTTTTATGAGTTATCACGTATTTCATGAATTGGGGTTTTCAAACTTTTGGTGTCTGTAGTCTTTTTTTTTGCTGAGATAAAAGGCCACAAAGACATCTAGTCAACCTACTCCCAGATGCCAAGCCCAAATAAATCAATCTGGGAAATTGGAAATTAGAAGGAGCAGGGGCGATTAGAAGGATCAGGGATGTTTAAAAGGGAAGAAAACTAATATTTTGTGCTATGTGCTTAGAGCTGAGCCAGATACTTGACATAAACCTATGGGCAGACTTTGGAATTAACCTCAGTTACTGCTGTAAGTACATCATTCCATTTTCCTAGTCATGGTGTTACTATTAACTCTTGCAGTTGTGCAGTAAGGTGGGTGAAGAGGTGGGGGGGGGGATAGGATTGGGAATAAGACAAAAATGAAGGGTGGTAAAGCCAGACTATGAGAGGAGATATACTCAGAGGCTTTCTGCTCCTTCTCCTGTTCCTCCTCCTTTCACCCGTGCCTGTGGGTGGCCACTCTACAGTTATCCTAAGATGATGGAAATAAACTGCATTGCTTATCAGCACCATGTGAGCAGCAGTGCAGTAGCTGTCCAGGCCTTCCAGGCTATACTTGTGAATTTTCAGCCACAAAGCAATTCAGATTAAAGAGACTTCCTCTTTCATCTCTTCTCTCCCCTTCTCCCTCTGCTGACAGGGAACATTATCCTGATACCATAGGCATATTATCTCATCTGCTTTTCAAAAAGGAAAAAAATAAAACCTTTCTAGCTTACTGAGGATTATGAGGCAACCATATTAATTCCATCCTTCTTAAGTGGTTTATCTGTGTTGATGTGGGATGTGAGTAAGGGTGGATTCCTCTATGCATGCCCCTTGCTTTACAGTTGGCAAGATCTAGTAGGGAGCACAAAATGCATGCGTCTGTGTGTATATGTATAAGAGGCAGTGACCTCTAACTGCATCCCAAGGATAAGCACAAAATGAACGATTTCAGATTATCTATTGTTTTGAATTACTAATGTTTATCTTTTCCCCTAGTAAGAAAAATATTTACAGACCAACTATCTTCCTTTAAGCCTTCTTTAATGTTGAATGTTCTTAATCCATCCCCCATGATATTTCTTCATGGAAACTGTAAATGTTTAAGCATACTCCTTTCAAAAAAAATATTCTTCCTTTATGTCTTCCTCCCATTCTGGATATAATTTTCCCCCTCTGCTTCTATTTATAATTTTTCTTATCTCTTTCCTATTCCATTTCACCTCTTTTCTGTTGTGCTTCTTTTCACTGCATTGTCTTATCCTAAAAGGCTCCTTATTTTCTACACAGACTATATAATCCTGCCTTCCTCTAGTTAACGAAAAGTAGTTTCCTTACACAAATTTTTCACACTCAGAAGACATCATGAAAATAACTTGCTTCTAAACTAAAAAAAAGAGACCCTTAATATGTCAGAAGTGCAACTGATGAGTTTCTGATTCTCAGGATGCTTATCTGAACCTCTCCAAATTTCGAGATTCATCAATGTCTAATAAATATATCACTTGCAAACTCTATTAAGCAACAGTCACATATCAAGCTCCACATGCAATTTGGAATACCTAAACAGCCATGGTGCCCTGACATACTTTTTGGGCATTTCAAATCCTCATCTGTGAAATGACAGTGTACTTTCAAACTCAACACAGACACAAGCAACTCAATATATCTTTGGGATGCCAGCAGCTCTGGATGAGTCAAAGAGCTGTTTTATGTACATCACAGAGCCTGTTCTAGACTTCTCTGCCTCTTCTTTCTTTCAAGTTTGCTTTCCTGGCAGTGACAATAATGAGGCATCCGCAGTCAAGTAGCCATAGTTAAGGATATTTCCCATCCCACACTCCCTCAGTAAGCCCACTTGCTGTGGCAGAGTGAGAATATTAAAAATGTGGAAACTATGGCAGGGAAACACTGGAATCTTTCCAATCACTGCCTCCAGTTGGAATTACTTTTTACTAAACTGATTTGTCCCTGGAAACTTTAAAGTTAAGTATCATTGTTCACAGCATGAAATTTGGAGAAAAAGGACCTGAGTTCAAGTCATGACCCTGGAACTCACTTGCTTAGGCTTCTTCCCATATCTAGACTTCAGGCTTCTCATAAATGAAATGCTGATGATTAAAATAGTACCTGTTTCATAGGTTGCTATGAGTAACCAAGTAAATATTGCTTACAAATTGTGTGGCATATTGCCAGGCAAATAATAAGGGTTTAATCAGTCATATTTGCTATTTTTAATAGAATTTTATCTTACACTCTCTTCCAACCTCACCAAAACTGCTGGACCTCTGTCAAAGAAGAATTAAAAAACAGAAAACAAAAAAACTTAAAATAATATCCTCTAGCTCTCGTCATTGTGTTCTACAACATTTATTCATAATAATGACTGACGAGACAATGTTATGCTGCTGCAACAAAGAATTCTAAAATCTCAGTTTTTCATAGCCCAGTGTCAGTTTGAACAACTGACTCTCCTTGACTGATCTCCTAGTGCAACTATGGGATCCAGGCTCCTGCATCCAATAATATGGCCATCTTTGAGTTTCTCATCTTTTGGGGAATAGAAAGCATGAATTTTCATGGAGGGGTAAGCATGGTGAGGCCCTGGATAGGGATATAGCACTTCTGCTAACTTTCCACTTGCCAGAGTCAGTCACATGGCACCACTATAACTGTGAACCCAAGAGTAGTAGTAGTATGGGTGAACATCTAGGAAGCCTACGTCACTATGATGATCATAGTGAGGAGAGGATGAAAGTGTGTTAGAGACTTTGTTATTAACATGATGCAAATATTAGGCTGCTTTCTCAGCTAGACACCATACACAAACTTGTCTCAGATGCCAAAGTGGTTTGAAGTTGAGCACTGCAGAACTGAGAGATGAACAGATGTTTCCCTTTATGTGTGAATTTTAAATTCTTTCAAATCAGTTTAGTATTTTCTTTGTCTTTTATTTATTATACTTTAAGTTCTGGGTTACATGTGCAGAATGTGCAGGTTTGTTACATAGGTATATACGTGCCATGGTAGTTTGCTGCATCCATCACCCAGTCATCTACATAATGTATTTCTCCTAATGCTATCCCTTCCCTATGCCCCCACACCCTGCTATCCCTCCCCTAGCCTCCCACCCCCCGACAGGCCCTGGTGTGTGATGTTCCCCTCCCTGTGTGCATGTGTTCTCATTGTTCAACACCCACTTATGCATGAGAAGGTGTGGTGTTTGGTTTTCTGTTCTTGTGTTAGTTTGCTGAGAATGATGGTTTCCAGCTTTATCCATGTCCCTGCAAAGGACATGAACTCATCCTGTTTATGGCTGCACAGTATTCTATGGTGTATATGTGTCACATTTTCTTTATCCATTCTATTATTGATGGGCATTTGGATTGGTTCCAAGTCTTTGCTATTGTGAACAGTGCCACAGTAAACATACATGTTCATGTGTCTTTATAATAGAATGATTTATAATCCTTTGAATATACCCAGTAACGGAATTGCTGGGTCAAAATGGTATTTCTGTTTCTAGATCCTTGAGGAATCGCCACACTGTCTTCCACAATGGTTGAACTAATTCACACTCCCACCAACAGTGTAGAAGCATTCCTATTTCTCCACATCCTCTCCAGCATCTGTTGTCTCCTGATTTTTTAATGATCGCCATTCTAACTGGTGTGAGATGGTACCTCAATGTGGTTTTGATTTGCATTTCTCTAATGACCAGTAATGATCAGCTTCTTTTCATATGTTTGTTGGCTGCATAAATGTCTTCTTTTGAGAAGTGTCTGTTCATATCCTTTGCCCATTTTTTGATGGGGTTGTTTTACAACCATCTGATCTTTGACAAACCTGACAAAAACAAGCAATGGGGAAAGGATTCCCCTATTTAATAAATGGTGTTGGGAAAACTGGCTAGCCATATGCAGAAAGCTGAAACTGGATCCCTTCCTTACACCTTGTACAAAAATTAACTCTAGATGGATTAAAGATTTAAACATGAATCCTAACACCATAAAATCCCTAGACCTAATACCATAAAAACTCTAGAAGAAAGCCTAGGCAATACCATTCAGGACATAGGCATGCACAAGGACTTCATGACTAAAATACCAAAAGCAATGTCAACAAAAGCCAAAATAGACAAATGTGATCTAATTAAACTCCAGAGCTTCTGCACAGCAAAAGAAACTATCATCAGAGTGAACTGGCAACCTACAGAATGGGAAAAAAATTTTGCAATCTACCCATCTGACAAAGGGCTAATATCCAGAATCTACAAAGAACTTTTTTCTTTCATTCATTCATTTTACTCTATAGAAACTTCTAAGGCAAGTGAGCATGCCTCATTTTCCCCAACTACTTAATTGGAATAAGAGCTATATAAAAAGTGAAGGAGAGAACTACAGCTACCCACATCAACATGGATACATCTAAAAAACATACATTTAAGCAAAAGAACTAAGTGGCAAAAAGTAACTGCATGCTTTTGTGTTAAAAACCTAGAAAAATTAAATAACATATTGTCTCAGGAAAGTATGTGAGCTGTAAAATTACACAGAGAAGTAAGAAAATAAAAAATTCAAATTTTGGCATAGTGTTTATCTCTGGGAAAGAGGAGAAGAGGGCAATCAGAAAGAAACTTGGGTGTGGGCACTTCAAAGGTTCTAGTTATGTTCCCTTTTATAGCTGGGTGGCAAAGTACACACAGATTCATCTTGCTCTCAGTATTTAACCTAAATAGGTATGTTTTATACTCTTTTCTATGCATACTTAATAAAAACAAACAAGAGGCATAATTAGAGCTGGACCTGTTCTTTGGTACTTTTGTTTTATACCACATTACATTATTTTGCAAGTTCATATTTGGATGGGGGTACCTGGATGTAACATTTGTATGTAGTCTCCAATTTAACTTGAATTTCAGAAAGTTAATTAAATATCTGCTGCCTAATATCAAATTCAAAACAAGGTAAGTGGACCTCTAGCACTCTAACTTTATGTCTGATCCAAATTCCACAGTGCTCCATTTATCTTTTGTTGTGTATTAAATCACTCCCAAACAGTGGCTTTTAATGACAACAATCATTTTGTTGTTTAATGATTTCTCCAGATCAGGATTCCAGGAAGCCCATGGCTGGACATTTCTGGCTCACGATCTCTCATGTGGTTGCAGTCAGATGATAACTAGAGCTAGAGAATCTGGGAGCTAGCTGGGCATCTCTCTCTGTCTTTGTAGTCTCAGGGTTTCTCCATGTGATCTCTTCACGTGGGTTAGCTTGGGTTTCCTCACAGTATGATTCTGCTTCAGGGCGACCAGACTGCTCACATGGTGACTAAGGGCTCTAACGTGGGGTTTGAGTGAAGTTACAGCAGAGTTGCTTTTTATGTCTTCAGCTGGGACATCAGGCAATGTCACTTCTGTTGTATTCTATTGGTTACGAGTGTATTACAGGCCCTTCTGGATTCCAGGAGAGAGCAATTAGACCCCTATATTGATGGGAGAGTGGCATGTGGACAGGAGATAGATACTGCTGTGACCTCTTTAGAAAATATAATCTGCCACACGTGTAATTGGAATGGTGACAGTATAATTTGTTATCCAAAATAGTACTATCTTTTTAGACTAAAAGGAGGTGCTAGTAATTACACAGAGATAACAAGTAAAAATCTGGATTATACTGGACATACCACGACATATGGTCACCCCGGTAATAGGGCAACTAATCTTAAGAATTGGATTGGGCATTTCCTACCTGAAGATATCATTAAAAATACATCACCTTTGTGATCTGCCTCATCAGAATTCAGAACCTTTATCTCAGAGACAAAATGCACAGACATCAGAAGATGTTTAAAAAAGAGTAATCAGAATGGAAAAATGCTTTGTAATTGCTCTGTGTTCTCGCTTTCATTTTATCATGGCTAGGTCACCCTTCCCTCCCACAGAGAGTCAAATATTTAAAATTGCAAGTTGAGAATATTGTCAGTGACACAAATAACAGAAATTTTAATGTCTCTGAACAACAGGCACTTTAAACTCTATGCAGATATTCTACTGATGATTAATAATCCTACTTCTTGCTGGGGCTTTAACCCAATGCTTCCCATATTGTGTTTTAAGAAACATTACCACAGCTAGGTAGCTCATAGAAAGTATTTTCCATGGTGAAAGCAGTTTGAAATCCCTGTAAATTTTATCCTTCCTCTCAGGATTCACAATTCGTACTAAAGGTTCTGAGAAGTTCAATAATAAGAAACATGTTAAACTTTGTTCTCAATCTAATTTAGCATTTCCGGAATTCACATGACCATGGAAAGAATTTTTTTTTCCCCTGAACATCAGCAATTAACACTTGTAGGATTAGTATTCTGTGAAATACACTTTGGGGAACACTGCTTTAACCTAAGCCAGAACGTGAGTCTTTTCAACATTTATCAAGAAACTTGGAATGATCAAATGCAATTAAATCAACTATTTTAAATACAGAGGAACTGAGAAGGAGGCATTTGAACTGTTTTACTAATGGATTGATTAAGTGTTTTAAAAAGTTTGTTGCTTCCCTGTTTAAGGGTTTGGATTAATAAATTTGCCCTGGGCTAATTTTTAATGAACATGTTCATCAGATAAAATGTATCCTTCTAAAAAGGTACGTATTGGCACCAAGTACTAAGAAGGACAGTTGTATTCATGCTTTATGTTATACAGAAAAAGGGACCCAGGTTTAAAGGCAACTGTAGATTTTACATTTAGGGGCACTTTTTAAGATGTACTAGATACAAATAAACTTCCAATGTTAGTGCAAGTTGTCCAAACTGGGCAGGATATTGGAAGTGAAAAGAAAACCCCACATTATGGATGAGCACCAAGGTGGTAGAGTTTTTAATACACATTAAAGAATTTCAGAAAATTTAATAAGATAGGGTATTTCATAATTTTAGATACTTGAGAAATAGGTTTTTTAAAGATAGGAATTGAACAAACTCTTCTCACACATGTGTAAGTATACTGCTCATGCCAGAACCATGGTAGAAAGTCCAAATTAACTTCAGTGTATTTCTTTAAATGTAAAAGGAGGCTAACATGGAGTTAATAAGAAACTCTATAAAACAATACAAAAGAAAACATGAAATAAATAAAAATTAAAGTATATGTTCTAATTAAAATATTATGTTTATCTTACCTATTATGCATATACTCTCTAGCAGTACAGTTACCGCATACAGAGAAATAAAACCATGTTGAGAAATTTGCAGTGATAATAAGACAAGCCAGTTAACAGCCCATTTATTAACAACTCTAAAGGGACATTTTACTTACAAGCAAAAACATGTACCTTATTATAGATGGTATAGTTTTGCTGCATTGATTTTCTAGAAATCGTTAAACCCTCGCTAGACTTCACAAATAATATTGGGTAAAAACATTCAGAACTTCTCAATTCAAGAAACACTCTTCAACTTCTGAGAGGTAGTTCACCTTAGGGGTTAAGAGTGTTGTCTCTGGAGTCAGATTGCTTGGGTTTTATCTATTCATTCAGCAAATGTCTGTTGTGTGCCTAATATATGTTGGGTGCTGCTGTAGGTACTGTAGATGGGAACAAAAGAGGTTAGAAAACCCCTGCCCTCATTGGGTTTACATTCCATTGATGGAGACAATAATAATGAAATAAGTAGAATACAGAGTATGTTGATGAACAGTACATGCTAAGGACAAGCACAAAGTAGTAATGAGGAATAGGAAAGTTCACTTCTATAATTTTAGATAGGTGGTCTGGCAAGGTCTCATCGAGAAGGGGGATGTTTGAGTAGGGACCTTCAGGTAATGAAACGGTAAGCCCTGTGCACATACTGGTATAGCATTCCAACCAGAGGGAGAGCAATTGCAAACGCTCCAAGGCAGGAATACATCCGTAACACTTCCAGAACTGTGAAGAGTCTCATGTAGTTGGAGCTGAATGAGAAAGGACAAGTGGGAGATAAGACTATAGGGATTGAGGGTTAGAGATTGTGTAGGACCATGAAGGCCATTCCAAAGACTTTGGCTTTTACTCTGAGATGGGAAGTCATTGGAGGTTTCTAAGCAGAAGAGTTACTTCATCTGAGTATGTTTCAGTAGGATCACTCTGGCTTCTAGTTTGAGAGTAAACTGCAAGAAGGGGCAAGGGAAGACTTGGGGAGTCTAGTTAAGAGGCAACTGCATTAGGTATGAGATTTAGTGGCTTGCACAAGGAGGTGGTGAGAAATATCAGATTCTGCATATGGTTTGAAGAAACATCAGATAGGATGTGTTGATGTTTCCATTGGGTGCAAGCAAAAGAGGAGAGTCAAGGATAATTCCAAGGTTTTTGGTCTGAGTAACTAGAAGGATGCACTTACCATTATGTAAGATGGGAAAAATGTGGGAAGTACAGTTTTGGTGAGGATGGTGCAGGTAGTGGGAGATCAGTAGTTCTATTTGGACATATGAAGTTTGAGATACACAATATAATTCAAGTAGAGATGTTAAGAAGGTTGACGGATACAGGCTGGAATTTAGAAGAAAATTCTGGGTTGGAGTTAAGCATTTGAGTATGAAAGCTGGTTCTGACTTTTACAGACTGTGTGGTCTTGGGCAAGTTGCTAAGCTGTTCCATTCCTCAGTTTCCTCATCTGAATTATTGTTGACACTAAATAAATTTACACAACATGCTTAGTGCCATGCCTGGCATGTTGTAAGCACACAACAAATATGGTTACTTTATTATCTTAAAAGGCATGTAGATGGCATTCTTTCAGTATGACCATAATTTCAATGTGAGTCTTAATTTCTCCATCTCACAAAAGTAATCATTTGATTTACTCAGGCTTGGAACTTCCATGTTACCTCTGGCAATTCCTTTGCTCTGCTCTGTCTTTTGCATCAGTTCTTTTCAATATGTCACATTCATTTATTTCTCACTTCCCTTTCCTATTTTCACCATTCGACTAAAGAGAGGTCCCCATACGTATAATCACGCAGGCATTGCCACAACACAACTGCAGGGGGAATGACACTGCTGGGGCTGTGTAGTATTGTTGGGGGTAGGGAGGATGTATAATAAGCTTTATCTGTGAATCATTTTCAGTGTCCTCCACAGAATGAGGCATGGCAGAGTGGCTGGCAGCAGCTTAGGCTTTAGACTCAGACATGAGTGCCTTTGAATCCAGTACTATAACAACATCTTGGACAATTTACGGAACTCCTTAAGTCTAATTTACTCCTCTTTACAAAGAGCATCATAATATCTACCGCCTAGAGTTGTCATGAGAATTAAATAATATATAAAAAGCTCTTAGGACAGTGCCTGGCACATTGGTATGTGATCAGTCTCACACAGGGCCAATTTGTATCCAGCCTTTTTGCCCTTTATTCTCCAAACATGAATCTTCCCCCTATACCGGAGCAGTCTACTTCCCTGGGTCCTGAGCATTCCATGCTTATTCCCTACTCGAAGACTTTATCTCCTATCCAGTGTTTAGAATTCATTCCTGTTTTCTTTCCTTTCCTCCTGACTCCAGTTAAAATCAAATCCGACCTGGTCCTTGAAACCTCCCCTCCCTCCCCTTGACAGTTAGTAATATCTATCTTCTTAAAATTTCTAAGTTTCTTCCTGTTCACATTACCCATTTCTTACACCGTTTGCCACCTTTTTAGGAAGGTGGTAAGATATAGAGGAAATTATGGTGTTAACCATTAGACCAGGCTATAGACTCCACCTGTTTGGGCTTGGTTGCCTTGCCTTGATCAAATTATTTCATTTCTTCTCAGAAGATGATGGTAGCAACAACTCCTATGTCTAAGATTTTCAAGAGAATAAGATGGGATAACTTAATGCACCTTAATTTTGGTAAGTGATGAATAAAACAAATGTTTGTTTTCTTTTCCTTTCACGTGCCTTATTTCTAACTAGACTGCAATATTTTCTGAAGAGCAGGCATTATGTGTAGTTTATATTTATTTGTATTTAGTGTTAGGATCTACCACAATAGAACTTGTTAAACTTATCTTAATAGTAATTCATAGTAAGAAAAATGCATTTCTACCACGTGTTAGCCCCACTCATCAATCTCATACATATAACGAATATGTCTATTTTCCACATATAAATGAATATATACATAAACATGTATTCACATATATATTAACATATTTTTTGAAGCTTTATAATACCCTTCCTGTATAAGATGCAATCTGCTGTATTTTATTCTTTCAATTCTTTATTCCATATTTCATTAAAAATCCAGTTGCCACCTACGAAATTGATTTATGACTCTCTAATAGGTTTGACTGTGAGTTTTAATGAGTGAAAACACTGAAATATCACATTGTGGGCACCACATAATTGCTGGATGAGTACTTATGACGTGGAAATGTTTTTCACAATGTCTTCTCCCAGTCTCCCTGCCAATCTCCCTGCTAACAAGACGAGACAAATGAGATATACATTCCCAGCTTGATAACTTGGACTCTGGGTCACTCTATATTTGGGACGTGTCCTTTTCTACAAACCACACAGCATAAATATGCTATGAACTCTGACAGCCCACTTAGAATTTCAGTGGGTATCATGACACACTCACCTCCCGCTGGCATTTCCCACTATGCCAATGCAGCCAGTTACATAAACCCCCTTAGGGTTCTGGGCCAGTACTGGGCACTTGTCCTCTGTGCGTGCATTTGGCTTTTAGAAAAAAATTCCAAGGATTATCACTGATTTGCTACTTTTCACATGTTCTGTGAAAGGTTCTGACTGGCGTGGAATAAACTTACTCTTCATTTTTAACCCCAGTCAAATTAAGAGTCAATATCCTCTCAAAAGAGAGGGAAGTACAAGAAGGCAGTGCCTCAACATGGGGCCTGTATGCTCTTCACACGTCATCTCCAGCACATGAGACCCCCTTCCCAATTCCAATGACTAAACTCCAAGGAAAATCTGAGTTTCTCCAGAGTTCATCCAAATTCAATCAATGTCTACAAATGAAACTACTTCCTAAACCTTCTGCCTGAGGCTTTGCACAGTACAAAGTGAGAATGAAAGCATTTCAGGCACGCCCACCAATCTCTCCCACATACTTTCATGAGTTCTGCTCTTATAAAATTATAGCCTCTGGCAGAGAGGACCCTGGCACTCTATTCAAAAAATTATTGGACTAACTAAAATTAAAGCAATATGCACCTGGAAATTAACTACCTCTTGCTGTGCAGTAGAAATATGTAGAAAATTATTGCCCACCTGCCCTATACTCAATGAGGTATATCAGCAGCCAAAAGAAGCATGGGCCTCAGTTTGTAAAAAAATTTTACTGTATATTTGAAATGGTTCATTTTGACACCAGAAATAGTGTCATAAAATGTAGTATCTTAGAACCAGATATTCATACACAACCCAGCTTGTATAACACAAATCATATAGATTTCATCATTTAAATGTTTCTTGGTGTTTATCACACATGAGTAAAATGAGATTAAGAAGAAAAGACTGTTTTTTTCTTAACGTTGGGAAGACCTACAAAAATTTATTCAAACCTGAGTTGACTGGGTAGATATATTTGGAAAAGGAGACAAGTTTTACATATGTAACTGCATTTCAGCAACATTTATTTTTTTCTTTCATTTCTATGTCCATTTCTTCCTTAGCACATAGTAGGGATTCTATCAATAGTGGCTACCTTGAATAGGTAAATTACTGTAAAATTGAGCCTCTACCAAAAAAAATCAGGCATAGGCGTTTTTATCAGCATTAATTGAGGGTCTTCTATATGCCAATTCTTTGCTTATAAGGTAATATGAAAATGAAGACATCAATGTTATTTGTCTCCCCAAGAAAATCCTGTTTTAGTAAGCAGACTAAATCAAAACAGTTAATTACAGAGAGGTGTGATAACTGTTCTTACAGACTAAGAAAGGTCTGTGGTAACACAGGAAGAATGATGACAAAATCAAAGAGTACTTCATAGAAGGAGAGCATTTTGGTCAAGTATTGACATAGATGACATCCTTTGTACACCATACAGAAATGTCTAATATGGTTTTTCTCACATATTTGTGTTCAATCCCAACTCTACCTCTTATAAGGCACTTATAGCCTCTGAAGCTTGGCCTTCTGATGTGTACAATGGAGTAGTGGTACCTCCTGTTGAAGGGTGGTGGCAGGGATATGTTGAGATGATTATTGTGTAGCGATGTTATTGGTATCCTCCCCACATTGCCATACTTCTATTGCTTCAGTGAAGGCTGTTATTACTTCCTACCTGTGTTATTTGCTGAAGAGCTTTGCTTTGTCTGCCATGAGTGCTAGCCTTGCCTGTCGTGTGGAGGCCAGAAGAGCTAGAAAATTACCCTCTCACAAGAGTAGCTTAGAGTTAGTAACTAATAGCGGCTGTGGCATAAATACCCCATCTCCCTTGAACCTTCAATAGTCTCAATCTGATGCATATGGTTTATAGCTTCCCTAGAGTTTCTTTGCAGGATTAAGCTCTAGTCACATGCAGAAGTAGCTGGTTTTATAATGTACCTTTTACCACCTGCCATCCCTTTCCTGTACCATGTCCCTACTTCCCTACCAATGCTCCCTGAAACTTCCAAAAACTACTAACACTTGAATCCTTGTTTCAGGTCTCATGTCTGGGAAATCCCAAGCACTGATCACAGCACTTGGCACACAGAAAAATAGAAAGTGGTGAGTGAATGCCAAGTGACAGCAGAGCAACATATTGTTTCTTTCTGGTTGAGATACCTCATACAGCCCTTTACTTGTCTCCAGGTTAAAGCTGAATGAAAAAATATACACCCATTATAAGCACATACACAAGACTATTTGTAAATAATGCATACTGTTAACTCTCCAGTTTACCTTTCCTCATTTCTCATTTTGAAGACCCTTTGTGGATTACATGCTAGAAACACAAAATCTAGTTACCATTTTTTGATTCTTAGCTATTATTCAGGAAAACAGAAAGCCAACTGGATTTTATCATTCACCTTTGTTACCATGTCCATGGGAGTATGTGATCAATGGAATCAAATAATAATAGAATCTTAGAGCTGAAAAGGACATGCAGATCATGTAGTCCTAGCCCATCATTTATAAATGAGAAAACTTAGATTCACAAAACTAAATGACTTGTCCAGTGACAACATGGTCAGTAAATTTATTCTGTGAGTCTTGTCTAGGACTTAGGCAGATAATGAAGTCAAATATGCCAGTATACTGTTCCATGTTCTTTCGGTCTCCATCCCCATCTCCACTGTTCCTCTACCTTTCCTCTATCAAATCTGTTTTCAGAAATTGACTTAAAATTATTCATAGTGAAAATGACTGGAAACACATTCCACTATGACACATATCAAGGATATTTTTATTTTAGCATGAATCAAACTGTTCAGCTAAAATGGTAGACATTTCCAAAATCCACTAGCAGGTAGGACAGGTGAAGGAGGTAAAAAGGATTCTTCTTGCATCCCTGAAATCTCTTCATTTATTACATCCTTCTCTGAGTATGTTGTCCAATATTAGGCATAATATGCCTAAATAGTAATGCTATGAGATACTGTGGATAAGAACACACTTAATATAATAGAGTGCCAAGAAGTATCAAAACCAATCTGCAATGGAACATGCATTTCCAGCTCATCTTCCAAGTGGGAAATAATCTTTCCCATAAAATATGTTTCAAATGTTTTTATTACTACATTCCAGAAAATAGGAATCCTACAAAGAAAATCTAACAAAGAGAATAGAGACACTTTTAGTATATAATAAAACTGTCAGGTAACATGAAGAAATAGAATGTGGCAGAAAATGTACAGATCACAGAAACAAAAGTCTTGAGTTCCTGAATGGTCACTAACCATTTTCAACCTTCAGTTTTCTTGTCTAACAACTGGAGTTACTCATCTTTGCCCTCCCTACCTCACAGGAATGCTGCAAGGATGACACTAATTAAAGGATGAAGAAAGAAAGTATACATGTTGTCAAATATATGAGTTGTCATAGAGGGACTTTATTTGTCATGTTTTACTAAAACAGTCTTTTAATGGCTTTTTATGTTACATACAGAATAATGAATTGTTTTTGTTAAGGTTTAATTTTGCTATCAAACAATGCAGAAACTAAAAACTGGGACTATATGCTGGGAAAGAACATCTTCTGTTGACCTCCCATTGCTATCGCTTTTGAGCATCTCCACTGTCTAAGTGGAGACTCTCCCCATTTTCTACAGTTTGAAAAGGTGTTAGGAAAATCACAAATTGGCCACCACTGTCAGTAAATAGTCTTTCGTTAATGTCAGATTCTTCTCTCAAAGTCCAGATGAGAAGCAGGGAGGATAATAAAAACCTTAGAATTTTATAATTGGAAGGAAGCTTTGTTAAATTTTGTCATTTATTACATGAGATGCTGAGTGGTTGCATGACCTTCCTAGGTCCAATAACTATGTCTTATTTTGAGTTCCACCATAGGCAACTGTGAGTCAAAAAGTGAGACAAAGAAGGGCAGAAAGCCAATACAGGATACACAATCAAGGCAGCTGCACCTCTGAGAGTTTGAGACTTAATTCTATTGGAGAAACTTGGGAGCCAATGTAGAACTGGTACCTCAGAGTTGTCTCCCTCAAGGTGACAGAGCTGGAGTTGGTATATCATTGTTTGACGGCTGCTCCCAGGAGGCAATAATACCCCAGAACTTCCAGCCTGCTATACTGGCAGTGGGGTGAACTCCAGTAGCACAAGAATGCTCTCAAATATTCTCAAAAAGGTACCAGTATAGATGCTGGCAGACAGGAGGTGGGGCCTTGTACATTGAAATGTTAAGAATGGGGAGGTATGGGCAGGGCATTGAGAGCATCTGCCATACAGCATGAAGTGGCGAGCCAGGACTTGAATCCAGGTCTTTAGATGCCTGGTCCAGGCATGATCTACTCCAGCACACTGCCTTCTCTTCTATTATACCTTATTCCAGTTACCTACTAACCATGTCAGGCTCTGTATTAAATTATTGGATGAAAGCAGGAAATAAACAATTTTATAAAACAGTATATATTCAAAATACATAGCATGATGGTCATGCATTAGGTATTAGCTTGGTGTTTTAAAGCATTTATTTTCAACGATGATATTAAGTCAGATCACACTGTTTGGGAATTTATAACTTACATTGCAATAAACAAGCCTTTGGTTTCTTTATTGACTACACTGAATATATTTTGTTTCTTTAAAAGACTGTTATGCCTATTTAAGAATAGGCTTCCATATATTTGGTAAAGATTCAACTGTACTTCAGGGGACATTCACAAACCTTTTTAAAAACATTTCTGCCCATGTCAATATGCTTACTGCTGGGATTGGCAAGCCCACAGGCTATATCACCAATCCCAACTCCACTGCTGCTTATAGGGAAAATTTGTTATTTATATTCTGTAAAAAATATGGATCTATGGATTTATACCACCTTATTTATCATATGCTCCTAGGTCCTAAGTTATTTTTCTGTAGGGAGTGTAGATGGCATGACCCAAAGGTCAATATAGTTAAAAGTCATGCCAAGAAATAGGTCATATAACAACTTAATAGTGGCGTTGAAATAATAACAGTAATAAATAAAAGACTATCAGTTTAGCTACCATATTTAATAATATCAATCTCTCCATAATGAGCAATGTGTGAGAATTTTGCATGTGTTTTCAATTAGTGGCCCTACTGGCATCTTAGGAAGAAGGGGGGTGGCATTATGGATGTGAATCCTTCTCCTAAGCTGACTCTTTAAGTTAGAGCAAACATCTCAACTTGAACAAGGATATAACCACATTGATGCAAGGGGACATCTCCTCTCTGGCTTCTCCCCCAAGCCATGCAGAGAAAGTGAAGACTGCTCCACGGTTGGAGAGGCTCTGTTTACTGGTGACCTAAGCACATCCTGTCTTTTCCCCCTTTCAGTTAGTCCAGGAAGCCACAGAAAAACAATCTGTAAGACTTGATTCCTTTTCTCTCTCCCCCATCTCTGATTTCCCTGGAAAGTCCAGGTAGATGTTTACTCTCTGAGAAAGGCAGACATTAGTGTTTCCTCCCCCTCATACATTGGGGGTTGTATGGCAAGAAACTGACATATGTCTCTTTGAAGGACTGAATGATAATGATGCAAAATTTTGGAAGGCTGTAGAAGACTTATTCCATTATTTTTAATATGCTAATTCATTATAAACAAATGTTATGAAGAATTTTATCCCTTCTGAACATTCCTTCTTAATATTGCCGTAAACTTAATTAGGATTTACTTGGTTTAAAAAAAGTAAATTATCTCTCAATTAAGAAGCCAATTTTCCTAATCTTCCACCTTTTATTTTGAATGGTTGATCCTATTTCAAATGATTTTGTGGATTCTCTCTGGAAGATGAAAAAGAGAGTTCAAAAAAGGAAGTTCTGTCATATAAATCCAGGTGACTTTCTCTTTAGCTTTTGACAGCACCAGTAGTCAAGAGTGCACATTCCATAAAAGGAGAGAGAGCGCACTGAGCTTAAACTCTGCTGTGCTGGGAATGTTTTCTGCTTAACAAGATGCTTTGGAATTGGCAAAGAGTAAAATAAAGCATTTTCAGTTCTGAGGCTCTTTTACGTGGGCAAAGTGAGAGTATGAAATGACACAATTATATGGGTAATTCAAATAACTGGATGATTTTAGCATAATTAGCAGCTAACTTTTAGGCATTACTTAGCTGAATAACAATCTGTTTGCAGCATCCCCTCAAATCTAACGTATCTATCGTCTCTCCCTCCTCAACTTAGACTTCCTTAAGTCAGTCATATTAGCATTTTTGCAAATCAGAAACCTGTCAATTTCCTCCTTTCCATGTATTTTGCCACCAAGGCCAGTTAATTCTTCTATCAAAAGGATTATGAGGTCTCCCTCATCTTAGGACTGTAATAACAGAAGAGTAATAACACATCATTTTTACTCTATTAAAGTCCTAGTTATATGTGTTTTGATTTCTACTCTTGTAATATCCAAGACTGAATTACTTAAAGATATTTCTTTCATTAAAGTCGTCCTTTAACTTAATGACCTATTTCCTACCATGTCAAGTCCAAATTTATTTTTTGTTTTGTTTTAAATGTTATTCAAAACATTGTCCCTCTGGCCAAACTTGATCACCTCTAATCAATAATGTAATGACTTTTTTCATTTACGATTCTGCATTCAGACATTCATTAAAAACTAGCTTGGGAGGTTTTAAAGGTAGCTAAGATGTAGAAATCAGTTAAGAGAAATAAGCTGGGGCAATATTATATAAAAGTTTTGTGAGTGATATTAAAGTATCTCTATTTATCCTAAAAGGAATAATGTACTATTGAAGGTTTCTAAGCAGAAGAATGATATGATCATCAATTTTTACAGAAATATCTGACTGCATTTTAGAAAAATAGATTTTAGGGGTAAGATGGATTTTCTGTTGACTATTCTGTTTCACTGCAACCCTTTCTAAGTTCTTTTCTGTATTGCAGAAGAGAAGACGACTACATTTTCCAGAATATTATTTACCTATAGTTTGCTAATGAGAGGCAGTTGTGCAGGATTTTGACGGTAGGAAAGAAGGCAAAACAATTATTCTCTTGAAGCAGTTGCAGTAAAAACCATGGGAAAACATGACATTCACAGCAGCTTCCTGGTGAGCTACTAAGAGCCACCAGTTTAAGTGCCTCATGCTGAGTCTTCAGGCATCAGCTTCCCTGGTCTTCAATGTCAGCTTCCTTATCCTTTGCTCTCCAGTTCCTCCAACAATTATGGAGCACTATTTCATACAGTAAACCCCTTATACCTCGCATAAATAGAGTGGCTTCCATTTCACTAACCTCACCTTGACTGATAAAGAAAAGGTTTAAAAAAAAAAAGAAGGTTGAGGGCCCTGTTAGATTATAGCTGTGATCCAGACAAAAAGAGAGGGAAGTCTGCATTAATTTAATGGTAATATAGGTGGTAGTGGAAACAATTGGAGATGTTTGGGAAGACGAAAGGATTGGGCTTGCTGGTTGAATGGATGGAAGCATGAGGAAAGAAGTCTCAGATCATTTTCAGGTTTCTGACTTTGGCCATTAGGTAGATAGTACTAAGAAACTAAGTAAAAAGTTATAAGTAATAAGGAACAGAGGAAGAGAAGCAGGAGAATTGATGATAATTTCATTAGACTCATTTGAGGTGCTCATGGATTATTAAAGTACAGATATCTGGTAGGTTGTAGGTCACAAGTCTGACAGTAAGAAAAAGGAACAGATGCTATGGACTTAGGAGTTAATCAGCATAAAGATGAAAAACCTGTGTTTATGGGTGAACTTGCCCATAGGACATATGAAGAACACAAAAAGAGACCCAATTATAGCCCTGAAAAGATCAACAATTACAAATTTACTAGAAAACAGTAATCCACAGAGGAAATTGGGAAACAGCAGCCACAGAAGTAATTTCCCAGAATTTCTGCAGGGAAAGGTGAGATTAGAACCCTCAGTCATGCAAGACAGACACATCTTCTGTTGAAGGATGGGAGGAGGAAAGGACTAGAGGGAATCCAGACTTGATGGCCAGAAGTAGAGCTAATTCCTGTCTGATGTTTCCATTTTCTGTGAAGTAAGAAGCTAGATCAGTTGCAGAGGGTGAGGGGGAGCAGGTGATGAGGTCAAAGGTTTGAGGAAAGTGGACAAGTCTAAAAAAAAGCCTTTGTGGTGAATGGGATAAAGCATTTATGGGGAAGAAAGATAAGACAGATTTGTCCTAGCTGTACCAGTAACCAGTTGTGAAACCTTGGAAATTATTTTATTCCCTTCTAAATGTTCTTGTCCTCATAGCCAGGTAGATGAAGGAGCTGGGCTACATTTTCTCCCAGGTCTTTTAGAGTCCTTCGGTGACATTCTTAATTTCTTTCCAATCTATCTAAATGATAGCCAGCCTTCAAGTCTCAGTGAAAGTTCCATATGTTCTGAGAAGAATTCTTACAAGTCCAGCTTTTAAGGATCACTTGTAGCTTCAACTTCTACAGTGCATTTTCTACCACACTGTTGTCTGCACATAATTGTATGCATAAGAAAAATAATTTGTTTTTCTCAAAGACTTTAAGCACATAACTTCAGTGCTGAGAGGCTTATAACACAAAACTGCTGTCCCCTTCCCTCACATAATTATTCTATTCTCTAGATACCACCATATTCAACTCAGATAGTTCCTTTGGTATTTACTTTAATATTTCTAAATTGCACATGACCCCTTACTTCTCTGACCTCAATACCCACCTCTCCCCTTTACTTATTCTTCGACAGCCATAGTGGCTTCTCTGCTGTTCCACAAACACAGGAGGCATGTATTCATCAAACACACCTGGCAGGCCACTTTCCTCAACACACCAGGAAGCCTTTGCACTGTTTCCTGTGCCTAAAATGCTCTTCTTGGTACTATATGCAAGACCCACTCCCTTACCTTCTCAAGGTCTTTCCCCACAAGTCGCTATCTCAATGAATTTTCTTCTCTAGCTAAAATGGCAACTGGCAATCATGGTGGCAAGGCTTATTTCCTTCACTTATGACAATAATACACCCTGTATTTTATTTGTTTCTCTTGATTAATCTCTTTCCTCTACCCATGTGTAAGTTTTTATGAGGGCAGGAATTTTTGTATGCATCATTCAAGTGTACCACTGGTGACTGGAACAATGCCAGGTACATGACAGGTACTTAACAAATATCTGTTAATTTATGCATGCTGCTATTTTGTATTTACCAAATTTATGTATGACTTTTTTAATATATTAAAGCTTGAACTCTCTTATAGCCCTCTGCATATCCCCATCCTCTATTATTTAATTAAAATGGCTGTTTACATTATTACATCTATGTTAATATTGATCACTGTTGAACCACTGGGGGTACTATGATTCAGGCTCTGGGGTAGAAGGCAGAAGAAAGAGGGACAAATGAATTCACAGTAGTGGAATGGTCTTCTGGAAGGTTCCCTCTCAAAAATATCTCCTCCTCCTCCTCTCTGATGCCTGAATTCTTTGCACTAACCACTCACTTCTTGGTGTTATGCACTGCTTTCCGCCTGATCTTGGAAAAATCAATACTTGTGGAAGGTATGACTCATCGGTCCAATAGCTCCTCAGTGTGAATTATTTTTCCAGTAGACACAAAACAGTGGTGACACAGTGACAGTATAGTAACTGAAATGGGGGAGACAGGTGCAGAATTGAGATGAGGGAAGATCAGGAAATAAATATTGCAATTTTGTGCTGGTGTTGGGGAAATAGCAACCCAAGGATGAGCACAAAGCACTAGATAGGATTCACATGCATGTCATGGAACTCCATCAAAACAAGTCTTAGAGGCAGGAGGTTCTTACAGAGCTTAGTAAACCAATCACCTTTTTCTACTGATTGGGGAACTGAGACCTGAGGTACTCCAGCACCACATAGCTCATTAATGGTAGATTTAGTTTCAGAGTCTGATTTTTTTATTATCCCGGTCTGCTTCTGAATATTTAATACTGTCTCATATGCCCTTTATTTAATGAATGCTATTAATTCTTTGAAGCAAATCCATCCCTCTTTACTAATCCCAATAAAACACATTCTTTCAGAGAGCCTATGCGTCCTTCTAGTTTTCATTCTAAAGAGATTAAATAGAGGATGTCAACTTTCAAATATTGCTCTTATAGAACTCTAGACACAAGTCACTCTCTCCCGCCTCCCCAGCTGCAAATATTTAGCTACTCGGAATGTTACATATTCCATTATTATCCAGTCAATAGATGAATAGTTGCCAACAAGTAAAAGTCTTTTCAGCATCCAAGTCCTCAACTTGCATCATTTGACAGTGATTTCTGTCCATTCTTGGTTTTCAACCATATAATAGCTCTCGAGCCATTTATTTAATGCCCTGTAAATGTGTATATGATTGTCATCACATATTATAATCTTCTGGGTGGGATGGCATTAGGCTTTTAGTGGAAATAAATGAGGTCCCTTAATTTGCTTTTATCTTGCTTCTAGAATAGCACTTAATAACACATGCTTATCAAGGTAAGACTTCTTTTTATAAATCAGTAATGATTTGTTAACCATTATGCACTTCTAATGCTACATAATCCTTTCCCTAAACACTCTTCCACGTCACTTCATGGTTTAAAATGGATCATCTGATCTCTAAACTTCCTAAATTTGCTTCCGATCTTTTGTTAATATGGCAAATTATTGTCTTTCTCTTTAATGCATTGTTTTATAATATACCATTTGGCATTGTACTGTGTCTTCTTGTTTCACAGCCCAGACACGACATCTGGCCTTCTTTGGGACAGAACAAGGGATCAGGCAGCATAGGGAAGAGCTACACAGGACATGACCAAGGCCAAGGCACTAAATAAACAAATCAGGGTACAGCCAACAGCAGTCGAGTTGTGGGATTAGAGGAGCCTGAAAGTAAAATGAGGAAGAAGAAACAGAGGCTAGTTTAGGAAGGCTGTTTGATAGCCTGTGGTCTTACAGCAGTGAATGCAGATAGAGCAATGATTTAACATGCCTCTCATACAGACCCTAATCTCAAGAAGAAAAGTGGTGAATCAACAAGATACTCTAGAATTCTGCTAGATAATTATCTGGAACCAAAACAGAGCCGTGCACATCAAATGACAAAACCCAAAATCACTAATTAAAGAGCAATCGGAAGCTATGACTGCAGAATTTTGATTCAAGGTCAGAGCAGGACACAAGGTTGAAAAACATGGAGCTCCCAAACTCATGATCTGGGATCCTTAATTTGTCCCCACCTTAAGAACATTTTGTTTCCAGCCTCCGAGTGCCCAGGCTTGGTTGAGCCTGTAGGTCATGGTTAGGAGGCTCCAGCTGTGAGACCTGGAAAACTGCCGGAAAGAGAATTGGACTGGCTGGGATTATGAGGTTATAAAAGGATTCTCAGCCAGATACTCTTTAACCTCCCTCAGTGCATTGTTTAACTTTCACAGAGGTAATTCATCTGGATTCAATGGCTTATTGGTCCTTAATGGTTCCATAGGGTTAACTATCTCTCCAAAGTAAATAAAAGCCTTTAATATCTTTTGCAGAAAATAAAGCGATTCTGAAGTCCCAGGTGTACCCTTTGTTTTTTGTTCTGTTTGTTTTTGTTTTTTTTTTGGCAGTTCTACAGCAAAACTTCTCAATGGCACAATCTCTGTGTAGAAACTCTGGTTTTTATGATCTCTCAGTAACCGTGAGAATTTTGATTTGAAGCCTTCCAAAAAGATATCCAGTTGGTTAAAAATTATCATTTCAACTATATACCACTTTCATATGTTATATTTTCTAGACAGAATTATTAATACTGTTTTATTTATATATCTCCTGGCTTGATACTTAGTGAAATATCTAGGTTGTTAGAAGACTCTTAGAGATTAGAGTCTTCATCAGTATGAACCTGGTCCTTTTCTTACCTAAAAATGCACATATGGATCCAAATGTATAGACATTTTCAGGAGCTTCAAAGAATTCCTGATAACTATCCACGGACACCATGTCAACAATATCTGCCTAGGCCAAAGTTAAATGAAGATGGTGAAGCTGGGATCCACAAGGATTAAGTGGTTTGAAAAGTTTAACCTCCACAGCTGGTGAGCTGCTCTTCCTCTATGCT
The DNA here is from genome assembly GCA_036589455.1 of Ateles fusciceps. NCBI lineage: Eukaryota > Metazoa > Chordata > Mammalia > Primates > Atelidae > Ateles > Ateles fusciceps. Next base: position 5,754 of record JAZHEH010002529.1, on the reverse strand, counting down.
CTCATATCACCCTGGGCAGAGCCTTCTCTTTGCCCTAACATATGAGTACCTTTCCTCACTGAACTGTGAGCATACTGAAGCTAAAATCTACATCTCAATTATTTTTATACTCCAGCACATGCAAGATGTGACACATAGATGGCTCCATAAGTGTTTGGTAAAGAAGTCCAGATTCAAGGGTCTATAAATCGGAACTCTGAGTGCTAGACTCTCCAACCATTGGGGGTTATTGCTTTCTTGTTTCTCCACCATCAGTAGGTAGGTTCTGGGGCCCCTATGGGTTTTCCCACCTTCCCAAAAAGTCTGTGCAACTTTCCTAGCATTCTGATTTTCAGTCTTTTTGTCATATGTATGGATAATAGCATTTACTTGCATGTTGCCATGAGTTCGAAAAGAATATTGCATGTTGAGCCCTATACACATGCTAAATTATCTTTCTTATGATCTAGCAATTATGTATTTGAAAGGCAGTGTATGCATGAAAGATTCCACTGTGTGGTCTGAGGCCCCAGCTTCAAAGTCCTGTGGAAATTAACAGCACTGGGATTAGATAGAAAAAGAAAGAAAATCTATCATGTAGATGTCTCTTGCAGGTTTCTGAGACAAGCGTCAAAACCAGGCTAAGATTAGAATTGGGTCCCAGAGGCTCTATTTCGTATCACCCAGCCTTTCTGTTGGCCAGAGTCATCCTTGAGCTTTTCGTCATGACTGTTTCTGTATTTGTCCTGCTGCTTGTAACCCTCACCTCACTGATGTAAGCAGAGGAAAAACAACAATAAAAACAGTTGACATTTATGTAGCATTCAAAAGTTTCCTATCTACTGATGCAGCAGTGATGAAATGAAGCAGCAGAAATAGCTGGTTAGGTATGTGGGAGAAAGATAGCTCCCGCTACCCCTTCTCATCATATTAATTGATCCAAATGATAGCTTTTGCTCCCCTCTGTACTATTCATTACAGACCTGCAAGGCTGGGAATGCTGAAACAGAGTGACAGCCAATCAAATGCTTCTGCCTGTGGACTTCAGCATCTGTGAGTCATCAGCAACCAATTAGATTCTTCGGTCAGGGAAAACTCTCCTCACCAGGGTAGAAACAAGCTCTGCATGCTGCTGACCTTTACATCAGCAACTCGTGTTCTCTGATCACGATGGTGAAAGGCCAATTCAGGCCTGAGAGCCCCACCCTGACCCATGAAAAGAATACCTTTGCTTTGCTTCTCTGCAGAGAGCTTATGGTATTTGGTGCTGTTTGTGTTTAGGTCTCTTTGCCTCAGAAGAAGCTCTGAGCTCTGTCTCAGAAATCCCGATTGCTCTTTGCGGGGCAGTTTCATTGGCTGCCTTTTCTCTGGGGAGTTCACAGCTATGCCTCAGAGTTTAAAGCTGAGACTCACTGAGCCTGTCAAGAGAGGTTTTAATGCTCACCCTATTAGAGACTACAGAGCCCCCATCTACTCTGTGGCCTGGGTTGAATGAGGTAAAGGAGAGTTTTGCATAAAACACTGGTATTTTAACCACCATCCTAGCATCTGTGGGTCTGAGCTGAACTCCCAGTGTTCTTGTCTGTCTCTTCTCTTTCTCTCACTCTGGGGTGTTTGTCTGTGTCCAACTCTAAACCATCTGCATTTTTCCTGGTCACATAATAAAAACAAGACCTCTTACTGCAGCATTTAAATCCTTCCGGAATTTTCCTTTTACCTATTTCTTGATCTACAGCTCCTTTATCAGCAGCTATACATTTTGTTGCTCTAGGGTTAACGTAGAAAATTCAAAGACAAGCACGGTTCACAGAATCCTAGAAAATTGTACTGACATCATGCAGTCTACCTCATCCTGAACTTCTCCGATTCGAAGGGATCTCTTTCCAGATCATATTCCTAGCTTACAGGAAAAATGCCTTCAATTACAGTATTTCTCAATGTCTCCCAATTTAGCCCTCTCCCATCACCATAATAACCAGACCTGTCACTAGGAGATAAAATAGCTTGTTCCTCCCAATGTAAAACTCCTAATCTGGAGATGTTAATCTGCACAGGGCCCCTCCAAGTGTCTTCCTGAGATTTCTTGGCATCAAGATACTCTGTCTGCTATCTGGAAGCCAAGGAAGCTCTAGGATTTTTCACCCCCTCTTAGCTCCAAGGGGACATTTGTACCCATCCCCCATTATCAGCATCAGCATATCAGGAATCTAAAATCACATCGATCTTGTGGATCACCTAGGGCTGGGAAAAGCAATCTTATGAAGGGCCAGGTAGTAAATACTCTAGGATTTGTAGGCCATAAGGTTTCTGCTGCAATTATTGAACTCTGCTGCTGCAGCAGCATTAAGGCAGCCATAGTTAAAAATGAATGGCTGTGGCTCTGTTCCGATAAAACTTTATTTATGGATACTATGATTTGGATACCATAAAACTTTCACATGTCACAAAAGTCTTTTTTTACAATCATTTAAAAACGGAAAAAACATTCTTAGCTTGCAGATTATATAAAAATAGGCAGCAGACACTAGTTTGGGTACCCTGGGGCAGTACTCAACTGAGTCATAAGGATTACTTGGAGTATTCATTTGTAAAACGTCGTTTTATTGTCCACATCTCAGATTTCTGATTTGGCAGATGAGTTAAGGTGGAGCCAGGTGATCTGCTTATTTAGGCAAACTCCAAGTAATTCAGATGCTGGGAGTCTTTGGATTGCACTTTAAGAAACACTGCACTAGATGGGAAGATGGAGGCAAGCCTCTCTAAGAAAATAGAATACAGGTCATGTTTAATCTTTGAAACCCAGTCTGGTACTCTTTAAGCAGAAAATCCAAAATAGCTCCCTCCATTCTGAAATGTATATCTACCTTCAAACTAACCGATTTTAACTGTACACGCCTTTTCAAATCATTCAAATCATGTTTGTCGGTGTCCTCACTATCTCTTGACCAATATTTATACATGTTTCTTTTACTCACATGTCTCCTTTCAGATGTTTATCCAAGCCGAATTTTCTTAACTCTCTATTCCTTTCCCGAATACTTCTCAGCCTTCAGGGCCTGGTTAAAATGTCACCTCCTCGGTGAGGTTTTCTCAAATCCAACGGTTCTCATTTCAGCGTGCATCAGAATCACCTGGAGGGCTTGTTAAACTATAAATTGCTGGCTCCCCCCCACCAACAGAGTTTCAGAATCAACAGACTGAGAGTGGGGCCTGGGAACTTTCATTTGTAATAAATTCTCAGGTGATGCTGATGATGCTGGGTCTGGTGCCCACACTGAGAGAACCACAGCCTTAATCCACCAAGCTGGGGATACTCTCCTTCTGAATTCAGTATGGTTTCTGTGTTCCAAGAAAACATATTGATGCAAGTTCTGCTGTTTGGGGTTAGTGGTGATCTTATTGCATGCAGACTGTTCCCTCAAACAGATTGTCAAACCCTTGAGGACAGGAGCTATATTATAGTTTATGGACTTTTTGGTATCATCCAAAGCACAAGTAGGTCCCCCAAGCAATGTTTGTTCAGTAACTGATTGGTATAATGTAACATTAATAAACTTTTCCACATAAGAAAAGTGTATTAGAATTCCACAGAGAAACAGAACCGACAGGATGTGTATATATATTAAAGATTTATTTTAAGGAATTGGCTCTTGCAATTTTGAAGCCTTGGTGAGTCCAAAATCTAACAGAAGAGGCTACCAGACTGGAGAACCCAGAAGGGGCTAATGTTTCAGTTCGAGTCTTAAAGCCTGCTTTGTAATCTCTTGTTCTGCAGAGGGTAATCTTTTGTTCTATTCACACCTTTAACTGATTGGATGAGGCCCACGTACATTGTGAAGGGCAATCTGTAAATGATTTAATTTCATCTCAAAACACCCTTACAGAAACATCTCAAATAATGTTTGACCACATATCTGGGCACCATGTCCCAGCCAAATTGACAAACAAAATTAACCATCACAGTGGAAAATTTGAAACTTTCATAACCAAAAGGTTAGTCTCATATATCTAGATGCTCCACATGGTTTTTCCTTTTAAGGTTTATATCTCTGTGAATTGGAAAATAGGGAAATAAAGGTAAAGCCAAAAGTGGTAGGGACGGACTAGAGGTAGGCATAAGTTTTCTACTTCAATATACCCTAAACTACAACTTGTGCCATAATTTTGTTTTCCAGTGTGCTATTATTCCAGTTAATGCATGAACAAACATTTTTAATTGCTGGGTATTTATTTTAAGGGATGCTATAAAAAATAAGATGAAACATGTCAAAACTGTGACAATAGATATTTTGCTAGGATGAGGCTATGTATTTAAAAAGTATCCATTAAAAATATATTATGTATGGTCACTCTTTGTAAATGATGTGATCTTATATCTAGAAAACCCTGAAGACCCAGCAAAAGTCTCTTAGACTGCTAAATAAATTTGGTAAAGTTGCAGGATTCAAAAACAACATATAAAAATCTGTAGCATTTCTACATACCAACAATGAAATAGCTGAGAAAGAGAAACCAGAATGCTATTCTATTTACAATAGCTACAAAAAATAAAATATCTAGGAATATAACCAAGGAAGTGAATGCTCTCCTAGAATTTGTATGAAACAAACAAACAAAAAAGAGCTCAAACAGCTAAACAATCCTGAGCTAAAAGAACAAAGCTGAAGGCATCATCATACTACCTACTTAAAACTATACTACAGGGCTGCAATAACCAAAACAGCATGGTGTTAACAGACACATAGACCAATGGAACAGAACAAAGACTCCAGAAATAAATCCATATACTTACAGCCAACTGATATTTGACAAAAGGCATCAAGGAAATTCAATGAAGAAAGTGCACCATCTTCAATAAATAGTGGTGGGAAAATTAGATATTCTTATGAAGAAGAATGAAACTAGAACCTTATCTCTTTATACAAAAATTAACTCAAGATGGATTAAAGACTTAAACATAAGACCTAAAACTATAAAACAAGAAGAAAACATAGAGGAAACACTTCAGGACACTGGTTTAGGCCAAGATTCTGTGGCTAAGACCACAAAAGCACTGGCAACAAAAATAAAAATAGAGAAATAGGACTATACTAAACTAAAAAGCTTCACAGCAAAAGAAACAGTCAAAAGAGTAAAGAGACAACTGTTGAGTGGGAGAAAATATTTACAAATTATTTGCCTCATAAGATAGACTAATATCTAGAATATACAAAGAAGTCAACAACATAAAAATAAATAATTCCATTAAAAAGTAAACAGAGGATATTCACAGACATTTCTCAAAAGATGGCTAACAGGTATATGAAAAAATACTCAGCATCACTAATCATGAGGGAAATGCAAAATAAGGCCACAATGAGATATCTCAACCAAGTTAGAATAGCTACTATTAAAAAGCAGAAGATAACAGGTGCTGGTGAAACAGAGAAAGGGAACACTTATATGTCATTGCTGGGAATGCGAATTAGTGCAGCCATTATGGACAACAGTATGGAGATTTCTCAAAAAATCCAACATAGACCTACCATATGATCCAGCTGTCATACTACTGAGTATTTATCCAAAGGAAGATAAATCAATGTATCAAAGCGATACCTTCACTTGCATATTTATCATAGCACTATTCACAACAGCAAAGATATAATATTAGCCTAGTTGTCTATCAAGGGATGAATGGATTTTTTAAAAATGTGGTATATATACACAGTCTAATACTATTGGCCATAAAAAAGAATGAAATAATGTCAGTTGCAGCAACATGAAGGGAGCTGGAGG